>CM019067.1:210317824-210865765 GCA_009667805.1 Leptobrachium leishanense | reverse complement strand
GCCTGATCTTCCAGACTGGCAGTGCGTTCGCCGATCGCTTGAATTTCCAAGGACAGGGCCTTGGTGGATTTCTTGAGCTCATGGGTAATGAAAGCCCGCAGGCCCTGTATGTCATCCCTGGTGGCCAGGGCAGGAGCCGCTGCGGGGGCCTCATGCTGTGTGAGCTGCGGTGAGTGAGACCTAGCGCCATCCCCATCCGCTCCCTCAGAGCTACCACGGGCGCCATCTTGGGCCTGCTCATCCGCCTGGTGTTTGGCGGCAAAAATAGGCGCATCACGCTGTTTTTTTTTTTTGGGGGCCGTTATCATGGTGGGGGAAGATTCCTACCCCTTTTTAGTTGGCTTGGCAGGCGAGTGAGGTGCTTTTAGGAGAGGATCGGCGGCGGTAAGGATGGGAGCTCAGCGATCACACGTCCGCCATCTTCGTTGGTTCGGCTCCGCCCCCTGTCCTGCATTTTTGACTAAATTTGGGGGACAGGGTGAAGCTGGGGAGGCGGGAGGTCAAGCCCCTAATGGCCAGGTAACAGACGGAAGGTATGAAAGGAGTGAGGGGAATGGAGCGGGGTTTGTGGGACTGGCGGGGACATCATTTGAAGGGCAGGATGCATATTGGCGGGGACCTGGGCCCATCCCGCTCGGTAACCACGAGCCCACGGTCACAATGAGAGTGGGAAATAAAGATGAGATTTTTATGGTTGATACCGGTGCCGAATATTCTGTTGTAACAAAGCAAATTTCACCTCCAATGGGAAATGAGGTTGATATTATGGGAGCAATGGGGGTGTCTGCTAAATATCCTTTTCTTACTTCTAGAAAAGGTAGTGTGGGTGGGCATAATGTTGAACATGAATTTTTGTATATGCCCGAATGTCCCATCCAGCTCCTGGGGCGGGATATTCTTTGCAAATTGCAAGCCCAAATTACGTTCCTTCCCGGGGGTCACGCTCAATTAGACCTGCCGGAGGGTGGCAGCTCTGCTCGGCAGCATAACCCAGCCAGCCAGAATCACCCACAATCTGTAAAAATCGCAGTAGTTATGCCAAGGGAGGAAGAATGGCGCACGGCACCTACTCTGCCTGCCGCGCCTGATCCGCACGCACTACTCCTCGAAATTCCTGGGGTATGGGCGGAGGAAAACCCGCCCGGACTTGCCATAAATATACCCCCGGTATACGTGGAATTAAAGCCCGGCACAACACCTGTGGCCCTAAGACAATATCATATCCCACAGAAAGCCAAGCAGAATATACAGATACATTTACAGAGACTTAAAGATCACGGCATATTAAAATTCTGCGTGTCACCATGGAACACACCCCTATTGCCAGTACTGAAAGAAGGGACCCAAGAGTACCGCCCTGTCCAAGATTTACGAGCTGTCAACGAGGCCACAGTAACACTACACCCTGTGGTTCCTAATCCATACAATTTGCTGGCATTAATTCCCGGAGATACAAAATATTACACCGTGCTTGATTTAAAAGACGCTTTCTTTTGCATTCGCCTGGCTCCAGCAAGCCAGCCCCTTTTTGTATTTCAGTGGGAAGAGTCTACCACGGGGGCGCGCCATCAAATGACGTGGACGCGCCTCCCTCAAGGTTTCAAAAATTCGCCCACGATTTTCGGGTGCGCACTTAGCCAAGATCTCCTCGCCTTCAACGCTCAGCCAGACAAAGTAGTGCTACTCCAATATGTTGATGATTTATTACTGGCTTCCAACAGAAAAAGACTGTTTATCCGCCACAAAAGCCCTGCTACATCTGCTAAGCCAAGCAGGTTACAGAGTTTCTAAAAAGAAAGCACAAATATGCAAACAAAGTGTAAAATACCTGGGTTTCCAGTTAACAGGTACCAAACGTGCACTGGGGCAGAAAAGAAGCGGTGTGCCGCATACCCCAACCAAAGACCAGAAGACAAGTCCGTGAGTTCCTGGGAGCTGCAGGCTTCTGCCGCCTGTGGATCCCCAACTTCGCAGACATCGCCAAGCCGCTTCATCAAGCCACGAAGGGGGGGGAACAAGACCCCTTCCATTGGGAAGAAGAGCAAACAGCAGCGTTCCAGAAGTTAAAGACTCTGCTGTTGGAAGCTCCTGCACTGGGCCTGCCAGATCACAGCAAGCCTTTCCAGCTGTTCGTGCATGAACATAAACAGCAACAGGAGTATTGGTCCAGACCTTTGGCTCATGGCTGAGGCCTGTGGCCTACCTCTCCAAGCAACTCGACCCTGTGGCCTGCGGCCTACCCCCATGCCTGAAAGCAGAAGCAGACAAGCTGACCCTTGGACAAGTTCTTCATGTCAAGGTGCCCCACGCTGTCAAGGCCCTGCTGGATGTGAAGGGAGGTTACTGGTTCAGCAACAGCCGGATGACAAAGTACCAAGCCATGATGTGTGAAAACCCACGGGTTCATTTGGACCTCATCGCTACCCTGAATCCTGCTACTTTACTGCCTGACTGTGAAGAGGATCCAGATCATGAATGCCTCCAAGTCATGGAAGAAGTGTTCAGTAGCAGGCCAGATTTGAAAGACGTACCCCTAGACAAATACGATCTACAGCTATTCACCGATGGTAGCAGCTACATGGATGATGGGAAGAAAGTCTCCGGCTATGCAGTAGTCTCAACAGAAGAAGTCATCGAAGCAAAGCCACTGCCAGGCCATACATCTGCACAATTGGCTGAAATAACAGCTTTAACCAGAGCCCTTGAAATTTCTGAAGGCAAAAGAGTAAATATCTATACAGATTCCAAGTACGCCTTCATGACAGTCCATGCACATGGTGCACTCTACAAAGAGAGAGGCCTACTCACGTCTTCAGGACAACAAATCAAATATGCAGCTGAAATCGCGGCCCTCCTGGAAGCAGTATGGAAACCAAGTGCTGTCAGCATCATACACGGTCGTGGCCACCAAAAAGGCCATGATGAAATTCCAAAAAGGTAACAGACGCGCAGACCAGGCCGCAAAAGCAGCTGCAAAACCGCCACCGCCAACAGAAGATCAAACTAAAGTACTGATCTGCAAGCAAGAACCTCAACCTACCATGCCAAATTACGAGTCCTACATGAATTTGAGAAAGTTTGAACCCCACGGCGAGTTCATTGAAATAATACTGCACAAATGGCAAGATGATTATGAACTGTTAGAACTTAATCATGATTATATCCAATGGCTTTTCCCAACTCGGACACAAGGCCGAAATTTCTACTCTACTCCTCTAAATCCGCAAGAGACACGCCTAATGGTTAACACCTCAGAAGTTCAGCAAAGACTGCGCAGAGCCTACAAAATGATGCTGAAATTCTTCGGCGTAAAAATAGTGGGGGAGGAGGAAGACAAAGAAATAACTGAAGTTGAACGAGCAGAAAATTTCGCGTCACGTTTTGAAAATTTGACAATCAATCCTCATAATAATCTACGAATCACACGAATACTGCACAGTCTGGGAGAATTGGGAGCAGAAGAATATCAAGTCCCATTGGTGAGGTTCTTCCTCAAGGAGATCCTTATCAAGAACAGACTGCCAAGAATGAAGAAAAGTGCAATGAACTTTTTCATACCAGCAGTAAGAGATTCACAAGACAGACAAGATTTGTTATTTTTCGCATGGCGATACTATTTCCCAAAAGAAGAATTCACCTGGGGAAATCATGGAGAATTGGCACGATACAAACCAAAACCAGTAGTGGCTGCACTTCTACCGGCGCCACTGAGCCCGGAGGATATGGAGAAGATGGATGGTTCCAGATGGAGAATGGACGAATAGTTCTACCAGCAACACTAGCTCCTGAAATCGTAAGAGCACTTCACGCAAGTACCCATGGAGGGAGAGAAATGATGGAGCAACAGTTGGAGCCACATTTCTACGTACCAGGATTGTCAGCAATCTGCAAAGCAACAGCTCAGCAGTGTGTAACATGTGCCAAAAACAACCCAAGAACAGGACCATCTCAACCCCCAGGGAAACAGCCAATCGGGCTATCCCCAATGGCATCATTACAAATAGACTTTACAGTGTTACCACCCTGCAAAGGATACAAGTATTTACTAGTGATGGTGTGCACTTTGACAGGATGGGTGGAAGCCTTCCCAACGAGAACTGAAAAGACTACAGAAGTGGTAAAGAGTCTGATGAAAGAAATAATACCACGTTACGGACTTCCACTCGAAATAGGGTCGGACAATGGCCCTGCATTTATCCAGAACTGTTTACAACAACTTGCCCGGCTACTGGGCATCACCTGGAAGCTACATACCGCCTACAGGCCCCAAAGTTCGGGAAAAGTTGAAAGAATGAACCGTACCCTAAAGACTTTGATGTCCAAACTGTGCCAAGAGACGTCACTGAGCTGGTTGGACTTGCTGCCGATAGTCCTTTTGCACATTAGGTGCAGACCAACCCCCCAATTGAAGCTAAGTCCGTACGAACTTATGTTTGTACGGCCAACCCCTCTGATTAATGGACTAAGGGGGGACCTTCGGGCATTGGGAGAAACTAAATGATCAGGTAGTAATGCTGGGTAAATCAATGCAGAAATTAAATACTTGGGTGGGGGATAATATACCGCATTTTCTGTATCCTTCACTGCATAAGTATTGTCCGGGTGACTCAGTATGGGTAAAAGAGTGGAAAAATGATCCACTAGGTCCAAAATGGAGAGGTCCTTATCTTGTCCTGTTATCAACCCCTACAGCAGTAAAGGTTGCCGAGGTGGTCCCGTGGATACATCACTCCAGAGTAAAAGCAGCTGCAGCCAGTCCTGAACCAGCATGGAAGGTCGTTACCAACGAGACCAACCCGCTGAGGCTGAAGCTGACAAAGACCACAGCCATGAGCACCTAAATGATCCTAACCCAGATAATTCAGAGGATCAACAAGTGGGTGTTTTGATGGGCACAGGTCCTGACCACCCGCCAACGGGGATACCCACAGGGTGCTTTTTAGGGGCCCGGCCCCCACCCTTGATCATCCAAAAATGTTCTTTACTTTTGAAATTCCGGTGGGGAGGGATTGGGTTTATGTGACTGTGAAAAGAATTGCCCAAGGAATTCTGACATTCGGGGCATTTGTGGTGCTGATTTTATATCTTGCTAATCTGATTTATGGACTCTCACGTGGAGCATGCCCCAATTGTACCAGCACCACTGGGAAAGTGGATATTCCCATATCTGGAATGGTACGCACCCGGTGATGGAGAACCGTACCATGTGGAGACAAAAACGAGAAGTATCATCCGAGATATTGCCAAGAGGACATTTACTTGTGCAATTTAAATATGACTATGCTAAGAAATCTGGGCAGAAAGCATGTTGGGTGTGCAGCAGAATGCACCCAGAGACAATTCATATCCCATTTGCTTCTGTTCCTATGAACCTGAGTATGTTTGCATCAGGGAATATCACAATACACTCTTTTCGGCCACCCAGGGAACAACCAGAAATGTATGAGGCCGGATACCCCATAATAGGGTACATATACCCCCCAGAGTGGTGTTTCCAAATAGGACCAGATAGGGACACACATAAAAAGGAAGGGTGTTATTCAAGCAAATTCAATTGGACATCATACATATACACAATTGACACAAAGGAACAATCAAATTTCCTATACATACAGTGCAGAAAACTCATGAGTGAGCAAGAAGAAGTGATTGCAAGTGAGTCTGGAGGGATGCAGAGTGTGCTGGAGACAACGAGACGAATGAGGCGAATGATGTTGGAATTAGCAAAAGGAACACTACACCTATCACCATTCATGTTAGAAGAGGGATACCAGGTGTGTTGTGGGAGAGTGTGTTACACATGGGTTCCACCAACAATAACGGGAATGTGTTATTTGGCTAAGCTGGTCCCAATCCAGAGACTAAGGGGAGAAGACACAAACACAGACACAGAATTGCACCCTAGGTATCCACTGGTGTTCAAGAGACCAAAGAGAGAATTGTTTGCGAAGATGGATCGAATATGGACATGGTTGCCAGCATGGACTGGATGGGGAGGAGAGATGAGGAGATTGAATAGCTATGTCAATCTGATGGATGAGATTCTGAATAGAACCAGTATGGATATCCAGCTGCTGAATCTGGAAATGCGTGAGTTACGAAAGGTGCAGATGATACATGATATGGCGCTTGAGCAGATCAGTGCGGCCTTGAATGGATTGTGTGAAATGACAATGCACTATGAATGTTGCACCTTCATCAGAAACACTACACATGAAGTCCCAGACTATTACCAGGTAATTCAAGATCACCAAGAAGGTAGCACAGTTGCAGGGCGCAGCCAGGAGGATTGCTGCCGAAGGCTGGAATCCGCTCCGTGGGTTTGGAGCAATGGGAGAATGGTTTGGTTCCATCTTGAGATTCATCTCACAGATTGGATCCATGATACTCATGATAGTGGTGATCTTGATCATAGGGATACGGATATACCGCATAGGGCTATGCCTATGGCCACTGTGCAAGACAGCACTGACACCCACACAAACACAGAAGATACCACTGATAATTCCACAGGGTATGTTCCCAGTGAAAGAAAACCCCTCCCAGTATAAGGAGTTTCAGAATAGTGGAGTGTAATGGCTACAAGTGCCAGGAAAAGATCCTGACACTTGAGCCAAGGGGGGAATGAAGTGGAATCAGGCTGAAAGATGGTTGCTACTATGAGCCAGGCAGCCATCTTGTTCAGAATATTGGTTCACCAGTAAATAGAATAGATTTTATTAGATGTGAAAAACGAAGTTTACATAGAATTCAAAGAATGTGTGGTAGATTAGGGAACTAGCAATAAAACCAGGCAGAATCCGGCCGGTTCTTGGCACGGAGAGACAGGAAGATGAATGAGTGGGGCAAGGTCACTGAGACTTGTAGAGAAACAAAGAGATCGTAGAGAACAGACCAGGCCCCGAGCTATCTCAATTAAACACAGCCTATAGGGAGGACGGCACTGCCCTGAGAGACAGCACAACAAATCACAGACTGTCAAACTAACATGAAGTGTATCAATTTATAGCTAGAATGTGGAATTTCTTTGTACTAACGATGGGAGGTATTAACCCACGTGGGGTGGAATAAAGTGTCATTGGGAGGTGGGCTAATTGGGATGTACCTAATTACGTATTTTTGGGTATAAGATCCCTTGTACGGGGGGGAGAAGGGGCTCACTCTTTGCGATTCAATCCTGTGTGAGCACTTGTGTGACGACACAATAAAGTTTGCCTTTCCTGAAGAGACTCGTGTTCTGACAATCCTTACTTGTGTCCGGTCCGGCGCCGTCTTGAAAGTGAATCTGTTTTTGTCCGCCTACAGTATTATGCATGGCAGACTGGAATTGTGCATGGTAGAATGGTACTGTGCATGGCAATGTGCATGGCAGACTGGCATTGTGCATGGCAATGTGCATGGCAGACTGGTATTGTGTATGGCAATGTGCATGGCAGACTGGCACTGTGCATGGCAGACTGGTATTGTAGGCGGACAAAAATAGATTCACTTTCAAGACGGCACCGGACCGGACACAAACAAGGAATGTCTGAACACGAGTCTCTTCAGGAAAGGCAAACTTTATTGTGTCGTCACACAAGTGCTCACACAGGATTGAATCGCAAAGAGTGAGCCCCTTCTTCCCCCCGTGCAAGGGGTCTTATACCCAAAACTACGTAATTAGGTACATCCCAATTAGCCCACCTCCCGATGACACTTTATTCCACCCCACGTGGGTTAATACCTCCCATCGTTAGTACAAAGAAATTCCACATTCTAGCTATAAATTGATACACTTCATGTTAGTTTGACAGTCTGTGATTTGGCGTGCTGTCTTTCTCAGGGCAGTGCCGTCCTCCCTATAGGCTGTGTTTATTTGAGTTAGATTGGGACATGGTCTGTTTTCTACGATCTCTTGGTTTCTCTGCAAGTCTCAATGACCTTGCCCCATTCATTCATCTTCCTGTCTCTCCGTGCCAAGAACCGGCCGGATTCTGCCTGGTTTTATTGCTAGTTCCCTAATCTACCACACATTCTTGGGATTCTATGTAAGCTTCGTTTTTCACATCTAATAAAATCTATTCTATTTGCTAGTGAACCAATATTCTGAACAAGATGGCTGCCTGGCTCATAGTAGCAACCATCTTTCAGCCTGATTCCACTTCATTCCCCCCTTGGCTCAAGTGTCAGGATCTTTTCCTGGCACTTGTAGCCATTACACTCCACTATTCTGAAACTCCTCATACTGGGGGGGGTTTCTTTCACTGGGAACATACCCTGTGGAATTATCAGTGGTATCTTCTGTGTTTGTATGGGTGTCAGTGCTGTCTTGCACAGTGGCCATAGACATAGCCCTATGCGGTATATCAGTATCCCTATGATCAAGATCACCACTATCATGAGTATCATGGATCCAATCTGTGAGATAAATCTCAAGATGGAACCAAACCATTCTCCCATTGCTCCGAACCCACGGAGCGGATTCCAGCCTTCGGCAGCAATCCTCCTGGCTGCGCCCTGCAACTGTGCTACCTTCTCCTGGTGATCTTGAATTACCTGGTAATAGTCTGGGACTTCATGTGTAGTGTTTCTGATGAAGGTGCAACATTCATAGTGCATTGTCATTTCACACAATCCATTCAAGGCCGCACTGATCTGCTCAAGCGCCATGTCATGTATCATCTGCACCTTTCGCAACTCACGCATTTCCAGATTCAGCAGCTGGATATCCATACTGGTTCTATTCAGAATCTCATCCATCAGATTGACGTAGCTATTCAATCTCCTCATCATCTCTCCTCCCCATCCAGTCCATGCTGGCAACCATGTCCATATTCGATCCATCTTCGCAAACAATTCTCTCTTTGGTCTCTTGAACACCAGTGGATACCTAGGGTGCAATTCTGTGTCTGTGTTTGTGTCTTCTCCCCTTAGTCTCTGGATTGGGACCAGCTTAGCCAAATAACACATTCCCGTTATTGTTGGTGGAACCCATGTGTAACACACTCTCCCACAACACACCTGATACCCCTCTTCTAGCATGAATGGTGATAGATGTAATGTTCCCTTTGCTAATTCCAACATCATTCGCCTCATTCATCTCGTTGTCTCCAGCACACTCTGCTTCCCTCCAGACTCACTTGCAATCACTTCTTCTTGCTCACTTGTGAGTTTTCTGCACTGTATGTATAGAAAATTTGACTGTTCCTTTGTGTCAGTTGTGTATATGTATGATGTCCAATTGAATTTGCTTGAATAACACCCTTCCTTTTTATGTGTGTCCCTATCTGGTCCTATTTGGAAACACCACTCTGGGGGATATATGTACCCTATTACGGGGTATCCGGCCTCATACATTTCTGGTTGTTCCCTGGGTGGCCGAAAAGAGTGTATTGTGATATTCCCTGATGCAAACATACTCAGGTTCATTGGAACAGAAGCAAATGGGATATGAACTGTCTCTGGGTGCATTCTGCTGCACACCCAACATGCTTTCTGCCCAGATTTCTTAGCATAGTCATATTTAAATTGCACAAGTAAATGTCCTCTTGGCAATATCTCGGATGATACTTCTCGTTTTTGTCTCCACATGGTACGGTTCTCCATCACCGGGTGCGTACCATTCCAGATATGGGAAATATCCACTTTCCCAGTGGTGCTTGTACAATTGGGGCATGCTCCACGTGAGAGTCCATAAATCAGATTAGCAAGATATAAAATCAGCACCACAAATGCCCCGAATGTCAGAATTCCTTGGGCAATTCTTTTCACAGTCACATAAACCCAATCCCTCCCCACCGAATTTCAAAAGTAAAGAACATTTCTGGATGATCAAGGGTGGGGGTCGGGCCCCTAAAAAGCACCCTGTGGGTATCCCCCGTTGGCGGGTGGTCAGGACCTGTGCCCATCAAAACACCCACTTGTTGATCCTCTGAATTATCTGGGTTAGGATCATTTAGGTGCTCATGGCTGTGGTCTTTGTCAGCTTCAGCCTCAGCGGGTTGGTCTCGTTGGTAACGACCTTCCATGCTGGTTCAGGACTGGCTGCAGCTGCTTTTACTCTGGAGTGATGTATCCACGGGACCACCTCGGCAACCTTTACTGCTGTAGGGGTTGATAACAGGACAAGAGAAGGACCTCTCCATTTTGGACCTAGTGGATATTTTTCCACTCTTTTACCCATACTGAGTCACCAGACAATACTTATGCAGTGAAGGATACAGAAAATGCGGTATATTATCCCCCACCCAAGTATTTAATTTCTGCATTGATTTACCCAGCATTACTACCTGATCATTTAGTTTCTCCCAATGCCCGAAGGTCCCCCCTTAGTCCATTAATCAGAGGGGTTGGCCGTACAAACATAAGTTCGTACGGACTTAGCTTCAATTGGGGGGTTGGTCTGCACCTAATGTGCAAAAGGACTATCGGCAGCAAGTCCAACCAGCCTAGTGACGTCTCTTGGCACAGTTTGGACATCAAAGTCTTTAGGGTACGGTTCATTCTTTCAACTTTTCCCGAACTTTGGGGCCTGTAGGCAGTATGTAGCTTCCAGGTGATGCCCAGTAGCCGGGCAAGTTGTTGTAGGCAGTTCTGGATAAATGCAGGGCCATTGTCCGACCCTATTTCGAGTGGAAGTCCATAACGTGGTATTATTTCTTTCATAAGGCTCTTTACCACTTCTGTAGTCTTTTCAGTTCTCGTTGGGAAGGCTTCCACCCATCCTGTCAAAGTGCACACCATCACTAGTAAATATTTGTATCCTTTGCAGGGTGGCAACACTGTAAAGTCTATTTGTAATGATGCCATTGGGGATAGCCCGATTGGCTGTTTCCCTGGGGGTTGAGATGGTCCTGTTCTCGGGTTGTTTTTGGCACATGTTACACACTGCTGAGCTGTTGCTTTGCAGATTGCTGACAATCCTGGTACGTAGAAATGTGGCTCCAACTGTTGCTCCATCATTTCTCTCCCTCCATGGGTACTTGCGTGAAGTGCTCTTACGATTTCAGGAGCCAGTGTTGCTGGTAGAACTATTCGTCCATTCTCCATCTGGAACCATCCATCTTCTCCATATCCTCCGGGTTCTTCTGTCAGCCACTTCTTTTCTTTTTCTGAGTACACAGGTGTCCATTCGTTCAGTGGCGCCGGTAGAAGTGCAGCCACCACTGGTTTTGGTTTGTATCGTGCCAATTCTCCATGATTTCCCCAGGTGAATTCTTCTTTTGGGAAATAGTATCGCCATGCGAAAAATAACAAATCTTGTCTGTCTTGTGAATCTCTTACTGCTGGTATGAAAAAGTTCATTGCACTTTTTTTCATTCTTGGCAGTCTGTTCTTGATAAGGATCTCCTTGAGGAAGAACCTCGCCAATGGGACTTGATATTCTTCTGCTCCCAATTCTCCCAGACTGTGCAGTATTCGTGTGATTTGTAGATTATTATGAGGATTGATTGTCAAATTTTCAAAACGTGACGCGAAATTTTCTGCTCGTTCAACTTCAGTTATTTCTTTGTCTTCCTCCTCCCCCACTATTTTTACGCCGAAGAATTTCAGCATCATTTTGTAGGCTCTGCGCAGTCTTTGCTGAACTTCTGAGGTGTTAACCATTAGGCGTGTCTCTTGCGGATTTAGAGGAGTAGAGTAGAAATTTCGGCCTTGTGTCCGAGTTGGGAAAAGCCATTGGATGTAATCATGATTGAGTTCTAACAGTTCATAATCATCTTGCCATTTGTGCAATATTATTTCAATGAACTCGCCGTGGGGTTCAAACTTTCTCAAATTCATATAGAACTCGTAATTTGGCATGGAAGGTTGAGGTTCTTGCTTGCAGATCAGTACTTTAGCTTGATCTGTTGGCGGTGGCGGTTTTGCAGCTGCTTTTGCGGCCTGGTCTGCGCGTCTGTTACCTTTTGGGATTTCATCATGGCCTTTTTGGTGGCCACGGCAGTGCATGATGCTGACAGCACTTGGTTTCCATACTGCTTCCAGGAGGGCCGTGATTTCAGTTGCATATTTGATTTGTTGTCCTGAAGACGTGAGTAGGCCTCTCTCTTTGTAGAGTGCACCATGTGCATGGACTGTCATGAAGGCGTACTTGGAATCCGTGTAGATATACTCTTTTATCTTCAGAAATTTCAAGGGCTCTGGTTAGAGCTGTTATTTCAGCCAATTGTGCAGATGTATGGCCTGGCAGTGGCTTTGCTTCGATGACTTCTGTTGAGACTAGTGCATAGCCGGAGACTGTCTTCCCATCATCCATGTAGCTGCTACCATCGGTGAATAGCTGTAGATCGTATTTGTCTAGGGGTACGTCTTTCAAATCTGGTCTGCTACTGAACACTTCTTCCATAACTTGGAGGCATTCATGATCTGGATCCTCTTCACAGTCAGGCAGTAAAGTAGCAGGGTTTAAGGTAGCGATAAGGTCCAAATGAACCCGTGGGTTTTCACACATCATGGCTTGGTACTTCGTCATCCGGCTGTTGCTGAACCAGTAACCTCCCTTCACATCCAGCAGAGCCTTGACAGCGTGGGGCACCTTGACATGAAGAACTTGTCCAAGGGTCAGATTGTCTGCTTCTGCTATCAGCATTGCGGTGGCAGCCACTGCTTTCAGGCATGGGGGTAGGCCGCAGGCCACAGGGTCGAGTTGCTTGGAGAGGTAGGCCACAGGCCGCAGCCATGAGCCAAAGGTCTGGACCAATACTCCTGTTGCTGTTTGATTATGTTCATGCACGAACAGCTGGAAAGGCTTGCTGTGATCTGGCAGGCCCAGTGCAGGAGCTTCCATCAGCAGAGTCTTTAACTTCTGGAACGCTGCTGTTTGCTCTTCTTCCCAATGGAAGGGGTCTTGTTCCCCCCCCCTTCGTGGCTTGATGAAGCGGCTTGGCGATGTCTGCGAAGTTGGGGATCCACAGGCGGCAGAAGCCTGCAACTCCCAGGAACACAGACTTGTCTCTTGGTCTTTGGTTGGGGTATGCGGCACACCGCTTCTTTTCTTTCTGCCCCCAATGCACGTTTGGTACCTGTTAACTGGAAACCCAGGTATTTTACACTTTGTTTGCATATTTGTGCTTTCTTTTTAGAAACTCTGTAACCTGCTTGGCTTAGCAGATGTAGCAGGGCTTTTGTGGCGGATAGACAGTCTTTTTCTGTTGGGGAAGCCAGTAATAAAATCATCAACATATTGGAGTAGTACTACTTTGTCTGGCTGAGCGTTGAAGGCGAGGAGGTCCTGGCTGAGCGCGCACCCGAAAATCGTGGGCGAATTTTTGAAACCTTGAGGGAGGCGCGTCCACGTCATTTGATGGCGCGCCCCCGTGGTAGACTTTTCCCACTGAATGCAAAAAGGGGCTGGCTTGCTGGAGCCAGGCGGATGCAAAAGAAAGCGTCTTTTAAATCAAGCACTGTGTAATATTTTGTATCTCCGGGAATTAATGCCAGCAAATTGTATGGATTAGGAACCACAGGGTGTAGTGTTACTGTGGCCTCGTTGACAGCTCGTAAATCTTGGACAGGGCGGTACTCCTGTGTCCCCTCTTTCAGTACTGGCAATAGGGGTGTGTTCCATGGTGACACGCAGAATTTTAATATGCCGTGATCTTTAAGTCTCTGTAAATGTATTTGTATGTTCTGCTTTCCTTTCTGTGGGATATGATATTGTCTTAGAGCCACAGGTGTTGCGCCGGGCTTTAATTCCACGTATACCGGGGGTATATTTATGGCAAGTCCGGGCGGGTTTTCCTCCGCCCATACCCCAGGAATTTCAAGGAGTAGTGCGTGCGGATCCGGCGCGGCAGGCAGCGTAGGTGCCGTGCGCCATTCTTCCTCCCTTGGCATAACTACTGCGATTTTCAGAGATTGGGGATTATGCGGGCTGGCTGGGTTATGCTGCCGAACAGAGCTGCCACTCTCAGGCAGGTCTAATTGAGCGTGACCCCCGGGAAGGAACGTAATTTGGGCTTGTAATTTGCAAAGGATATCCCGCCCTAGGAGTTGGATGGGACATTCGGGCATATACAAAAATTCATGTTCAACATTATGCCCACCCACGCTACATTTTCTAGAAGCAAGAAAAGGATATTTAGCAGACACCCCCATTGCTCCCATAATATCAACCTCATTTCCCATTGGAGGTGCAATTTGCTTTGTTACAACAGAATATTAGGCACCGGTATCAACCATAAAAATCTCATCTTTATTTCCCACTCTCATTGTGACCGTGGGCTCGTGGTTACCGAGCGGGATGGGCCCAGGTCCCCGTCAATATCCATCCTGCCCTTCAAATGATGTCCCCGCCAGTCCCACAAACCCCGCTCCATTCCCCTCATTCCTTTCATACCTTCCGTCTGTTACCTGGCCATTAGGGGCTTGGCCTCCCGCCTCCCCAGCCTCACCCTGTCCCCCAAATTTAGCCAAAAATGCAGGGCAGTCGTTTTTCCAGTGACCTTCACCCCGGCACCACGCGCACTGATTGGGTTCTAGGGGTTCCCTAGGGGCTCCCCTTCCTCTCCTCTAGCCCCCCTTCCCCTTGCCCTCCCTCTGTCTGGGCCACCTCGTCCTCCACCATTCCCCATATATCCGACCACCCCGGTATGTCCCTTCTGTTTCTTTATCTCCTCTAGATCCCGGTTATGATACACCTTATTAGCAATCTCAACTAATTCGCTAATTCCCTTACCCAAAAACCCATCTATTCTCTGTATTTTGTTCTGTATATCCCTCTGTGACTGACCCACAAACGAAGAGTTAATTAATCTCTGATTCTCCACCGCCTCTGGGTCAATAGGACTATACATCCTGTACGCATCCAGCAATCTCTCTAGAAACGCACTTGGGGATTCTTTAACCTCTTGTATCACATCTGCTATTTTTCCAATGTTTGTGGGCTTCTTCCCTCCCGCTTTAACACCTATTATTACCGCTGTTCTATATGTCTGCAGATGGGCAACTCCAACTGTATTGTACAGCCATTTAGGATCTGTTTTGGGGTAGTGTTCCTCTGCCCATGCTTCTGGATGGGGCTTAGCATCTGCTACGGCCTGGGCGAGTAAAATCTTTTGCGCGCTACTATTTATTCGGGCTCTCTCTGTGGTAAACATTGTCAACATTAATTGCTGACAATCTGCCCATGTGGGGTTATGTGTGAGCATAACTGACTATCATACTGGCCACTGCTGCGGGATTTGTGGAATACAGTGGTGTGGTGGAATGGTGTATCCGCCTGCGGTCCTGCTCTGACCCCCTCTTTGGTGTTGCCAAGCCCGACTACCGAGTGGAACGGCACCCGGCGTCTCGAGCGGCTTGGGTAGAAGACCACGTGGCGGTGGAGAGCGAGAGTATATGGGGCACCCACGGTGGAAATCCGCCCTACTACCGAGTGGCACTGGCAGTGCCGAGTGGTTGCGGTATCCCGAGGTAGCCGTTATCGCAAGGTGGGCAACTGGATTGATGTTTCTGGCTGGGCGGAGTTAGTAGTGACCCGTTCCTGGGCGGTGGTGATATATAGCTGGCGTGAAATGACAACACCAGACGGAGCTGCATGTATCAAACACTCAGATGAACTGACTCTTTTAATGAACAACGCCACTATTTATGCTGAAGTACAACAGTCACAATTTGCATACCCATACTAATTAGTTATGTCAGTTATTTACAATCAACATTCTTCACATTCTCTTAGCATTCAACTCACACAACGTTTGTACATCCATTGTTCCAGCACATCAGATTAAACACACACTATCAGAGATCCCTTAAATTAAACATGTAGCTAGATAATGGGGAAAACCCTGATGCATAAATTACACAGCAGCAAAGCTTGTTTACTGTATACAGAACCCCACATTTACCTACAGGAATATAGTATTTTAAAACCAAAGCTATGTCATTTAACACTAAACTAAATTAACTAAAACCAAACGATGTAAAATATATTTAAAATCACACGATATAAATGACCATAAAGTCCTTTGAGGTTTGAAGCATGGAGCGTTACATCAGCTCCATGACATAGGTCCTTTTAAAAAATGTCTTGGGTTTGAGTCCTGGGCACGCTGCGCTCGCTCTTGGGTCATTCCGTGACAAGTGGTGTGTGTTTTCCAGTTAAAAAGATCTGTTGTCGTGAATGGGACGTATGTGTATTGCATTGGCCCTGGATTCCCATCCGCTAATGGGGGGCCTGGCACCTCCCGCAAAGGCATCTGCATAGCGCTCTTGTAGGGATTGTGTTGGTACGGATCCCGGGGTTTATATATGTTATTCGCTGCGCGTGTGGTAACTCCCTGTTTCTCATTCTCCTTTTCACGATCACCATCCCCATGGGGCACTAATTTATATATGCTCCCATCGGGCATCTCAATCTTCTCTGGTGGAGCCTCTCTGTCCCCTCCACCCGCTGCACCCTGCTCCTCTTCCGCAGTCCCACGGGACGGAGCTGAGGGAGCTGACGAGACACAGCAGCTGCCCGCTCCCCCTCTCCGCCCGCGCAATCGCGGCACTCAAAGCTTCTCTAGCTGCCCCATAACATGATGGGTAGGACGGGGGCAGAACATCACTCTCTTCCGGTTGTTCTACTAACACCGGTCTCCCTCTCTCTTCACTATTTAGGGGGTCCTGCTTCTTATTTTTCCCCGCTATCATTATAAAATGACTCTTGTCTTTAATACAATATCTCCATATATCTATATATGGGTACTGTTCAGGATGTCCGTACTGCTCTGTAACTTGGGAATGTACCTTCTGTACCAACTCCGGGTCCATTGACCCCTGCTCTGGCCATCCTGGGACTAATAACGGCCACACAACTGTACACATTACTTTTAACTTCTCTTTTGTCAATTCTACACCATAGTCATGCGTTTTATATAATGCTTCGAAATTCCGCACCATATATTCTAGGGGCGTCTCACCCCCCTTCACCTTCATGGGCTTAGATGACCCGTTACCCATTATTACTCCTGAAAACAGTACCCTTTGCAATACAGATATATTACTTCAACAACAGTTAAAATCTACAGTCTGATACTTCAGCCAACAATTCGTTCGTGTCTAGGGCGCTTCCCCCGTCAGTAGCCGACTGCAGTCGCCTGAGCCGAAAACGTACGTCGGGGGTCAACTCTCGTGTTTGCTTCCTCGCGGGGCGAGTAGGCGCACGTTCACTCACAGCACTCGAGTCAATTCATTCACAGCACATAACAAAACAGACACTTCAACTCTTTCTACTAGCCGAGGGTACTCAGTCCCTCCTCTGTGGCTCCTTATACCCCGTAATTTGAACTCTAACTCTTGACTGCATGTGACTATGTGCACCCCGTTCTATAACTATACTTCCGTCTGCAATTCCAATTTGCCTTATGGATAATCTACCCACCCGGCACCACTATCTCTGCAGCTACCTCTGGCTTCACTAAGCCCTTTTCACTACACAACGTACACACTAGCACTGACTCAGGCTCTCAGCCCAGTCACAGAAAATCCCTCCTCCTTTCCCTTTTACCCACGTGGCGAAGCTCTGTTTACAAACACTGACTAATATGACTATGCAACTCCACGTGGCTACCTTCTCCCTCTCTTACAGAACTACCCTTTGGTTGGCATTCAATTCCTCCGAATCCAGACACGCGCTAGCCACTCTGGCTCCTTAGCAATGTCCGTGCTATCAGCGGCGGGCTAGATATGCCAACGGGACGGTGGCCATCGCGTCCCCTTATCCGTCTCAGTCGGACGTTTCCCTTAGATACCGGTATCTCCTTTAGACATACAAAACACAGAAGACACGTTACCTATCACCGGCGCTGCTTGCTGTTTCCTCAGACTCAGTGGTGTCCCAGTTCCCGGGTCAGGAGTCCGTTTGGGACGAGACAAGGTCCACTGAACAGGAAATCCTGCTTGGCGCCTGCAGATGTCAGCTCACCTTCAACGGACACCCGACCAGTGGGATTCTTGCACCTGCAGTCAACCGCCACAGTGTGTTCAGCAGCCGTTACTGTGTGCCCGGAAAGGGCCCGTATCCTGGCTCACAAGCCCCCAAAAATGTAGGCGGACAAAAATAGATTCACTTTCAAGACGGCGCCGGACCGGACACAAGCAAGGAATGTCTGAACATGAGTCTCTTCAAGAAAGGCAAACTTTATTGTGTCGTCACACAAGTGCTCACACAGGATTGAATCGCAAAGAGTGAGCCCCTTCTCCCCACCGTGCAAGGGGTCTTATACCCAAAACTACGTAATTAGGTACATCCCAATTAGCCCACCTCCCGATGACACTTTATTCCACCCCACGTGGGTTAATACCTCCCATCATTAGTACAAAGAAATTCCACATTCTAGCTATAAATTGATACACTTCATGTTAGTTTGACAGTCTGATTTGTCGTGCCGTCCTCCCTATAGGCTGTGTTTATTTGAGTTAGATTGGGACATGGTCTGTTTTCTACGATCTTTCTGTTTCTCTGCAAGTCTCAATGACCTTGCCCCATTCATTCATCTTCCTGTCTCTCGATGCCAAGAACCGGCCGGATTCTGCCTGGTTTTATTGCTAGTTCCCTAATCTACCACACATTCTTGGGATTCTATGTAAGCTTCGTTTTTCACATCTAATAAAATCTATTCTATTTGCTAGTGAACCAATATTCTGAACAAGATGGCTGCCTGGCTCATAGTAGCAACCACCTTTCAGCCTGATTCCACTTCACTATCTCAAATAAACACAGCCGGTAGGGAGGAGGGCGCAGCTCAGAAAAAGCATAACAGCAAATCACAGACTGTCAAACTAACATGAAGTGTATCAATTTATTGCTAAAATGTGGAATTTCTTTGTACTAACGATGGGAGGTATTAACCCACGTGGGGTGGAATAAAGTGTCATCGGGAGGTGGGCTAATTGGGATGTACCGAATTATGTATTTTTGGGTATAAGATCCCTTGCAAGGGGGGGAGACGGGGCTCACTCTTTGCGATTCAATCCTGTGTGAGCACTTGTGTGACGACACAATAAAGTTTGCCTTTCCTGAAGAGACTCGTGTTGAGACAATCCTTGCTTGTGTCCGGTCCGGCGCCGCATTGAAAGTGAACCTGATTGACTCCGGTAACAGCAGATCGCGAACCCCGAACATTTCCGGGCGTTCGCCGCATGTTCGACCACAATGGACCACAACGCATTTTCCCACTGCCTGAAGCTCCTAATTGGCTACAGCCTTGCACCTGACCACAGGTCTGGTGCAAGACTGGTTGAACACTATGCCAATCACCGCTCAGAGTCCTGATTGGGCAAATTTTGCCCACTCATGGGCTCACAGAGCTAAGTCCCGCAGCACACTATATAAGGTTTCAACGCAGCGCTTTCTACACGCATTTCAGAGGAGATTTCAAAGAAGATAGTTGTGTGTGTTGTTACTGCCGGTCTGCCATGCTACTGGGGGGTTCTAGGGGGGTCTCATTTCGACCAAATATCATGGAATTTAGGTGATGTGTGTCTTGTCACTGTGCCAGCAAGTTTTTTTGGGGTTTACAACTTTATTTAAAACATTTGTGTATTGAGGTGATTTTCTGGGTCTTGTCACTGTGCCAGCAAGTCTTTTTGGGTCTCATTTATACCAAATATCATTGAATTTAGGTGATGTGTGTCTTGTCACTGTGCCAGCAAGTTTTTTTGGGGTTTATAACTTTATTTAAAACACTTGTGAATGGAGGTGATTTTCTGGGTCTTGTCACTGTGCCAGCAAATCTTTTTGGGGCTCACTAATTTCTTTAAAACACTTGTGAATTAAGGTGATCGGTGTCTCATCATACAAAAAGTACCACGCTGTATTTTGGGGCCCACTAATTTCTTTTAAACACTTGGGAATTAAGGTGATCTTCTGTGTCTCGTCACACAGCCAGCAAGTTTTTTTGGGGCTCACTAATTTCTTTAAAACACTTGGGAATTAAGGTGATCTGTGTCTCGTCATACATACAGTACCACATTGTATTTTGGGGCTCACTAATTTCTTTAAAACATTTGTGAATTAAGGTGATCTGTCTCTTGTCACTGGCTGCCAGCTATCAGTGTGTCTCACGGAGTTATACCAGAGTTATTTAAATCTTTATACCAGAGTTGAATCAGAGTTCTGTATATATTAATCTATATATCACTCACCATGTCTGAAAGAACAAAAAGGACAGGCAGACACTCCCAGCCACAGATAAGCGGGCAAGCAGCCCCTGTGTTGGGAGGCTGTGTCTCTGGTCGTGGTGGACGTGGTGCATCCTCTGCAGGGGCACACTTGTCCTTTCTAACTGGTGCTGGCCGTCTTAAGCAGCAGCAACATACAGAGGACTTGGTGGATTGGCTAACCAGGCCATCCTCATCCTCCGAGTCCTCTGCCAGCCAGGTTTCTAGTGCTTTACAGTCCACCTCAGCTGCCAAAGCATCTAATGCAGCCTCCATGTCCACAGCTACTCCTGCCATAGCCTCGCTATCACACACGGAGGAGTCAGCTGAATTGTTTGACTACAATGAGAGTGACATGCTGCTTGAGGATGTGCAGCAAGTACAGTGCTCTGATTCAATCTCTGAGGTTGAGGAAGGGAGTATAAACAACCTAGAGGAAGGGGGTGCCAGTGATGACACACAAATAACTGGCACACATGTTGCCCCAGCAGCTGCAGCATACTGCCAAGTTGGCTCCAGTGACGAGGAGATAAGGGGTGAAGATGACAATGATGATGAGGTCACTGACTCCACCTGGGTGCCAGATCAAACAGAGGAATTAAGTGAGGAAGAGGGGGAGGAGGAGGCACAGCAAACAGGAGGCACAACATCCTCTGTGACCAACCGTAGCACTAGCCAGTCCAAGGCATCACATGTCAGAGCTGCTCCGGTGCAGAGCGCTGTTGTCTCAAAGAACACATGCAGGAACTCTGCTGTCTGGGAGTTCTTTAAGAACTGTGCAGCAGACCCCACCGTTGCTATTTGTAATCTATGTCAGAGGAGGCTGAAGCGTGGGATAAACACCGGACACTTGGGTACCACATGCTTGAGGCGACATATGAACAAGTGCCACACATCCCGTTGGGGCAAAACTTTGCGTAAGTCCTCCTCCTTCTCATCTGTCTCTACCCACACTGTATTGAAGTGGAATCAGGCTGGAAGATGGTTGCCATTATGAGCCAGGCGGCCATCTTGTTCAGAATATTGGTTCACTTGAAAATAACAAGGTAGATTTAGAATGAAGTTTACATAGAATTTTAGGAATGTGTTGTATTAACAGAGAAGCAATAAAAATAAGGGAAGATCCGGGCCACTCTTGGCACGGAGAGACAGGATGACGAATGGATACATGAAGGTCACTAAGGCCTGCAGAGAGACAAAGAGAGCGTAGAAACCAGACCATGTCTTATCTGGAACAAATAAACATAGCCACAAGGGAGGTGGGCACTGCCCGGATTGAGTGCGGCAGCAAATCACAAACTGTCAGACTAACATGAAGTTTGCCAATTTACGGTCAATGTATGGAATGCCTTTGTGTTAACAATGGGAGGTATTAACCCACGTGGGGTGGGATAAGTGTCACCGGGAGGTGGGCTAATTGGGATGTACCTAATTATGTATTCGGGGTATAAAACCCCTCGCCGGGGTGAGATTGGGGTTCACTCTTTGCGATTTAGTCCTGTGTGAGCATTGTGTGACGACACTAATAAAGTTTGCCTTTCCTGAAGAGACTCGTGTTCAGACAATCCTTGTTCGTGTCCGGTCCGGCTCCGTCTCAAGTGAACCTAGCAGATTCCGGTAACATTTCTTGGGGGCTCGTGAGCCGGGATACAGGCCCTTGCCGGCACGACAACGGCTGCTTAACACTGTAGCGGTTGACTGCAGGTGCGAGTGATCCTGTCTGTTGGGCGTCCGTTGAAGGTGAGCTGACATCTGCAGGCGCCAAGCAGGATTTCCTGTTCAGTGGACCTCGTCTCGTCCCAAACGGACCCCCGGCCCGGGAAGCTGGGACACCACCGAGTCTGAGGAAACAGCGAGCAGCGCACCGATGGGTAAAGTGTCTATGTTTGTATGTGTATCAGAGATACCGGTATAAAGGGAAACGTCCGACCATAGTCAGATAAGGAGACCCGCGGCCACGGTCTCGTTGACGTACCGAACCCGCCGCAGATAGCACGGACAAGCACAGGAGCCAGAGTGGCTAGCGCGTGTCTGGACCTGGGGGATCGGATGCCAACCAAATGGTAGTTCTGTAAGAGAGGGAATGAGTAGCCACGTGGAGTTGCATAGTCATAGTCAGTGTTTGTAAATAGAGCTTCTGCACATGGACAAGGAATGGAGGAGGGATTTCTGTGACTGGGCTGAGAGCCCTGAGTCAGTGCTAGTGTGTACGTCGTGTAGTGAAGGGCCAATTGAGGTCAGTGGTAGCTGCAGAGGTAGTGGTGCCGGGTGGGTAGATTATCCATAGGCAAATTGGAATTGCAGACGGGAGTATAGTTATAGAACGGGGTGCACATAGCCACAAACAGTAGAGTAGAGTTCAATTAACGGGGTATAAGGAGCCAAAAGGAGGGATGGTGTGCCCTCGGTTAGTAGAGAGAGTAGATTTGTTTATGTTTTGTTTTGTGCTGAAAGTATCTGGTACAGTACGTGCTGTGAGTGATTTGAGTACTGTGAGTGATCGAGTGCCTACTCGCATTGCGAGAAAGCAAACTTGAGAGTGGACTCCCAAGGTACGTTTCTGGCTCAGGCGACTGCAGTCCGGCTACTGACGGAGGAAGCGGGTCAGACACATATGAATTGTTTAAATACAGAAAAAATGGCGTCGCGCCCATACTCACTTATTTTCGGAGGGGCAGCAACTGCCAGGAGTAACAGCCCAGTCAATGCACAAAACATAACAAGGAAAAAGAGTGTCATCTGCGCTCGTTTCTATGTGTTCCATGTACAACAAAAATGGAGGTTTTTGTTTGTTTCAATGGCCATTGCAACGTAAGCCCACTCGCCACTTCAAGGCACCTCTTTAGAGTGGGTACCTAACAATTGTAACCAAAAGGCCGCTCTACTGAGCAGCTCCAAGCCCCTCCAGCTGCTTTTCAGCGAAGGAGAGGCAAAGATGGTGGCTTTTATTTATACACGCACCAAACACTTCCCATTTGGGATCAAAAACAAAAACATGGAAAGAGGAACAGCTGCAGAATGACGGACTGGTGTTACAAGCATGATATACTTAAATACAGAAAAAATGGCGTCGCTCCCATACTCACTTATTTTCGGAGGGGCAGCAACTGCCAGGAGTAACAGCTTTTTGTTGTACATGGAACACATAGAAACGAGCGCAGATGACACTCTTTTTCCTTGTTATGTTTTGTGCATTGACTGGGCTGTTACTCCTGGCAGTTGCTGCTCCTCCAAAAATAAGTGAGTATGGGCGCGACGCCATTTTTTCTGTATTTATGTATATCATGCTTGTAACACCAGTCCGTCGTTCTGCAGCTGTTCCTCTTTCCATGTTTTTGTTTTTGATCCCAAATGGGAAGGGTTTGGTGCGTGTATAAATAAAAGCCACCATCTTTGCCTCTCCTTCGCTGAAAAGCAGCTGGAGGGGCTTGGAGCTGCTCAGTAGAGCGGCCTTTTGGTTACAATTGTTAGGTACCCACTCTAAAGAGGTGCCTTGAAGTGGCGAGTGGGCTTACGTTACATATGAATTGTTGACTGAAGTACCAGACAGTAGATTCTAAGTGTTCTTGCTAAAAAGTAATATCTGTATTGGAAAAAGGTTACTGTTTTTTTTAAGGGTAACAATGGGTAACGGGCCGTCCAAACCCAGTAAGGTAAAGAAGAGTGAGACGCCCTTATGGTATATGGTGCGGAATTTTGAAGCGCTATATGCAACGCATGATTATGGTATAGAGTTAACTAAGGAGAAACTAACATTAATGTGTACAATTGTGTGGCCACTGTTAGTTCCAGAGTGGCCAGAGCAGGGGTCAATGGACCCGGAGCTAATACAGAGAATGCATTCCCAAGTCACCGGGAAATGCGGACATCCTGAGCAGTACCCGTATATAGATATATGGAGATACTGTGTATAAGATAAAAGTCATTTTATAATGATGGCGGATCAAAATAAGAAACAGGTACCCCCAAATAATGAAGAGAAAGGGAGACCGGTGTTGATAGAACAACCGGAGGAGATTGATTCTTTGCCTCCGCCCTATCCATCATGTTATGGGGCAGCTAGGGAAGCTTTGAGTGCCGCGGTTGCGCAGGCGGAGAGGGGGGGAGCAGGCAGCTGATACTTCCCGGCCGGCTCCCTTCGCTCCGCCATGCGGTATTGCGGAAGACGACCAGGGGGCAGCGGGTGGAGGGGACAGAGAGGTCCCACCAGGAAAAATTTAGATGCCCGATGGGAGCGTATATAAATTAGTATCCCAAGAGGACAGTGATGATGAGACTGAAGATGAAAAACAGGAGGCGACCACTCGCGCAGCGAACAATATATATAAACCCCGAGAACCATATCAGCACAATCCCAACAAAAGTAAGATGCAGCTGCCCCTACGGGAGGTGCTAGGCCCTATACTGGAAAATGGAGCACCTGGGCCAGTGCAATACACATATGTCCCATTCACGACAACAGATCTCTTTAACTGGAAAACTTACACACCACTGTACTCCACTAATCCCGCAGCAGTTGCTAGTATGATAGAGTCAGTCATGCTTACACATAACCCCACATGGGCAGATTGTCAGCAACTAATGCTGACAATGTTTACTACTGAAGAAAGAGCCCGAATAAATAGTAGCGCGCGGAAAATTCTGCTAGCCCAAGCTGTAGAGGATGCTAAGCCCCAACCAGAAGCGTGGGCAGAGGAACACTACCCCAAAACAGATCCCCGATGGCCATACAATACCGCTGCAGGTATTGCTCACCTACAGAGGTACCGGACAGCTGTGATAATGGGTGTTAAAGCGGGAGGGAAAAAGCCCACAAACATGGGGAAGATAGCAGATATCGTACAGGAGCCTAAAGAATCCCCAAGCGCATTTCTAGAAAGGTTGCTAGATGCGTACAGGATATATAGTCCTATTGACCCTGAGGCAGCGGAGAACCAGAGGTTAATTAATTCTTCTTTTGTGGGTCAGTCACAGAGAGATATACGGAATAAAATACAGAGATTAGATGGGTTCTTGGGAAAAGGTATTAGCGAATTAGTTGAAATTGCTAATAAAGTGTTTCATAACCGGGATCTAGAGGAGAAGCGGGAAGAGATAAAGAGACAAAGAGGACACACAGGTGTGGTCGGTTATATGGGAAATGGTGGAGGACGAGGTGGCCCAGACAGAGGGAGAGCAAGGGGTAGGGGGGCTCGAGGAAGAGGTAGGGGAGCCCCTAGGGAACCCCTGGGACCCAACCAGTGCGCCTGGTGCTGGGGTGAATTTCACTGGAAAAATGATTGTCCTGCATTTTTGGCTAAATTTGGGGAACAAGGGGAGGCTGGGGAATCGGGAGGACAACCCTCCAATGGTCAGGTAACGAACGGCTGATATGAAAGGAGTGAGGGTGCCGGTGCAGGATTCTTGGGTTTGGCGGGAACGTCATTTGAAGGGCAAGGTACATATTGACATGGACCTGGGCCCATCCCGCTCGGTAATCACGAGCCCACGGTCACTATGAGAGTGGGAAATAAAGATGAAATTTTTATGGTTGACACCGGTGCCGAATATTCTGTTGTAACACAGCAAATTGCTCCCCCTATGGGAAATGAAGTTGATATTATGGGAGCAATGGGGGTGTCTGCTAAGTACCCCTTCCTTGCTTCTCGAAAATGTAATGTGGGTGGGCATAATGTTGAACATGAATTTTTGTATATGCCCGAATGTCCCATCCAGCTCCTGGGGCGGGATATCCTTTGCAAATTGCAAGCCCAAATTACGTTCCTTCCCGGGGGACATGCTCAATTAGACCTGCCCGAGTGTGGCAGCTCTGCTCGGCAGTACAACCCAGCCAGCCAGCATCCCCAATCTGTGAAAATTGCAGTAATTATGCCAAGAGAGGAAGAATGGCGCACAGCACCAACTCTGCCGGCAAGCCCGGACCCGCACACACTACTCCTCGAAATTCCTGGGGTGTGGGCGGAGGAAAATCCGCCCGGACTAGCTGTAAATATTCCCCCAGTGTACGTCGATTTAAAACCTGGTGCAACGCCTGTGGCTTTAAGACAATATCATATCCCACAAAAAGCCAAGCAGAATATCCAGACACATTTACAGAGACTTAAAACCCACGGCATATTAAAATTCTGCGTGTCACTGTGGAACACACCCCTGTTGCCAGTACTGAAAGAGGGCACACAAAAGTACCACCCAGTCCAAGATTTGCGAGCTGTCAACGAAGCCACAGTAACCCTACACCCTGTGGTTCCCAATCCATACAATTTATTGGCACTAATTCCCGGAGATACAAAATATTACACGGTTCTTGATTTAAAAGACGCTTTCTTTTGCATCCGCCTGGCTCCAGAAAGCCAGCCCCTTTTTGCATTTCAGTGGGAGGAATCTACCACGGGAGCACGCCATCAAATGACCTGGACACGCCTCCCTCAAGGTTTCAAAAACTCGCCCACGATCTTCGGATGCGCGCTCAGCCAAGACCTCCTCTCCTTCAACGCTCAGCCAGACAAAGTTGTCCTATTACAATATGTGGATGATTTATTACTGGCTTCTCCCACAGAAAAAGACTGTTTATCTGCCACAAAAGCCCTGCTACATCTACTATGCCAAGCAGGATACAGAGTGTCAAGAAAGAAAGCACAAATATGCAAACAAAGTGTAAAGTACTTAGGTTTTCAATTAACAGGTACGAAGCGTGCATTGGGGGCTGAAAGAAAAGAAGCAGTATGCCGAATACCCCAACCAAAGACCAGAAGACAAGTCCGTGAGTTTCTGGGAGCTGCAGTCTTCTGCCGCCTGTGGATCCCCAACTTCGCCGATATTGCCAAACCCCTTCATCAGGCCACAAAGGGGGGAGAACAGGACCCCTTCCTCTGGGAAGAAGAGCAAACAGCAGCATTCCTAAAGTTAAAGACTCTGTTAATGGAAGCTCCTGCACTGGGACTACCAGATCACAGCAAGCCCTTCCAGATGTATGTGCATGAACACAATCAAACAGCGACAGGAGTGCTGATTCAAAGTTTCGGCTCTTGGCGAAGGCCTGTGGCCTATCTCTCCAAGCAACTCGACCCTGTGGCTTGTGGCCTACCCCCATGCCTGAAAGCCGTGGCAGCCACCGCAATGCTGATAGCGGAAGCAGACAAGCTGACCCTTAGACAGGTTCTTCATGTCAAGGTGCCTCATGCTGTCAAAGCCCTGCTGGATGTAAAAGGAAGTTACTGGTTCAGCAACAGCCGGATGACGAAGTACCAAGCCATGATGTGTGAGAATCCACGGGTTCATCTGGACCTCATCGCTACCTTGAACCCTGCTACTTTACTGCCTGACTGTGAAGAGGATCCAGATCATGAATGCCTCCAGGTCATGGAAAAAGTGTTTAGTAGCAGGCCAGATTTGAAAGACGTACCCCTAGACAAATACGATCTACAGCTATTCACCGATGGTAGCAGTTACATGGATGATGGGAAGAAAGTCTCCGGCTATGCAGTTGTCTCAGCAGAAGAAATTATCGAAGCAAATCCACTGCCAGGCCATACATCTGCACAACTGGCTGAAATAACAGCCCTAACCAGGGCTCTAGAAATCTCTGAAGGCAAAAGAGTAAATATCTACACTGATTCCAAGTACGCCTTCATGACAGTCCATGCACACGGTGCACTCTACAAAGAAAGAGGCCTACTTACTTCCTCAGGACAACAAATCAAGTATGCAGCTGAAATCGCGGCCCTCCTAGAAGCTGTATGGAAACCAAAAGATGCAAAACCATTGCTAACAAATGATCAAGCCAAAGTCCTACTATGCAAGCAAGAGCCTCAACCTCCCATGCCAAACTACGAATTCTACATGAATTGGAGAAAATTTGAACGCAAAGGTGAGTTCTAGACATGTGCATTTGTTTTAGTACGAAAATGATTTAGTCCGAATTTTAGGATAATTTAGTTTTCGTATGACTCAAGAGATAAACTGCTCAGTACAAAAAACTAAAGAAACTAAAATAAAATGCACTACATTTTAGTTCCAGGCCTTTTTGTGATATTACATTGAGTGAAGGAGACCAGCAATGAAGAGCGCAACATCGCAAAGCTACAGAAAAGGTTTGTGTGTGTAATCCTTCCCGACCAAAAAATCTGACAGTGATAGAGCTCCAGAATACTCACTCGCAGCACAGACAGCCAGCACAGGAGAGGAAACCTTTACTTAACCCTTGCATGTCTATGAGCAGACGAGATGATAAGAGCAGCTGGAGAAGGAAAACATTCAAATAAATCACACTGAAAGCTAATGACAGAGGAGGGCTGGATAGTAAAAAACACTTTATAACAAGCAGCGCTGGGAGAAGAGAGGGACTTTATAAAATGTGTGTTATATCCCCTCCCGCTCTGCATAATAGGGGCTTAGGTCTGATACATTTTATATTATCCAGGAGCACTATCCCTTTCCTCATCTATAATACACGTTTTATATAAAGTCCCTCTCCTCTCCCAGTGCTGCTTGTTATAAAGTTTTTTTTTTACGTCTGATACATTTAGTATCCAGCTCTCACAGTTACTCATGTCATTATGTGTGATTTATTTGAATGTTTTCCCTGGATTTAAAGTGCTTTATTTTATTATAAAAATAAATTTGAACCAGTCATCTCTTCTCTGAGCTTTCAGACCGATTTACATTAATATTTTCCCTCTCCCCTGCTTTTATATTCCTGTCTCTCTCCCCCACAGAGATACAAAGTTTAAGTAAAAGTTCCCTCTCCTGTGCTGGATAAGCATTGCATTCCGAAGTTCTGCACCCTCCACATGCCAATGCAGTAGGTCCTACTGAGTAGGATGTTCTATACAGAGAGGGACATTAATTATTGCAGACGGATGTTCTATACATTATACAGAGAGGAGCCTTTTTATTTTAGCCCTTTAAATCCAGTGGCTGTGAGCGCTGAGATCGGCTGCTTGTTATATTATCTCTCAGTACAATGTATCAGGCTCAGCTGTTACAGTAACTGACTGTTACAGCTCTCAGAGTTTCAGTAAAACAAGAAAATAATATTGTTATAACCTCTTATATATAAAAATATTATTTACTAGTTTTACTGAAACTCTGAGCGCTGTGATGAGCAGCAGTCAGTTACTGTAACAGCTTTGCCTGACACATTGTGCTGAGAGTGAGAAGTACTGTAACAAGCAGCGATCTCAGTCCTCTGAGGAGCCACTACCATAGTAATTGTATCCACTGGTTTTCGGATGAATGAAATTAGTTTTCATACTAAAGAACTGAAAACAAATTTCTTTAGCAACTAAATAAATTGCATTTTAGGACTAATCCATTAGTTCAAAACGAAATTTTGTGCTTTGCACATGTCTAGCGAGTTCATTGAAATTATATTGCACAAATGGCAAGATGATTACGAACTATTAGAACTTAATCATGATTATATCCAATGGCTTTTCCCAACTCAGTCTCAAGGCCGAAATTTCTATTCCACTCCTCTGAATCCGCAAGAGACACGCCTAATGATTAACACCTCAGAAGTTCAGCAAAGACTACACAGAGCCTACAAAATGATGCTGAAATTCTTCGGCGTAAAACTAATGGGGGAGTGTGAAGATACAAAAGTAACAGAAATTGAACGAGCAGAAAATTTCGCCGAACGTTTTGAAAATTTGACAACCAACCCTCATAATAATCTACGGATTACACGAATACTGCCAAGTCTGGGAGAATTGGGAGCAGAAGAGTACCAAGCCCCGTTGGTGAGGTTCTTCCTCAAGGAGATCCTTATCAAAAATAAGCTGCCAAGAATGAAGAAAAGTGCACTGAACTTTTTCATACCAGCAGTAAGAGATTCACAAGACAGACAAGATCTGCTGTTCTTCGCATAGCGATACTATTTCCCGAAAGAAGAGTTTGTCTGGAGAAACCATGGAGAATTGGCACGATACAAAGCAAAACCGGTGGTGGATGCACTTCTATCGGCGCCACTGAGTGAATGGACACCCGTATATTCAGAGAAAGAAAAGAAGTGGCTATCAGAAGAGCAAGGCGGATATGGAGAAGACGGATGGTTCCAGTTGAAGAATGGACAAATAGTCCTACCAGCAACATTGGCTCCTGAGATTGTAAGAACACTTCACGCAAGTACCCATGGAGGAAGAGAAGTGATGGAACAGCAATTAGAGCCACATTTCTACGTACCCGGACTGTCAGTAGTCTGCAAAGCAATAGCACAGCAGTGCGTGACATGTGCCAAAAACAACCCGAGAACTGGCCCATCTCGACCTCCAGGGAAGCAGCCAATCGGGCTATCCCCAATGGCATCACTACAAATAGACGTCACAGTGCTGCCGCCCTGCAAAGGATACAAATACCTACTGGTAATGGTGTGTACTCTGACAGGATGGGTGGAAGCCTTCCCAACAGGAACTGAAAAGACTGTGGAAGTAGTGAAGAGTCTGATGAAAGAAATAATACCACGTTATGGATGGCCTCTCGAGATAGGGTTGGACAATGGCCCTGCATTCATACAGAACTGTTTACAACAACTTGCCCGCCTGTTGGGCATCACCTGGAAGCTACATACTGCCTACAGGCCCCAGAGCTCGGGAAAAGTCGAGAGAAGGAACCGCACCCTAAAGACTTTGATGTCCAAATTGTGCCAAGAGACGTCGCTAGGCTGGTTGGATGTGCTGCCGATAATCCTCTTGCACATTAGGTGCAGGCCAACCCTCCAATTGAAGCTAGGTCCGTACGAACTCATGTTCGGACGGTCTACCCCTCTGATTACTGGACTAAGGGGGGACCTTCAGGCATTGGGAGAAACTAAACTAAATGATCAGGTTGTATTGTTAGGTAAATCAATGCAGAAACTGAATACTTGGGTGGGAGATAATATACCTCACTTTTTGTATCCCCCACTCCACAAGTATTTTCCAGGTGATTCAGTATGGGTGAAAGAGTGGAAAAATGACCCACTAGGCCCAAAGTGGAGAGGTCCTTACCTTATCCTGTTATCAACCCCTACAGCAGTAAAGGTTGCCGAGGTGGTCCTGTGGATACATCACTCCAGACTGAAAGTAGCTGCAGCCAGTCCTGAACCAGCATGGAAGGTCGTCACCAGACCAATCCGCTGAGGCTAAAGCTGACAAAGACCACAGCCGTGAGCATCTGAATGATCCAACTGAAGGCACCCAAATGATTTCACAAGTGGGTGTCTTGATGGACACAATAAGGCCTGACCATCCACCAACAGGGGAGCAATGGGATCCCCCGGGGGATACCCCAAGGGTGCTTTTTAGGGGCCCGGCCCCCACCCTTGATCATCCAGAAAGGTCTTTTATTTTTGAAATTCCGGTGGGGAGGGATTGGGTTTATGTGACTGTGAAAAGAATTGGGATTTTGACATTTGGGGCATTTGTGGTACTGATTTTGTACCTTGCAAACTTGATCTATGGACTCTCGCATGGAGCATGCCCCAGGTGCCCAAGCACCGCCAAGAAAGTGGATATCTCCCATATCTGGAATGGTACGCACCCGGTGATGGAGAATCGTACTATGTGGAGACAAAAACGAGAGGCGACATCCGAGATTTTGCCAAGAGGACATTTACTTGTGCAATTTAAATATGACTATGCTAAAAGTCTGGGCAAACCGCATGCTGGGTGTGTAGTAGGTTTCACCCAGAGACAATCCACATTCCATTTGCTTCTGTTCCAATGAATCTGAGTATGTTTGTGTCAGGAAATGTCACAATACATGCTTTTGATGCACCCAGGGAAAAACCAGAGTCATTCAGTCCCGGGTACCCTATAATAGGGCCAGTATACCCACCAGAGTGGTGCTTCCAACTAGGACCAGATAGAGACACACATAATGAGGGTGGAGGGTGCTACTCAAACAAGTTCAACTGGACATCATACATCTACACATTTAACACAAAGGAGCAGGCAAATTTTCTATACATACGATGTAGAAAACTCACGAGTGAGCAAGAGGCGGTGATTGCAAAGGTGACGGATGGAAGGCAGAGTGCACAAGATATGATGAAATGGCTGAGACAACTGATGATAGAAATAGCAAAGGGAACACTACATTTGTCACCATTTATATTGAGAGGGGGATACCAGGTGTGTTGTGGGAAGGTGTGTTACACATGGGTGCCACCAACGATAACGGGAATGTGTTATCTGGCTAAATTGATCCCAATTCAGAGAGTAAGGGGAGAAGACACTAATACAGACACAGAACTCCACCCTAGGTACCCACTGGTGTTTGAAAGACAGAAGAGAGAGATGTTTAGAAAGGTAGATCGAATATGGTCATGGCTGCCGGCGTGGACTGGATGGGGATGAGAGTTGATGGTAAGAATTAACAGTTATGCCAGTCTGATGGATGAAATTCTGAATAAGACCAGTATGGACATTCAGTTGCTGAATCTGGAAGTGCGTGAGATACAAAAGGTGCAGATGATACATGATATGGCACTAGAACAGATCAGTGCGGCCTTGAATGGATTGTGTGAAATGACAATGCACTATGAATGTTGTACCTTCATCAGGAACACTACACACGACGTCCCGGACTATTACCAGGTGATCCAGGATCACCAAGAGAAGGTAGCACAGTTGCAGAACACAGCAAGGAGAATCGCTGCTGAAGGCTGGAATCCACTTCGTGGGTTCGGAGCAATCAGAGAGTGGTTTGGATCCATCCTGAGATTTATCTCACAGATTGGATCCATGATTCTGATGATAGTGGTGATCCTGGTTGTAGGAATACTGACGTACCGCATAGGGCTATGTTTATGGCCACTATGCAAGAGAGCACTGACACTCACACAGACACAAAACATACCACTGATAATCCCACAAGACATGTTCCCAGCGAAAATAGGTCCCCTAAAGTATGAGGAACTCAAGAATAATACTAGTGGGGTGTGATGGCTACAAGCATCAGGAAGATGTCCTGAGGCTTGAGCCAAGGGGGAATGAAGTGGAATCAGGCTGGAAGATGGTTGCCATTATGAGCCAGGCGGCCATCTTGTTCAGAATATTGGTTCACTTGAAAATAACTAGGTAGATTTAGAATGAAGCTTACATAGAATTTTAGGAATGTGTTGTATTAACAGAGAAGCAATAAAAATAAGGGAAGATCCGGGCCACTCTTGGCACGGAGAGACAGGATGACGAATGGATACATGAAGGTCACTAAGGCCTGCAGAGAGACAAAGAGAGCGTAGAAACCAGACCATGTCTTATCTGGAACAAATAAACATAGCCACAAGGGAGGTGGGCACTGCCCGGATTGAGTGCGGCAGCAAATCACAAACTGTCAGACTAACATGAAGTTTGCCAATTTACGGTCAATGTATGGAATGCCTTTGTGTTAACAATGGGAGGTATTAACCCACGTGGGGTGGGATAAGTGTCACCGGGAGGTGGGCTAATTGGGATGTACCTAATTATGTATTCGGGGTATAAAACCCCTCGCCGGGGTGAGATTGGGGCTCACTCTTTGCGATTTAGTCCTGTGTGAGCATTGTGTGACGACACTAATAAAGTTTGCCTTTCCTGAAGAGACTCGTGTTCAGACAATCCTTGTTCGTGTCCGGTCCGGCTCTGTCTCGAGTGAACCTAACAGATTCCGGTAACAGTATGTCCTGCCATGCAATTGCCTACAACCTCCACCGACAGGGATGATGCTACAGTAATGGATGTACCAGCAGGTCCTTCCTCACAATGTGAAATCATCCCAGTAGCTGAAGATTTACGCAGTCAGATTACGTTGCCGCAGCTGCTGCAGCGAAAGAAAAAATATAGTCCCAACCATCCCCAAGCACAGCGTCTAAATGACAGCTTAGCAAAATTACTCGCATTGCAGGTGCTGCCTTTCCAGCTGGTGGACTCTGCTCCCTTCCGTGAATTTGCTGAATGCGCTGTACCACAGTGGCAGGTTCCAAAACGCCATTACTTTTCACGCAAGGCCATTCCAGCACTATACCAGCACGTGGAAGACAATGTTATCCAGTCATTGGGAAAGGCAGTCAGCAGCAAGGTGCATGTCACTTTAGACACGTGGTCCAGCAAGCATGGACAGGGTCGTTACATTTCCTTCACGGCACACTGGGTAACTCTGATTGCAGCTGGGAGGGATCCAAGATGGGGCTCTGTGCTGGAGCTTGTTCATCCACCACGCCTCCAGTAAGCTGCTTGTATGAGGTCTGTCTGCTCCACCACCACCACCACCTCTTCCTCCTCCTCCCTCTCCTTCTCTGTCTCTGGCGAAGTGGCAGTTAAACCCATGCCTGACAGGGTCTATGCAATGGCTCAAGCAAAAAGATGCCATACTGTGCTTGAGCTGGTTTGTTTAGGGGACAGGAGCCACACCGGGTCAGAAATTTGGTCAGCTCTGCAGGGGCAGGTGCAGGTGCAGAGATGGTTAACACCACGCCAGCATCAGCTGGGAATGGTCGTCTGTGATAATGGCAGCAACCTTCTCTAGGCCTTACGCAAGGGTAAATTGACGCATGTACCATGCCTAGCACACGTCCTAAATCTGGTGGTACAGCGTTTCCTAACCAAGTACCCAGGGCTGCCAGAGCTTCTCATTCAGGCAGAAAAGTCTGCAGCCACTTCAGACGGTCATTCACAGCAAGTGTTCGCCTGGCAGAAATTCAAAGAGAATTCCACCTTCCCACAAACTGTCTGATCTGTGACATGCCCACCAGGTGGAACTCGACATTAGCAATGCTGCAGCGTCTGCACAAGCAGCAGAGGGCCATCAACGAGTACCTGTGTGAGTATGGCACAAGGACAGGTTCAGGTCAACTTGTTTTTTTTGCCCCCCGCAGTGGCTGATGATCAAGGATGCATGCACTGTACTGTCACCATTTGAGGAGGCAACGAGGATGGTGAGCAGGGACAGTACATGCAGTGACACAATTCCTTTAGTGTTCCTGCTGGAGCACACTCTGTGGGGAATTATAGATGTGGCTCTAGAGGCAGAGCAGCGGGAGGAAGAGGAGGCCTTCCCTAGCTCTCAAGGCCCCAGTCTTTCCGCAGACAGCATTCCAGCGGGTCCTACTCAGATCAGACAGGAGGAGGATGAGGAGGAGGAGGACTATTTAAGTAGTGGGGGCATTGAAGGTGGGGATTCCTCAAGGCAGGGTTTTGTGTGCCCAGAAACAGAAGGGCTTGTGCGTGGCTGGGAGGAGGAAGTGCACGATACGGTCATCCTCATTGACCAGGAAGACTCGGCAGCTAATGCCACCTCCAACCTACGCTGCATGGGCTCCCTAATGATGCAAAGCCTGCTAAAGGACCCCAGGATTCGTGCTATCAAGGAGAGGGATCATTACTGGTTGGCAACCCTTCTTGATCCACGATACAAGGGGAAAGTTGCAGAGCTCATCCTGCCTGCACAGAGGGAGCACAGGATGACAAAACTTGAGGACGCTCTAAAGCAAAACTTGTGTAACACCTTTCCAGGCAATGTTAGATTACCAAGTGCTACTGCTGACACACGTGCTTCTGAGGCTGCAGGTGATCAGAGGAATAGCGGTGAAGGCCAGGGCCGCTTGACTGATGCATTTTTTAATTTTTTTAGTCCTCGACGCCCAGGGACGTCAAATGTAGGCACCCATTGCCAGCGTCTTCACCATATGGTGCAGGACTACCTAGGGGCAAGGGCAGACCTGGATACCTTTCCACTGGCTTACTGGGTGTTGAGATTGGATCACTGGCCAGAACTTAGCCAATATGCTATGCAGCTACTAGGTATCCCTTCATCTAGCGTGCTTTCCGAAAGGACGTTCAGTGCCGCTGGAGGTTGTCACAGACAAAAGAGTTCGTCGGTCCACCGACTCTGTAGACCAGCTGACATTTATAAAAATGAATCAGTCCTGGATCAGCAGCTATCAATCCCCTGATGCCGAAGTAACGGAATAGATCGGGTATGTCTGCTGCAAGCACAAAACCTCCAGCACTGAACTCTTCCACAATACCACAAAAGGATTACGGTGCACTGACGCCTGTGCCAAGATTTATATCATTTTAATTTTTTGAACAGCAGGGTCCAACCCTGCACTCTTCCACAATACCACAGAGGGGTTACTGGATGATACTTGATGGCCTGGCACCAAAGGCACAATATCTGGGTGCACTGATGCCCATTACCAGATCAAAAACTTTTCAATATAGGACCACATGGTCCACCCCTGCACTCTTCCACAATACCACAGAGGGGTTAGGCTAGGGTCAGATGAGCGCATTTTCTACGGACTGTGCGTCCGTGCAGTACGGACGTACTGACTGACGACTAGGTAGTGGCCCCACACAGTCGGTTTTTTTCACTGACGTATTTTTTGACTGATGTAGCAGGGAAAATAAATTACAATGAAAGAACATTCTGTCCGTCAAAAATGCTGGACGTATAAATGCAGTCCGTCTGACCTTGTTGCATCACTCACACACAAAGCTATGCGGACGTTGTGGACGTGGCACACTCTGCACGTCCGTTCTAGCAGTATTACGTTCTTGCCTAACCTGCGTCCGTTTGCAGCGTCCGTCAGCCCCCGCACTTCTGTGCGGACGTACTTCGTGTGTGGGGCTCCATTTAACACAATTGTATGCTATCACGGACGTACTTATGTGCGGGCAACACGGACGTTAACACTGCGTTCGTCTGACCCCAGCCTTTCTGTATGATGATAGTTGATGGACTGGCATTAAAGGCACAATATCTGGGTGCACTGACGCCCATTAACAGATAAAAAACTTTTCAATATAGGACCACATGGTCCACCCCTGCACTCTTCCACCATACCACAGAGGGGTTACTGTATGATGATACTTGCTGCCCTGGCAGTCTTGCACCAAAGGCAGAATATCTGGGTGCACTGACGCCTTAAACAGATGCATATCTTTTAATATAGGACCGCAAGGTCCACCCCTGCACTCTTCCACAATACTACAGAGGGGTTACTATATGAGGATACTTGATGGCCTGGCATTAAAGGCACAATATCTGGGTGCACTGACGCCCATTACCACCAGATCAAAAACTTTTCAATATAGGACCACATGGTCCACCCCTGCACTCTTCCACAATACTACAGAGGGGTTACTGTATGATGATACTTGCTGGCCTGGCAGTCTTGCACCAAAGGCAGAATATCTGTGTGCACTGACGCCCATTCCCAGATTCATATCTTTTTAATATAGGACTACATGGTCCCCCCCTGCACTCTTCCACAATACCACAGAGGGGTTACTGTATGATAGTACTTGCATGCCTGGCACTAAAGGCACAATATCTGGGTGCACTGCCATTGACGCCTGTATCAGATTCATATCCTCAGAGGGGTTACGGTGTGACGGCACTTTTGGGGACACTAAAAGCCCAATTTTAAAGCACCTATTGTTACTTTCATCCAAAGCCTGCATAAGTTTCACAATAATTTAGCCAAAAAACACTAAACTTTTTCTGCGCGTCCTAAAATGTCTCTTCATACAGGCTGCCGCCCCAAGCAGTTGTTTATGGATAGATTAAAGGAAAAGCATTTACCGTCATATGAAACGTAATTATTTTGTTTTTAAGTGTTTCTATACATCCTAGAAATCCGCCACTTCACAGGCAGGTTATGGGGACCTCCTAGGCACGATATTTGAAGGAATTTTTGGTTTTAATTTTTAACCCTTATTTCATGGAAAACTCACTGTCCCTTTAAAAACGTTTTTTTTAAAACTTTTTGTCCTTGTTTCCTGTCCCCCAGGGCACTACCCGGACCCCCATACACCTTTTATGGCAAATATGTAGCATATATGCCCTCTTGGAGGGCACTCTAAAAAACCGAATTTTCAGCCCCATTGACTTGCATGGGAGTTCGGGTTCGGGCCCGGTCCCGAACAAATGGGAAGTTCGGGTTCGGGCTCGAACCGAACTCGGGGGGTGTTCGGCTCATCCCTAATCACCACCTGCAGAACCACTCCTTTATTGGGAATGTCTTGCTACCTGCCTATGCTTCCCATCTGTTGTCTATTCCATTTGCACAACAGCATGTGGACTTGACTGTCAGTGTTGCTACCTAAGTGGACAGTTTGATTTCACAGACGTGTGATTGACTTCGAGTTACATTGTGTTGTTTAAGTGGTCCCTTTATTTTTTTGAGCAGTGTATATACCCTGTAACACACATACACACATACACACACCCTGTAACCCCATTATCTTACAATCTAAGAGTAAAAAGAGGAGCCCGCTCCCGTGAGCTTACAATCTAAGAGTAAAAAGGGGAGCCTGCTCACATGAGTTTACAACCTAGGAGTAAAAAGAGGAGCCCGCTCACGTGAGTTTACAATCTAAGAGGGAAGAGGAACCGATCTAATACATAAATGCGTTTGTAATGCGCTGTCAGCTGCGCCCGCACCCATCACAGCTGCTCACTCAGCTCTCACATTATGGACAGGACAGCGACGGATGCATTAACAATTGCATTTATATATAGAGATACTCTTAGATAGGACATTGAAAAGCAAATATGTGGACGACACGGATTCTGAGCCGGCAACAACAACAATAGACTGCCCTCCGGGCAGGCTTAACAACTAGTCTTTAAATAAAATTAAAAAAAAACTTGGAACAGTATGGAAATAAGAAATTTGTCTATAACTTACATATGTGTGTTGCTGGTTTTGTTAATTATGACAGACTTTCCAGTTTGATCAACATTATGGTCCATGCCAAAATATGCAGCAACCCTGTGCAGAGGCATCCTTTGATATGATGACATATGAGGGAACCTTTTATAAAAATTTCTGAAATTAGAAGAAATCATATACAGTGTTTAACAGTAACAAAAAGTTGTACAGGGGTTTATGCTAAAATATGCACATATATGATTCAATCCCTTTTTTGTAACCCAGTCATCGGTTAACATTTTTTAAGCCACATGAGTATATCGCTTGCTTACGCTCTTGGGTCTTGCATGATTGTAACTGCTGTTACTTCCCATCTTTTTCAAATAGCCACATGAAGGGCTAAATTACAATCTTCACACAAATGTTTGCGCCGGCGCTAAACAACATTAACGAGTGGGTTAAAACCATTTGCGCCGAATCCCGTATTACATAGTCTGCGCAACAACCACGTGCAATCGTTTACCGCGGGTGAACCTGCGCGAGCTTACTGTACTGCGCGCGTCCTATACTTAACATTGTGAGCGCAAATGAGAATGTGCGCGGGTACGAGGATGGTATTACAATCTATTCGCGGTAATTACCGCATAGCCTTTGCGCACATAATTATTATTATTATTCTTTATTTATAAAGCGCCAGCATATTCCGCAGCGCTGTACAATAGGCATAGTATAGACAGGGTTACAATACATTGAACAACATTTGACAAACAGTACAGGAGGAGATGAGGGCCGTATTCCCGTAGGAACTCACAATCTGGGAGGGTTGGGGTTGGAAACAGGAGGAGAGGACTGTAAGGTGAGAGTGATTGATGGTTGCGTCAGTGAGTTGGGTGGTATGCTTCCCTAAATAGGAACGTTTTAAGGGAGCGTTTGAAGGAAGAGAATTTAGGGGAAAGTCTGACAGTACGAGGGAGATTGTTCCAGAGAGTGGGGGCTGCGCGTGAGAAATCCTGCAGTCTATCATGGGAAGAGGTGATGCGGGGAGAAGCTAGGCGCAGGTCACTGTTTGACCTTAGGGAGCGGGCTGGGGTGTATTTGGTGATTAGTGAGGACAGGTAGTGGGGAGCTGAGTTAGTGAGGCTTTTGTAGGTAAGGATAAGGATTTTGAACTTAATTCTGCAGTGGATGGGGAGCCAGTGAAGGGACTCGCAGAGGGGAGCAGCAGAGACAGAGCGGCGGGTGAGGTGAATTAGCCTGACGGAGGCGTTCAGGATGGATTCTAGGGGGGAGAGGCAGGACAGAGGGAGGCCAGATAAGAGATTATTGCAATAGTCGAGTCGGGAGATTACCAGGGCGTGTATGAGTTGTTTTGTGGTGACAGCGGTAAGAAATGGCCGAATTCTGGAAATATTACGCAGTTGGTATCGGCAGGAGGAGGAAAGAGACTTGATGTGGGGGATGAAGGAAAGAGCAGAGTCAAGTGTAACTCCAAGACAGCGAACTTGGTTTGATGGGGAGATGGTGATACCCTCCACCGTGATAGAGAAGTCAGGAGGTGGGGAGGCATTGGAGGGAGGAATAAGTAGGAGTTCAGTCTTCGACATGTTGATCTTTAGGTGGTGGGAGGCCATCCAGGAGGAGATGCCAGATAAACAGTCACTGACTTTTGAAAGGACAGGGGGAGAGAGATCAGGGTTAGAGAGGTAGATCTGAGTGTCATCAGCGTAGAGGTGGTAATTAAAGCCAAAGCTGTTGATGATTTTGCCCAGGGTGGAGGTGTAGATGGAAAAGAGCAGAGGACCAAGGACAGAGCCTTGAGGTACACCAACAGATAGAGGCAATGAAGAGGAGGAGTTACCAGCAAAGGACACACAGAAGGACCTGTTGGATAAATAGGAGTCAACCCAAGCAAGTGCAGTGTCACCGAGACCCAGAGAGTTGAGGGTCTGTAGAAGGAGGGGGTGGTCAACAGTGTCAAAAGCAGCCGAGAGGTCAAGCAGGATGAGAATAGAATAGTGGCTGTGTTTTTGAGCAGTTAGGAGGTCGTTGGTGACTTTGGTGAGGGCAGTTTCAGTTGAGTGTAGGGGACGGAAGCCAGATTGCAGAGGGTCAACTAGGGAATTGGAGGACAGGAAGAGGGAGAGGCGGTTGAAGACTAGTTTTTCTAAGAGCTTAGAGGTAAAGGGAAGCAGGGATACAGGGCGGTAGTTGGATGGAGAGTTGGGATCGAGGGATGGTTTCTTTAGTAAAGGGGTAACTAGCGCGTGTTTGAAGGCGGATGGAAAGGAGCCAGTGGAGAGAGATAGGTTGAAGATGTGTGTGACAGCAGGGGTGAGGGAGGAGGAGAGGGGAGGAATTAGATGTGAGGGAATGGGGTCGAGCGGGCACGTGGTGAGATGTGAGGAGGACAATAAGGAATTGACTTCCTCCTCAGTGGCTGGGAGGAAGCGGCAGAGGGTGGCAGAGGGGACCTGTGGGAGTGGAGGTGGCAGATAACTATCTTGTTTTGGGATGTTGCTTCTGATAGTTAAAGTTTTACTGAGGAAGTAGTCTGCCAGGTCTTGAGCGCTGAAGGCAGCTGTGGGGGAGGTGCAGGTGGGTAGAGGAGGGTGTTGAAGGTGGACCAGAGCCGTTTAGGGTTGGAGGACAGCGTAGATATAAGAGATGAGAAGAAGGATTGTTTGGCCAAGTGGAGGGCAGAGGTGTATGACCGGAGAATAAACTTGAAGTGAACAAAATCAGCTTCAGAGCGGGATTTCCTCCAGGCACACTCTGCAGTGCGGGAGCATCTTTGCAGGTAGCGAGTCTGGAGGGTGTGCCAGGGCTGAAGGTGGCAGCGTGGGGCCTTACAGAGTCGAAGAGGAGCAAGAGTGTCTAGAGCAGAGATAAGCGTAGTATTGTAGTGATTAGTGGCAGCATCAGGGCAGGTGAAGGATGAGGTATGAGGGAGGTGGTGAAGTAGGTTGAAGAATTGATGGGGGTCCACATCATGTAGATTTCTGCGAGTGTGTGTGCGGGGTGGGGGAGCAGGGTGTTTAGGAAGTCCAGATAGGTTGAAAGAGAGAAGGTGGTGGTCAGAGATGGGGAAGGGGCGACAGTTGAACTCAGAAATGGAGCAGAGGTTGGAAAAGACAAGGTCAATAGCGTGACCATCGCGGTGGGTAGGGAGGAGGGAGGATTGTGTGAGTCCAAGGGAGGACGTGAGTGAAAGAAGTTTGGAGGCAGCAGGGGCAGAAGGATCATCAATGGGAATGTTGAAGTCCCCGAGAATTAGGCATGGAAGATTAGAAGACAGGAAGTGAGAAAGCCAGGTAGCAAAGTGGTCAAAGAACTGGGAGGTTGGTCCCGGTGGGCGGTAGATGACTGCCACCCTGAGGGCCAGAGGAGAGAACAGGCGGATGCAGTGTGTCTCGAAGGAGTAGGAGAGGGATGGGGGTGGAGGGAGATGCTGGTAGGTGCAGGTGGGAGAGAGCAGGAGTCCGACCCCGCCACCATTTCTCTCACCCGGTCTGGGGGTATGGCTCAAGTGTAGACCGCCATGTGAGAGAGCAGCAACGGAGGCCGTGTCAGAGGGAGTTAGCCAGGTTTCAGTTAAAGCTAGGAGGTTGAAGGAGTTTGAAAGGAAGAGGTCATGGATTGCTGTGAGTTTGTTGCACACAGAGCGAGCGTTCCAGAGGGCGCAGGAGAAAGGACAGGCGCTGAGGGATTATGGGAATGCGGTTGCTGGGAATAATTTTAGCAACTGCAAAAAGCTGGTGCTACTGTAACTGCATATCTGAACAACCTGGCTAACCCTAAAAATAAAAGCACATAAAAAGGAATGCAGCAACAATATAATGGATGATGTCAGGTGTGTGTGTGTATTATTACTGTAGCATATGTGCTCATTTTGCATCATAGACGCAGAACCCATCTCCGATGCCTCTGGCAGACGCAATTCATTTGCGTTTGATAGGTGTGTTTCTTCATTTTGATTGGCTCAATGGGTGCAAAAATCTTTGCGCGAGACGGCACTGCGCCTGCATTTGTGCGCGTACTGTTTGCGCACACAATTGATCGGAAGAAAAAAGCCACGAGGATTGTAATTCCAGCTGTGATTTGCGCACGCAAATGTTTAACGCAAGGGTTTTTGCACGAAGATTGTAATATAGCCCGAAATATTTTGAGTTATTTATCAACCACGAATATAAAACTGAGCAGCAAGTTCCCCTTGAGACAATATGGTCCCCAGCCTAAAATGAGAATTGCAATCTTCTCACCATTATATGGTGGGGATGAAACCACAACCAATTTTCACACAAAAGTAAAAAACACATCATGTAAAAATAATGCTATAACAATCCTAGAGAACAAAAACAAATATTAAACTGAGAAATACTGGAATTATGACTCAAGAACAACAGAGTTTTACATGCAAAATAAAGCACTTTATAAGCCCTGCAGTGAACACTGAGGTATTCTCGATCAATGATCAACATGGGATAAACAAAAAATAGACCTGGAATGCCTGTGTACATCCATAACTCAGTTACAAGAACAATTTATTAATACTTAAGGAATAATGTTTAAAACATATTGGGCTATATTACAATCTTCGCGTAAAAACGTTAAAGCGTTAAACATTTGCGCGCGCAAATCACTGCAGGAATTACAATCCTCGTGCAATTTTTCATTCATCGATCAATAACGCGCGTAAACCGGACGCACACAAATGCTCACGCAGTACCGTCGCACACAGAAATCAGTGTGCGCACTGTTTTTTTCACGCGATTCAGCCAATCAGAATTAAGAACCACAATGATCTCACGTTATGTTTTTGCACCTGCCAAAGTCAATCTGAGCATATATGCTGTAGCAATAATACATGCACACACAACTTCTCCATTTTATTGGTTTGGTATGAGTAGAAAAAATCCCCTGGACCTATTGGGAAGGGGGACATGAGTGATGGCCTGGGCCTGTCAGTTAAGGATGGATCTGGGAAATACTTGGTGGAGTGTATGCAACAATATTTATCTTACCTGGGTTATATATGCTTGTGTTGGGGAGTGTTCTTTCTCTTGTTCCCTGCCAGCGTGAGAGGTACAGCAAGAAGATTTCAGGTTCGGCCTGTGACAGGGAAGAGAAGAAGGTGAATTTGATATCTGAGATGGCGTCTACGTCGCTGGAAGGCTTATTGGAGCAGTTGGGGGAGCATGTTGCTCTGGGTTCCCCTTCCTCGGATTAATCCATCGTTCTGGACACCCTGCAGAGGGCCCCTCGTGCGGGATGGAGGCTGAGGTCAAGTGCGGGGCAGCCTGCTATGGTGCCCCCCGTTGTTCCGGGCCTTCAGGATGATAGTGTCAGGATGGCGGATCGCTTCCACGGCAAGATGACCGCTGGATCCCGAGGTCCAGGAGCCCACGTGGGTAGCCTTCTCTTCCGGCGGTAAGAGTGGCGCGTTAGTCTACTTCTGCCCCGAGGCCTCCTCCTGTTCATCGCAGATTGGCCGCATCACAGCCGGTGCGTCGGACATGCCCAAAAAATGGCGGCGCCCACCAGAGAAATGAGGATCATCGCCTGGGAACCAATTCTGGCCAAGATGGGGGTACGAATTCAGCGACGGTGGCAGTGAGAGGACCCGGCGCCCGCTGTTCTTGCCCTCTGGGAGGTGATGCTGCAGTTCATGGGGGTCCTGATCGGCGCTCTCGACCCGGAAGTGGCTTTATTCCTGGTTCCAGTGGGAGACAGGAGGTGTCTGTTCGTGCTGGTGGATTGAAGGCTGTTCGCTCATCGAGGGATCGGTTCCTGCCTGATGTCCCGGTGGCTGCTGGTGATTCCTCTCTTCTCTTGGCGGCATGTGAGTCTGACCTGGGGGCTGTTGCAGGCTCGCTGGGCTCTTCGGACGGAAGGGTGTCTGCGCTGCTGGCTCTTTACCGACAGGGTTGATGGAGACCGTGGTTGCTGCTCTTAGGCGCTGGCAGGATGAGTCGTGGCTTGCGCCCATGTCTGATGTGTGGGGCTGCTGCATTGATGGGGGCTGCATTGGCGCACGTTTTTTTGCACAGGTTGGGTCAGCAAGGGATTAATGGGTCTGGAGGTACCTGCCTCGGTTGGGGTACCTGGTCCTGCAGTGATTGGGGTCCCGTCGTCGAGTGCTTTTGGGGTCCCTGCGCTCACTCCGGTTAGCGAGCTGGCTTCAGCTGCTTTGGGGGCCTCGGCACCCTCCTTGGTTGCTCCTCCTGTGCATGCCCCTGTTCTAATTCCAGTCACGCGGTGGTGGTCCTCACTCCTTCTGGCATTGGGGGTCCTGGACTGTCCGCGGGGTCGGGGTTGTCGAACATGGGTCCCGTGGGATGTTGTATGGGTCCTGCAAGTTGTCTCCCATGGGTCTGCAGGTTACTGTCATGGTTCCCGGATCCCACCACGCAGTCCTTAAAGCCCAACAATCCACGGAGCCCAAAAGCTACCAACAGAGTAGCCGTAGAACAATCCCTAACTGTCTGGTCCTTACAAATTGGCCAGGTATAAGTATACTAGCTAGACAGAAAGGGTTAATCAAAGACAATGTCGTAATACAAAACCAGGTCAGCAACACGGGGGTAGTCAGATGAGCCAAAATCCAGGAATACAGAGTATAGAATATTCAAATTGAATAGCCGGGTAGATATTGGTGCAGTAGCGTAGTACAAGGAAAATAGTCTAGAGCAACAGAAGGTAGAATGGTCAGAAAACAAGCAGAGGTCAATAACAGGTTAAATCACGAGAGAATTCAGGTACAAGGCGCTCAGGTATGGATAACCACGATCTGGCACTGCTGAGAAGGAACTATGGGTTTTTAAAGACCTTCACCAGACCGCACCCCCTCTCAAGCCACGCCTCATGCAGCCACCTCCCTGCCTGTTTCAATTTAAACTGGGCGTTGGTGAGCGAGCAGCATCAGACATGCTGCCTTCAAGAACACTGGAGAGGCTGGAAGCCCCCAACGTTACAGTTACGAGTGAGGTACGGGAAAAGATCTGGAAGGGTGAGTACGTAGACATGCTCACGCGGATTTCCCTGGATAGGGAGACAGTAGTCCGCCCTAGGCGGCCTGATCCTTTTGTTGAAGAAGCTGCCTCCCACGTTTGGCAATTGTCTTCAAGGTTTTTTGGGTTATTGTGCAATTTTGTGTGAGCGGTTCCCGGAGCGGAGCATGTCATTATTTGCGTATATTGACTTGATTTGGGGAGCGTATAAAGTTTACGGTGGCCAGTGTTGGTTCCGCTACAACTAGAAGTTTTGTCAGAAAATGGCGGTGCGTCCTGGGCTCCGCTTTGATGTGCAGGACACAAACTTGTGGCTGCTTCTTATGACGCCTAGTCGGCCGGCGGGGGCTCCCTTTCCAGGATCCGCGGCACCTAGGACTGCGGGAGTACCAGCGAGGGCTGGAAAGGGGTGGTGTTGGCTCTTTAACGAGTCCACCTGCCGCTGGTCCTCTAGTAGTAAGTTTCAGCACGACTGTTCGCACTGTGGGGGCCCCCACCCGGCGTTTAGATGCTTTACCGTAAAAGAGGACAAGGTTTGGCTGTCCGACCGTCCGGTCGAGGACTGTTTAATAAGCTGGATAACGCTGGTGACTATGCGGGCCCTGCCTCCTTGGCTTGGCATGTATCCCGATAGGCAGAGTGCGAATTTATTGCTGGAGGGTTTTTGAGATGGTTTTGTTATCCCACATGTGTATTCAGACTTTCCCCAGTATTCACGGAATCTGATTTCCGCCGGGCAGCATGCGGAGGTGTTGGCGAACAAGCTGGCTGGTGAGGTGCGGCTGGAACGGATGGTGGGTCCGTTTGCGGAGCTTCCCTTCCCAAATCTACGGGTTTCTCCATTGGGCGTGGTGCCAAAGAAGGAGGAAGGCAAGTTCCGTCTGACTCACCATCTGTTCTATCCGGCTGGGTTTTCAGTTAATGACGGCATTGGCAAGGACAACTGTCGGGTGCGGTATTCCTCTTTTGATGAGGCTTGGCAGCTCGTGAGGGATGCTGGGCCTGGTTGTTTGCTTGCTAAGACTGATGTGGAGTCTGCCTTTTGGTTGTTGCTGATTATGCCAATTTGTTCATGTCATACTGGGAGCACCAGATGGTATGGACCGGTCATGGCTGGGGGCAACACCTGGTCCTGTACAAAAGGTACATCGACGATATCCTAATTATATGGCAAGGTGAAGAGAGAGAGTTGCAGGATTTTATATTGTATCTAAATACTAATCAGTGGGGTATACATTTGGATTTTAAGATCAGTAGGTCACAAATTGAATATCTTAACTTAGATATGTATGTTGAAAATGATCAATTAAAAACCAGGACCTATTTTAAAGATATTGATGTCAATAGCTTCATTGGCATTGATAGTGATCATTATCCACCTTGGCTGAAAGCTGTGCCAAGGGGCCAACTTTTGAGACTTCAACGCAACTGCACCGATACTGAAGAATGATATTCAAGCAAGGAGACTTTAAATAAAAAGGCTATAAGAATAGTGAATTAGAAACAATCAGGGAAGAAGTACGGAAAGTTGAGAGAAACACCTTGTTGCAACATAAAACTAGAGAGGAAAAATTTGGGTTAGGAGTACCGATATTAGATTACAATACAGGTAATAAAAACATCAAGAGATCAATGCCGAAGTATTGGCCCTTATTGAAAGATGACCCCACACTTAAAGAAGTAATACCGGATCGACCCAGGATTATTTTTAGAGGAATAGGAAATTTGAAGCAGAAATTAGTGAAGAGCTGTATACAAGAACAGAAGGAACAAAAGAATTGGTTAGGAATTACTCCCGGATTTTATGGGTGTGGAGATTGTGTGAGTTGTCGGAAAACGTGTAATAGGAGAAGACACATTGTTCATTTTGAGCTGGATGGGAGCAAATATAAAATTTAGGACCATATTATCTGCTATTTCAAATATGTTGGGTATGCATTAAAGTGCCCGTGCAATAGGTATTATAGAGGGAAAACGAAAAGGGCACTTCAGGTTCGCATCAATGAACACACTAACAATATAATTAGAGGATATGTGAAGCGTAATGTCTCAAATCATTATTGTTTTAAACATAATAAGGATCCAAGAGGCTTTGTCACGTTTAGACTGCGGGTAGTGTAGCAGGTTGGTTGTGAGCCCAGGATGCAGTGATGAAGGCAGGTTTAGAATAACAAAAGTGTTTATTTGCACATAAACACAGTAGCATTAAATCAGACAGGGTACAGGCAATGGAGTCGTCAGGATTCAGCAAGGGGTTCGGTACACGGCAAGGCTGGCAGAGAATAGTCGGTGGTACAGTAGGGGTTCGGTACACGGCAAGGCTGGCAGAGAATAGTCAGTGGTACAGCAGGGGTTCGGTACACGGCAAGGCTTAGATGGGGGGCAGAGGGGGAGCAGGATGGGAGGGTTACCGGTGAGTGAAGCAATGAGAGTCCAGATAAATAGCAGAAGGTCCTTGGGGTCTTAGCAGAGAGTTCAGGAGAAGGTCAGGCAGTTTCAGGGAGCTTTAGTACACAGGTATCGCAGTCAGTAACTTCAATGTGGAAGTGAAGTCTGGAGGGCGTAGCTTCCTGATATGCAGGGATAATTAGGGGGAGGTGTTGTCAGGTGAGATTCTAGGGCTAGGAGGCTGGGAACATGCAGGTTTAGGAACGTGCATTGTTCATGATGCAGGGTTGGCGTGGGTGACAGGGGCCAGAGGGTGGCGATCCTGACACTACTCCCACCCTAAGAGCCGACCTCCGGGCGGCCAAAAGTCAACCAACGGGCAGTAGAAGAGTCCATCATGAACCCCTGCACCGTGTAGGGATCCATACGGATGGCGCCGTCCGGGGTAGCGTCAGTGGTGCCAAGATGTGCAGTATCTTGGCTTGGTTGACCAGAATAGAGTCCAAACTTGTGGCTGTGAGGGATGGGAGAGTCAACCTTGGAAAACCCTCAAACCCTCCTTGGTACGGCTAGAGCAGGAAACTGCCAACAATGGGTGGTGGAGATGGGGGTCTCCACGGCAACAGCTGGGTACAGTGGGGCAGCCCCCTTGGCGTGGCACAGAGGGGCAGTGCCCTTGACGAGGTGCGGTGGGGCAGCGCCCTCGTCAACTGGTGGGGCAGCGCCCTTGAAGAATACCAGAGGGGCAACGACCTTGGCGACCTCCTTGGCACTGCACGGCTCTGCGGCGGCGACCTCCATGGCACTGCACGGCTCTGCGGCGGCGACCTTGGCCTTACGGCGACGTCGACGTGGCGGCGACAACTCGGAAGATTCTGCGGGTTCGTCCAGATGTATGGGGTTGCTGGTGGCAACCAGATCGGGAGTAGAAGAATGTCCACGGGCTAATGCAACCTGTACCTGAGACTGCAGGAACTTATGGTTCAGCTGCATGTCCTGTATGGTATGGGTAAGGGTATTCACCTGGGCTGCCATGGCAGAGACAAGTACCAGGACTGCGCTAGATGGACTGGCTTTACCAGGAATTGGCAGGGTAGCTGCAGCGGTATCAGTGTCCACAAATGCTGTTTTGGTGGCAGCAGTCTGGGCTTGGACCTCGGTACAGCACGGCTCTTGGACCTGGACCTGGGTACAGCACGGCTCTTGGACCTGGACCTGGGTACAGCACGGCTCTTGGACCTGGACCTGGTACAGCACGGCTCTTGGACCTGGACCTGGTACAGCACGGCTCTTGGACCTGGACCTGGGTACAGCACGGCTCTTGGACCTGGACCTGGTACAGCACGGCTCTTGGACCTGGACCTGGTACAGCACGGCTCTTGGACCTGGACCTGGGTACAGCACGGCTCTTGGACCTGGACCTGGTACAGCACGGCTCTTGGACCTGGACCTGGGTACAGCACGGCTCTTGGACCTGGACCTCGGTACAGCACGGCTCTTGGACCTGGACCTCGGTACAGCACGGCTCTTGGACCTGGACCTCGGTACAGCACGGCTCTTGGACCTGGACCTCGGTACAGCACGGCTCTTGGACCTGGACCTCGGTACAGCACGGCTCTTGGACCTGGACCTCGGTACAGCACGGCTCTTGGACCTGGACCTCGGTACAGCACGGCTCTTGGACCCCTGCGGGTTGCAGGGCAGCGACGTCCTGAGATCCTGCATGTTGCAGGGCAGCGACCTCGGGCTTTCGCTCAACCTCCAATTCAACGACGTATGGGTGAGTCTCCAGCTCCTGAGGTTTTGGTTAGCAGGCAACCGAACAACGGTGGGTGACATGAAGAGGGCACCAATGAAGGCGGATCTTGGGCAAGGTGCACTCGAGATGGCTTTGGTAGCTGGAGTTCTGTAGTCCGTCCCCATGTGATAGCAAGGTACAGTGGTACGGTGAGTCATTCCAGCCGGGCAATAAACAGATCTCGCAACGCCAACATACCCCTTATGCTGACCTGGGGGTCCCTGGGTGCGGCGTGCAGTCTGTCTGAGTGGGTCTAAACCAGCATCAGCAGCTTCCTCTTCTGACTCCGAGTCATCAGAAGGACATGGTGAGGCATATAGGCAGCATGGAGGTAGCGGGCTGGATTCAGGATCTCTGGCAACACCAGCCATGAGATGTAGGCCAAGCTCGATCTCCATTGGCATGGCTGGCTCAGCGTCCATGGATTCCTGCTCCATGGGCATTTCAGGGTCAGACTCCGGTTCGGCACTCTGCATAGGGGTTTCCTGGTCTGACTCCTCAGAAGAAGCTTCTTGGGTAACCAGGTTTCTAGGTGCAGAGAGTCTGGTAGCCTTTGACTCAGGCTCCCTGGGAGCAGGGACACGCTTAGGTGCAGGAGGTTTGCTTACCCGGCTTCTTCTGGGAGTAGGCTGGGATAGGGGTCTTTCTTTGGGTGCTTGCTTGATGGGTGATGAAGTCTTTTTCTGCAGGGCAGACACCAGCTTCCCCATCGAAGACTTTGTGGGCTTGGTCGCTGGTGTAGCTATTTTTGGCTTGGTGGGTACTGTTTTAACCACCAGCCTGGTGGTTTTGACAGGTGCAGGCTCGGTACAAACAGGCTTTACAGGAACAGGGGTATGAAAGCATTTTGTACCTGGCTTAGGTGGGCGCAGCGGGCAGGCCGAGATCTGATGCAAGGGGTCCCGCAGTAGAAGCAGAGGTCTAGCGCCCTCCTCCTTGCCTTTTCTTCTGGGGTCAGTGGTCCTCTGGCTCCCTCTGTAGCAGGAACGCGCACCTTAGTTGAGGTGCCCCTTGGGTTTTGCTGCACATAATCAAGCAGGGAGTCCAGGTGCTGCTGGATCTATAGAAAAGCACCTTTCAAGTTCTTCACCATGGCATGGATCACCGCGGGCTCACAGGTTTTAGACTTCCACATTCTGTCACGTTTAGACTGCGGGTAGTGTAGCAGGTTGGTTGTGAGCCCAAGATGCAGTGATGAAGGCAGGTTTAGAATAACAAAAGAGTGTTTATTTGCACATAAACACCGTAGCATTAAATCAGACAGGGTACAGGCAATGGAGTCATCAGGATTCAGCAAGGGGTTCGGTACACGGCAAGGCTGGCAGAGAATAGTCGGTGGTACAGCAGGGGTTCGGTACACGGCAAGGCTTAGATGGGGGGCAGAGGGGGAGCAGGATGGGAGGGTTACCGGTGAGTGAAGCAATGAGAGTCCAGATAAATAGCAGAAGGTCCTTGGGGTCTTAGCAGAGAGTTCAGGAGAAGGTCAGGCAGTTTCAGGGAGCTTTAGTACACAGGTATCGCAGTCAGTAACTTCAATGTGGAAGTGAAGTCTGGAGGGCGTAGCTTCCTGATATGCAGGGATAATTAGGGGGAGGTGTTGTCAGGTGAGATTCTAGGCTAGGAGGCTGGGAACATGCAGGTTTAGGAACGTGCATTGTTCATGATGCAGGGCTGGCGTGGGTGACAGGGGCCAGAGGGTGGCGATCCTGACAGGCTTGGAGTTCTTTGGAATTGAAAAAGTAACTAGAAATTGGAGGGGGGAAGATTTAGATTTAAAACTATCTAAAGCTGAGATGAAATGGATTTACAGACTTAATACATTGGAACCGAGGGGCTTGAATGCCGAATTTGAAATGTGCCATTTTTTTATAGTATCAGCTGGACTAATCCTTTCTTAGGCAGTTTAACCCCCCTAATAAATTATTAATTATTAATTCCATATAAGCAGGAGATGAAACACTATTTTATTGCTAAAGACTCTTCTAGTTTATATATATGTAAGGTTCAAAATTATGGAGATGAGATGTGTTTTATGGGATGGGGAATCTAATTGAATTTTAGTTTTGGACCCTCCTCTAATGACTGTACAGAAGGGTTAATACTCCTAATTATATATTATTTTATTGGCTGTAATTGTGACTCCTCTTGTTATTCACATGCTGATGGGGAATTCCCCCTCCCCTCTCTCTTTTCCGCGTGTTATTATGAGTCCTAATAGGATGTTATTAGCGAGAAGCGCTATGAAAGAGTTAAATCAGAAGAGTATACCATCATGAAGCATGAGTGGGAATTAGGAGGAGTATTGGAAGACGCGCATGTGAAACGCAAGCCGGATGTCAACAATGAGACGCATGGGGAAGAAAACCGGAACTAAGTGTGTATGGAACGCGGAATCGGAAGTCGCCGGTGAACCGCACATGAAACATGGATCAGGTGTGATGATCGATTAAGGGGATTAGAAGATCTATATAAAGCAGCTTCGAAATTGAGGACATTACAGACTGAGGAAGTCTGCAGTACTTAGCAGACGAAACGCGTTTCTGGAAATGTCTATTTGTTTTATTATTATATATTTTAAAAATTAAATCGTTTTAAGAGTAACTGATCACCCTTTTGGCGAGTATTTGATTCCACTATACAGCGGAGGGAGCTATAATTTTTAAGGGGACAACGAAAGTGTGGTACCTTCCCTTGATTTGGGACATACCTGATGCCTTGGTACTGAGCCACTCATTGTAGAGGCTCAGAAAATTGTGAGTATATATACTCCTATCTTCAATATATGTCAAGATTAAGGAATATATCTTCGCAATGGAGTTCTCTCTCTCTGCTAACATCTGAAGACTCTAGGAGCTGGGCATGACTCCCCTCACAAGAGGTCAGAAGGCCTGTCACTTGAGCCAAATCGAGGCTCCTCTTCTGTGAGTGAAAACTTGTAAACCTTTGTTGATTATTTTTCTGTACAAACAATATTGCACCATATGTTCTGTATTTATGTCCCTATACTGCAGGATTTGAATCCATGACAGTCATATTCTCTGGGAAAAGCACTACCAGATAGGTGTAGAATACTATTGGGATCAAGAGTGTGCGCTCACATGAGACTGGTGTCCGATTGTATTTTGTAGTGGTTTACAGTCCACCTCAGCTGCCAAAGCATCTAATGCAGCCTCCATGTCCACAGTTACTCCTGCCTTAGCCTCACCAACATATACGGAGAAGTCAGCTGAATTGTTTGACTACAATGACAGTGACATGCTGCTTGAGGATGCACAGCAACTACAGTGCTCTGATTCAATCTCTGAGGTTGAGGAAGGGAGTATAATCAACCTAGAGGAAGGGGGTACCAGTGACACACAAATAACTGGCACTCATGTTCCCCCAGCAGCTGCAGCATATTGCGAGGTTGGCTCCAGTGACGAGGAGATGGGGGTGATGACGATTAGGGATAAGCCGAACCCGAACTTTCCAAATGTTCTGGTCTGAACCCGAACCCGAACTCAGACCCCATACAAGTCAATGGGGCTAAAAATTCTGTTTTTAGAGTGCCCTCCAAGAGGGCATATATGCTAGATATTTGCCATAAAAAGTGTATGGGGGTCTGGGTATTGCCCTGGGGGACAGGAAACAAGGACAAAAAGTAAAAAAAAAGTTTTTAAAGGGACAGCGAGTTTTCCATGAAATAAGGGTTAAAAATAAAAACGAAAAATTCCTTCAAATATCGTGCCTAGGAGGTCCCCATAACCTGCCCGTGAAGTGGCGGATTTCTAGGATGTATAGAAATATGTAAAAACCAAAAAATTACATTTCAAATAACGGTAAATGCTTTTCCTTTAATCTATCCATAAACAACTGCTTGGGGCGGCAGTCTGTATGAAAAGAGAAGACATATTCGGAAACGCAGAAAAAGTTTAGTGATTTTTTTTGGCTAAATTATTGTGAAACTTATGCAGACTTTGGATGAAAGTAACAATAGGTGCTTTAAAATTGGGCCTTTAGTGTCGGCAACAGTGCCGTCACACAGTAACCCCTCTGAGGATATGAATCTGATACAGGCGTCAGTGGCAGTGCAGCCAAATATTGGGCCTTTGGTGCCAGGCCAGCAAGTGCCTTTATACAGTAACCCCTCTGTGGTATTGTGGAAGAGTGCAGGGGTGGACCATGCGGTCAGGGCTGGTGCTAGACTATTTTGCGCCCTAGGCAACACCAGCTACTTGCACCCCCCCAAAAAAAAAACCAAAACAACATGAAACTGCTAAATTTCTTTTTATTTAAGAATAAAGTTTGAAAAGCACCAATAGTAAAGGTAAAAAAAATATAAATAAACTGTATTAAACCATTTTAAATTAATTCTATTAACCACTTCGCTGCGGAGGACGCGCTCAGCGCATCCTGCCGCAGGAAGGGTTGGCTGCGGAAGATGCGCTGAGCGCGTCCTCCCGAAGCAGCCTGCGATCGGCCGGATTCCGGACGATCGCTGTGCCCCCCGGTGCGGGCTGACATCTTGGATGTCAGCCCGTCAATCCGGGACGCCTCGGGCACAATAGATGTCATTGCGGCGGCGCGATGACATCTATTTCAGGCACCCCCCGCGTGTGCGGAGGAGGCGCCTGAAAGGGAGGGGGGGAGGTCCTTCGGACCACACTCCCTCCCGATCGCGGGGTCCTGAGCTTAATGCCAGTCACCGATTGGAAGGGCACAGCCTGCCCTTCCAAACAGTACCTGGCATTAACCCCATGGGGGCCGGATCACGAATCGGCGCCGAAAAGCGCCGGTTCGTGATCCTTTCCCAGAGCTGGCCGACATCTTGGATGTCGGCCAAGGCTCCGGGAACTCCCCCTGAGGACTGGCGTCATCGTGCATAGCACGATGACGCTAGTCCTGGAGTTAACCCCTAGCTGCCACCAATGGTGGAGATAGGGGGTTCCAATGAACCCCCTATCTCCTGATCTGTGGCAGCTAGGGGTTAATGTTTGATATCGTTGGATCAGTCATAGAATGGCCTTTCCAACGATATCAAACATGACCGTGAAAAAAGATTTAAAAAAATAAATAAAAAAAAAATAAAAAAAAATAATAATAAAAAAATAAACAAGTTTTTTATTTTTATTTGTTTTGTTAATGCAGCAATATTGTTCCCATTTAATTTATAATGTGAACAATGATGCTGCACTAACGATTTTTGTATGGGGTGCGTTTGTTAAAAATAGCGAAGTTTTCCCCCAAAAAAAATGTAACAAGACCCCATCTCTAATTTTTTTAACAAGCGCACCCCATACAAAATATAACCGCAAACGATCGCATGTTAAAATGTGAAAAAAAACACTTTACACGTTGTAAATTTTTGAAAATTCAAATTTTATTGCATATTTTGTTATAATATGCAGACAGGACATAACTTATACATATAATAATGACATATTATGAATCTTCCGAGTCTGCCGGAAAGAACGATATATAATATGTCTGGGTCATATAATAAAATAAAGCTTCAAAATGCGGTTAAACATGATGAGCGAAACCGGTAAAAATGACCTCAGGACACAGGCGGGAAATGCCTCAGCAGCGAAAGGGTTAAACAAATTAAAATTAACTGTATTGAACAAATATAAATTAACGAAAAAAAAAAAAGAGTTGTCACGTAAGTTTCAATTTCAGACACATCAAAATTTCACTTTGCGTGCCTTATCCTTTGCAAATTTTCATCTTGCGTGTATATATATATATTGCCCAGGCCAGCTCACATCATGTGTATATATATATTGCCCAGGCAGGGCCGGATTAAGATCTCTATGGGCCTGGAGCTGAATATTTTGGTGTGTTTTTTTTAGAATTTGGTGACATGACAACATATTTTAGGTTATTTAATATTTCATATATTGCAGGTATATCTAACCAGGCGTATACTGTGTCAGTAAATTTCCATTCAGATTTCAATCATCACAGCGTGTAAAATTATTTTTTCACATTTTATCATCCAAACCTCTGGTTCTATATTCTATAGGGAATTCTTGTTAAAAAAATAAATAAATAGGAAACTGTAGCTGCATTTTTTCTCAGAAAATATACAATTTTAACCAAAATTTGATCTTTCCCATGTGCTTTTGATAATGGTGTTTTATGAATAATATGACTATGTATAAAACACTGACCTTACTTCCAGCGTGGGAAAGGAGAAGATGAGTAATGGCAGTGGTATTGCTAATTCTATACGTGACAAATGGACAATACCATCGCTTGGGAACAAACAAAAAAAAAAGGTTTTTTTTTTCTTTTCTTTTAGATTTTGCATTGTCATGTTTGGTATCAATGCAAAGGCCAGACTCTGTCCTGTCTGACACCTCAGTTGACTGTACGAGGTGTAAAGATTAGCAGTGCAGGGTTCCAACCCCCCCCCCCAGTGCACTTTGCTGCAGTGTGGCGGTTTAGGTTCCTGATGTAACAATTCGTAATAATGAATTGTACCATCACCTCCACACTTTTAATGACATGAAAAATGAGATGGTGAGTTACTGCAGCATTATTGTTCCCTTTATAATTGAAAAATATTGCTGTGTTAGAAAGAAAAAAAATAAAGAAATATTTATTATTTTATTTTTATTGTTACATATAACCTGGTCATGTTTGGTATCATTGGAAAGGACATACTCTGACCTTTTCGGAGATACTTCACATGACCCTGTAGCTGCTATGGAAGTGGAGATATAGTGGTCCAAATGCCCATCAATGCAGACAAATTTATCCTTTCTGTGGGCCTATTCTGGGGCATGGGCCTGGAGCTGCTGCTCCATCCGCCCCTATGTTAATCCAGCCCTGTGCCCAGGCCAGCTCACATCATGCTCACAGATGCACCATCATCATAGGCGTGCGCAGCCTATTGCATTAGGGTGTGCACCCAAAAGCTCAAACACATGAAAAAAAAATTATGTTATATATATATATATATATATATATATACATACACACACGCACCCTTATGCATACATACACACGCACACACTCTCACACATTCAGCCTAAATATATCATTACAATCAGGGTAATTCAAAGAGAATCGAAAAGTCACCGCACGTTCGGTGACTTTTCGTTCTCTTCAATTCGGTTTGTTTTGACGATTCCCAATTCGCCAACCCTGCGGTGTATTCACCAAGCACCACAGGGTCCCCGAATTTCAGGGAAAGGTCGCCGCAAACCCGCCGAAAACTAACCGCAAAACCCGGCGAATGCACGCCGAAAACCTGAAAAAACTTCTAGATTAACCCAACCCGCTGGAAAAAGCCGAGCAGGAGACGATCACACGCAGCGAAGCTGCCGGAAAAAGCCGACACCGCAGACGAATGGAGTGAATAAATTAGCAAAACAGTTTGCTTGAATGTTTGAAAAGTGAAATGCTGTTTGCAAAGAAACTACTGAGCGAAAATGTCTGAAATTTACATATGAGGTCCAGGGATTGATAATAAAAAGGGCTGTTACAGAAAAAATAAGTAAAAAAAAAAAACAGGAAAATGCTTAACCACTTCGATGCGGAGGACACGCTCAGCGCGTCCTCCGCATGGCTGCTGGTGTGCTGAGGACGCGCTGAGCGCGTCCTCACTTTGGGTCAGCGTTCGGCCGAGTTCCGGCCGATCGCTGGCCCCCCCGGTGCGGGCTGACATCCTCGATGTAAGCCCAGCATCCGGAACCACCGCCGGTGAAATTAGGTGTCATCTGCCGCGATGACACCTAATTTAGGCGCCCCCTCCCCGCATGTGCGGAGGAGCCTGAAAGGGAGGGGGAGTTCCTTCGGACCTCTCTCCCTCCCGATCGGCGGTGTTGCGGGGGTTAACCCAGGCACCATTTGGAAGGGCACAGCCTGCCCTTCCAAATGGTGCCTGGCATTAACCCCTGGGGAGCTGGATCGCGAATCGGCGCTGAAAAGCACCAGTTCGTGATCCTTTCCCGGAGCTGGCCGACATCTTGGATGTCGGCCAAGCCTCCGGGAACTCCCCCTGAGGACTGGCGTCATCGTGCATAGCACGATGACGCCAGTCCTAGAGTTAACCCCTAACTGCCACCAACGGTGGAGATAGGGAGTTCCAATGAACTCCCTATCTCCCGATCCGTGGCAGCTAGGGGTTAAAGTTTGGCATGGCCGTTCCAACGATACCAAACACCAAAGTGTAAAAAGTTTTTTAAAAAAAATAAAAATTTAAAATAAAAATATAAATATATTTAAAAAAAAATATATAAAAAAAACAAACATTTTTTTTCTTTTTTTTGGTTCGTTAATGCAGCAATATTGTTCCCATTTCAATTATAATGTGAACAATGATGCTGCACTAACGATTTTTGTATGCGGTGCGTTTGTTCAAAATCGTGTAATTTTCCATAAAAAAAAAAGTAACGAGACCCCATCTCTAATTTTTTTAACAAGTGCACCCCATACAAAATATAACCGCAAACGATCGCATGTTAAAATGTGAAAAAAAACACTTTACACTTTGTAAATTTTTGAAAATACAGATTTTATTGCATTTTTTGTTATAATATACAGACATGACATAACGTATACATATAATAATGACATATTATGAATCTACCAAGTCTGACGGAAAGAACGATATATAATATGTCTGGGTCATATACTAAAATAAGCCTTCAAAACACGTTTAAACATGATGAGCAAAACCGGTAAAAATGACCTCAGCACAGAGGCGGGAAAAGCCTCAGCAGCAAAAGGGTTAAAATATCCTAAAAAAAATCTATAAATAGACTTTTTACTGCAGAATTTTATAATGAACGGTTTATTAGATATTGAATTAAAACGGGAATATTTTTAACATTGAAGCCTATGGGATTTCCCTGAATAAACTTGCCGAATTAAACCACCGAACAGCAGGGCATTTCAGGAACCTTTCACTGCTGGTTTGTGTTCTCTGAATAGCCAAAGCATTGCTTTTTTATGGGGATTTCACTGCCCTCGAACAGGCACCGTATGTGCAGGCAATTCGCCAGGATTTGGTGAATTGCCTGCTCTCTGAATAGCCGAATGGCCAGGAAAGGTAACCGAACGCTGATTTTCAGCGTTCGGTAGACATGTGCATTCGTTTTAGTACTAAAGCGATTTAGTCCGAATTTTGGGATAATTTAGTTTTCGTATGACTCAAGAGAAACGAAACTGCTCAGTACAAAAAACGAAAGAAACTAAAATAAAATGCACTACATTTTAGTTTCAGTCCTCTTTGTGATATTATATTGATGAGTGAAGGAGACCAGCAATGAAGAGCGCAACATCGCAACATCCGAAGTTCTGCACCCTCCACATGCCAATGCAGGAAGATGTTCTATACAGAGAGGGACATTAATTCAGGAGGATGTTCTATATATTATACAGAGAGGGGTATTAATTAATGCAGGTGGATGTTGTATACATTATACAGAGAGGAGTATTAATTAATGCAGGAGGATGTTCTAAACATTATACAGAGAGGAGCCTTTTTTTTTTTAGCCCTTTAAATCCAGTGGCTGTGAGCGCGGAGATCGGCTGCTTGTTACATTATCTCTCAGTACAATGTATCAGGCTCAGCTGTTACAGTAACTGACTGCTGCTCATCACAGCGCTCAGAGTTTCAGTAAAACAAGAAAATAATATTGTTCTAACGTCTTATATATAAAAATATTATTTACTAGTTTTACTGAAACTCTGAGCGCTGTGATGAGCAGCAGTCAGTTACTGTAACAGCTTTGCCTGACACGGGGCAGTATTGCAATGTTGGTGCTAACTTAACCAGAGCTGTTGTAACTGAAAACCTCCATAGGCTATAATAGCTCTGGGAAGTTTACAACAGCTTGTAACGTTGGGGGCTTCCAGCCCTACCTGTGTGCTTGAGGACAGAAAGTCTGATGCTGCTCGCTGACCACTGCCCGGTTTAAATGGAGACAGGCAGGGAGGTGATTGCATGAGGTGTGGCTTGAGTGGGGGGCATGGCCTGGTGAAGGTCTTTAAAAACCCTCAGTTAGTTTCAGAAGTTGCCAGATCGTGGTTATCCATCCTGAGCTCCTTGTGCCTGACTGCTATATTGATTTAACCTGTTACTGACCTCTGCTTGTGTTCTGACCATTCTGCCTTCTGTTGCCCTAGACTATTTGCTTGTACTACGCTACTGCTCTGATACCGACCCGGCTATTCCATTTGACCATTCTGAACTCTGTATTCCTGATTCTGGCTCGGCTGACTCCTCTCCGTATTGTTAACCCTTTTCTGTCTAGCTAGTTTACCTGGCCAATTCTAAGGACCAGACAGATAGGGATCATTCACAGCTACACTGTTGGTAGCTTCTGGGTTTTGTGGAGTGTTGGGGGTTAAGTACTGCGTGGTGGGATCTGGGAACCGTGACATTACGATCTGGCCAATATGGATCCCGCAGATTTAACACAGCACTTGGCTACCTTTGTATCCAGACAGGATGAGCAGGATCATAGGATGGATCAGTTTGCCATTGCCTTACAAACTATCCTGAATCGTACTGCACACCTGGAACCAGTTGGGGTTGCACCCCCGCCTGCTATACCTGTGCCCCCTGTCGTTCAGACATCCCAGGTACACATAATGAGGCAGCCAGTACATAGTGAGCAAGCAGTAATTCTAGAGGTGCTGGAGATCCTGAGAGGGGCTAACAAGCTCATTACTCAGCACCTGGATATCCTGTATGCAAGGTTGCTGCAACCTCCTAGGGACGTCTTCCCAAAGGAGCCTGTTCCAGTTCCAGTTAAAGGTTCCAGAGGACCCCTGACCCTGGAGGAAAGGGTATGGAGGAAGACTCAGGGCTTATGCTTTTATTGCGGTTCTTTCCTGCATAAAAGAATGGACTGTCAATTGCGCCCCCAGAAGTTACCCTCCATGTTCCAGCCTTACCAGGCCCCAGAGTCCACTGCCCTGCACGTCGCAGGACGTCCAAAATCCACTGCCCAACAGGGAGAGACCAGGTGTAATGCCCAGCAGTGGGAAGTCAAGAGTGCTGCCCTGCAGCATGAACAATCTAAGGTGGCTGCTCAGCAGCACAAAGAATCTGAGTCTGCTGTTTGTCAGCTTCAAGTCCTGTCCATGTCTACTGTGCCTAAGCTAGCAGTTCCAGTCAAGAGTGCTGTCCTGCAGCACGAACAAATCAAGTCCACTGCCTCACAGTGCGAGATCTGGTCCACCGTTAACCAGTTTGAGAGCCAGTCCACTGCACAGCAGTTCAAGAGACAGTGCCAAGCCAAGGTGGTTGCAAAGCACTGTGAGATCAAGATTGTTGCCGAGCCGGTAGCTGCCAAGCCACGCTCACCCGAGCCGGTAGCTGCCAAGCCACGCTCACCCGAGCCGGTAGCTGCCAAGCCACGCTCACCCGAGCCGGTAGCTGCCAAGCCACGCTCACCCGAGCCGGTAGCTGCCAAGCCACGCTCACCCGAGCCGGTAGCTGCCAAGCCACGCTCACCCGAGCCGGTAGCTGCCAAGCCACGCTCACCTGAGCCGGTAGCTGCCAAGCCACGCTCACCCGAGCCGGCTGTTGCCAAGCCACGCTCACCCGAGCTGGCTGTTGCCAAGCCACGCTCACCCGAGCTGGCTGCTGCCGCCATGTCCGAGTCGCTGCAGAGCCGTGATGAGGTCACTGACCCACAGAGCCGTGCTGTTGCTGCCATGTCCAAGTCACCACAGAGTCGTGCTAAAGGCGCTGCCCCTCCTGTCCTTGCCAAGGGTGCTACCCAACCGGTCCACACCAAGGGCGCTGCCCCACCGAGCCCAGCTGTCCCGGCGTCTTCGAGCCCAGCTGTCCCGGTGTCTTCGAGCCCAGTGGTTCCAGTCCAGTCGCCACAGAGCCGTGCCAAGGTCCCTGACCCACAGATCCGTGCTGTTGCCGCCATGACTAAGTCGCAGCAGAGCCGTGCCGGGGTCACTGACCCGCAGATCCGTACCACTGGTGCCGTGTTCATGTTGCCGCAGTGCAGAGAGGACACTGTTGCTGTCCATTCCGCGTCCTGTACCAGGGGTAGGAGACGCAAAAGGACTGGTGCCAGTGCCTTCCAACCTGGACCCAGCTTTGGCTCCCAAGAGGTCTGTACCTCAGGCCCGCAAGCCCGAGAGTCGAGTCCTGTCCCTGCTGGATGTTTCCGAGCCTCTAACGGTGCTATTATATGCCTTGAGGACCGAGAGGTGTATGAGAGGGCTCTACGTATCTACAAGACCCATTGACTTTTTCTTGTCATTTTTCTTGTTGTCCTCTTTTGAGCATCCGGCGTCTGCTCGTGGAGAGGGGGGTACTGTAACGTTGGGGGCTTCCAGCCCTACCTGTGTGCTTGAGGACAGAAAGTCTGATGCTGCTCGCTGACCACTGCCCGGTTTAAATGGAGACAGGCAGGGAGGTGATTGCATGAGGTGTGGCTTGAGTGGGGGGCATGGCCTGGTGAAGGTCTTTAAAAACCCTCAGTTAGTTTCAGAAGTTGCCAGATCGTGGTTATCCATCCTGCGCTCCTTGTGCCTGACTGCTATATTGATTTAACCTGTTACTGACCTCTGCTTGTGTTCTGACCATTCTGCCTTCTGTTGCCCTAGACTATTTGCTTGTACTACGCTACTGCTCTGATACCGACCCGGCTATTCCATTTGACCATTCTGAACTCTGTATTCCTGATTCTGGCTCGGCTGACTCCTCTCCGTATTGTTAACCCTTTTCTGTCTAGCTAGTTTACCTGGCCAATTCTAAGGACCAGACAGATAGGGATCATTCACAGCTACACTGTTGGTAGCTTCTGGGTTTTGTGGAGTGTTGGGGGTTAAGTACTGCGTGGTGGGATCTGGGAACCGTGACACAGCTCTGGTTATGTTAGCACCAGCTATATAATATGGCCCACATTGTGCTGAGAGTGAGAGATACTGTAACAAGCAGCGATCTCAGCCCTCTGAGGAGCCACTACAATAGTAATTGTATCCACTGGTTTTCGGATGAATGAAATTAGTTTTCATACTAAAGAACTGAAAACGAATTTCTTTAGCAACTAAATAAATTGCATTTTAGTACTAATGCATTAGTTCAAAACGAAATTTTGTGCTGTGCACATGTCTAGCGTTCGGTTACCTTTCTCCAGCCATTCGGATCTCTTTGGATAACCCTGTATGTTTAGAATTCAGAGGTGCAGCAACCTTGGCCATCCAGTTGTTTTTGAACTACATTTCCCATGAGTCTCGACTAACCCAATTAGTGGCTGAGTATTGTGGCCGATTGTGTTTTATGACTATCAGGGTTATTCAGAGAGAGGTGAAACTCAGGAGAATGACTGGAGAAGTGAAAATTCTAGGTCAAAATAGCCAAACCATAAAAATTCTCCCATTTATCTCACTTTCCAAATCGGCTATTTGGTCCAGATTGTTCTCTTTTCCTGCCATTCTCCTGGTTTTCACCTTTCTCTGAACAACCCTTAAAGAGAGGTGAAAGCCAGGAGAACTGGCAGGAGAAGAGAACAATCTAGACCAAATAGCCGATTTGAAAAGTGAGATAAATGGGAGAATTTTTATGGTTTGGCTATTTTGACCTAGAATTTTCACTTCTCCAATTATTCTCATGCTTTTCACCGCTCTCTGAATAACCCTGTGAATGTTTAATCCCGAGGTGAGTAATAACATTGCTTTAGATGTTAAAAGCGGGCAATGAGGAAATTTTGTATTTTTTCTACATGATCGTGTTTGGTCTCATTAGAAAGGCCGGGCTCTGACCTCTCCAATGACACCTAACTTAACATTGTGGAGTGTAAAGAGAGTTTCATGGCAGTGGATTCTGTAATACGCTTATATGCACAACACATTACTGGGAGTTTCATGGCAGTGGATTCTGTGATATGCTTATATGCACCGCACATTACAGAATCCACTGTCATGAAACTCCCAGTAATGTGCGGTGCATATAAGTGTATCACAGAATCCACTGCCATCAAATAAAATTGAAATATTTAATATTACCGTATATAAAAGTTGACTCCTCTCCTGCTTACCTTTTTCTTGAAGGGAGGGGAATGAACATGTCCATTGGCAGAGGAGGGGACCGCTTCATCCATCTTAAATCCAGCCTGTACTTCCCTGGTGGTCCGGTGGCTGTGGGCTCTGCAATGCGATCTGTGCTTCGTGCACAGAACGCAGAGCATGTTCCACACTGGACCCGTGCACCGGCGATCCTCTGATGACCTTTCACCTGACTGCCGGCACTCTCTGACATAGTTAGTGTGTGCCAGCGATCAGGTGACAGGTCATCAGAGGATCGCTAGCGCACGGGTCCTGTGTGGGATGTGCTCTGCGTTCTGATCGCATTGCAGAGCCCACAGCCACCGGACCACCAGAGAAGTACAGGCTTGCAGAGGCAAAGGGTCCCAGCGGCTAACTGTGGGATAACGGCCAGCCGGGACCCAGAGTGTGCCGCGGGTGGGATTAGGCTGTGCATAGGCACACCCAGCACACCCCATGCGCACGCCTATGGCCATCATGCGTATATATATTGCCCAGGCCAGCTCACATCATGCGTATATATATTGCCCAGGCCAATCCCCTGGTGGAGATAGGGGGTTCATTTGAACCCCGATAACTCCAGGCATCTAGTGGGTCATGGAGTGTGTCAATCGAAAGGCCTAAGCATGGCCTTTTGAATGATACCCAACATGACCAGGTATAAAGTAAAAAAAAAAAAAAACATGTATTTTTTGTGTGTTATTTTTATTAATGCAGCAATATTGTTCACATTTCAATTATAATGCGAACGATGATGCACTAATGATTTTTTTCTATGGGGTGCATTTGCTATAAATAATGTAATTCCCCCACAAAATGTAACAAGTCCCCATTTCTAATTTTTGTACAAGCGCACCCCATAGAAAACATAACCGCAGACGCTCATGTGCTAAAATGTGAAAAAAAAACACTTTACACAATGCAGATGATTAAAAATTCTATTTTTATTGCATTTTTTTCATAATATACAGCCAGGACAGGACGTATACATATAAAAATGATATATTATGAATCTGCGGAGTCTGCCGGAAAGAATGATATCTAACATGTCGGTCATTCAATAAGATGTGGCTTCAAAATCGCGTTTAAACATATTGAGCGAAAGCGGTAAAAATGAGCTGAGCATGAGCACACAGCGGTGACTTCTCAGTCAGATGCAGACACCACCCCACCCCCTCAGTATAGTCTACATACATACATAAAATGTATCAAATTCATTACACCAGACTAAAACCACCTGTTGTTATGCAGTTTGGAAAAACACAGGTCATTTAGAGGTGAGAATCTTTGCACGTACAAATTAGTTTTTAATTCAATATCTAATAAACCATTGCTTATAATATTCTGCAGTAAAGAGTCTCTTTATTTCTAGATTTTTTAGTATTTTTTAAGCATTTTTTATATTATTTTCAAAATGGTTTTTTTGCGAACTCGAACCGAACACACCCAAAAAGTTTGAAGTTCGTGAACTTGCGAACAGCCAAAGTTCGAATCGAACTCCGAACTGATCGAACAGCTCATCCCTAATGGCGATGATGAGGTCACTGACTCCACCTGGGTGCCTAATTGAACAGAGGAGTCAAGTGAGGAGAAGGAGGAGGCACAATAAACACTAGGCACAACGTCCTCTATGACCAACTGTAGCCTGTCCAAGGCATCAGAAGTCACAGCTGCTCAGGTTCAGAGCGCTGTTGTCTCAAAGCACATGTACAGGAAGTCTGCTGTCTGGGAGTTCTTTAAGAAATGTGCAGCAGACCACACCGTTGCTATTTGTAATCTATGTCAGAAGAGGATCAAGCGTGGGAAAGACATCCCACACTTGGGTACCACGTGCATGAGGTGACATATGACCACCTGCCATGCATCCCGTTGGCACAACACTTTGCATAGGTCCTCCTCATCTGTCTCTACCCCACTATATGTCCTGCCATGTCATTGCCTACAACCTCCACTGACACGGATGATGCTACAGTAATGGGTGTACCAGGTCCTTCCTCAGAATGTGACAGCATCCCATTAGCTGAAGATTTACGCAGTCAGATTACGTTGCCCCAGCTGCTGCAGCGTAAGAAAAAATATAGTCCCAACCAACCCCAAGCACAGCGTCTAAATGCCAGCTTAGCAAAATTACCTGCAATACAGCTGCTGCCTTCCCAGCTGGTGGACTCTGCTTCCTTCCTTGAATTTGCTGGATGTGCTGTACCACAGTGGCAGGTTCCAAAACGCCATTTCTTTTCACGGAAGGCCATTCCAGCACTATACCAGCACGTGGAACACAATGTTATGGAGTCATTGGGAAAGGCAGTCAGCAGCAAGGTACACATGACTTTAGACACGTGGTCCAGCAAGCATGGACAGGGCCGTTACATTTCCTTCACGGCACACTGGGTAACTCTGATTGCAGCTGGGAGGGATCCAAGACGGGGCTCTGTGCTGGAGCTTGTTCATTCACCACGCCTCCAGAAAGCTGCTTGTATGAGGTCTGTCTGCTCCACCACATCTTCCTCCTCCTCCTCCTTCTCTGGCGAAGTGGCAGTTAAACCGACATGTGGCAGGGGCTATGCAATATCTCAAGCAAAAAGATGCCATACTGTGCTTGAGCTGGTTTGTTTAGGGGGCAGGAGCCACACCAGGCCAGAAATTCTGTCAGCTCTGCAGGGGCAGGTGCAGAGATGGTTAACACCACGCCAGCTTCAGCTGGGAATGGTCGTCTGTGATAATGGCAGCAACCTTCTCTCCGCTCTACGCCAGGGTAAGTTGACGCATGTACCATGGCTAACACACGTCCTAAATTTGTTGGTACAGCATTTCCTAACCAGGTACCCAGGGCTGGCAGAGCTTCTCAGCCAGACCAGAAAAGTCTGCAGCCACTTCAGATGGTCATTCCCAGCAAGTTTTCGCCTGGCAGAAATTCTAAGAGAATTCCACCTTCCCACAAACCGTCTGATCTGTGACATGTCCACCAGGTGGAACTCGACATTAGCAATGCTGCAGTGTCTGCACAAGCAGCAGAGGGCCATCAATGAGTACCTGTGTGAGTATGGCACAAGGACAGGTTCAGGTCAGCTTGTTTTTTTTCCCCCCGCAGTGGCTGATGATCAAGGATGCATGCACTGTACTGTCTTCATTTGAGGAGGCAACGAGGATGGTGAGCAGGGACAGTGCATGCATCAGTGACACAATTCCTTTAGTGTTCCTGCTGGAGTGCACTCTGCGGGGAATTATAGATGTGGCACTAGAGGCAGAGCAGTGGGAGGAAGAGGAGGCCTTCCCTAACTCTCAAGGACCCAGTCTTTACGCAGACAGCATTCCTGCGGGTCCTCCTCAGATCAGATAGGAGGAGGATAAGGAATGTTTAAGTAGTGGGGGCATTGAAGGTGGGGATTCCTCAAGGGAGGGTTTTGTGTGCCCAGAAACTGAAGGACTAGTATGTGGCTGGGAGGAGGAAGTGCACGATGGGGTCATCATCCTCATTGACCAGGAAGACTCGGAAGCTAATGCCACCTCCAACCTACGCTGCATGGGCTCCCTTGCAAAGCCTGCAAAGCCTGCAAAGCCTGCTAAAGGACCCCAGGATTTGTGCTATCAAGGAGAGGGATCATTACTGGTTGGCAAGCCTTCTTGATCCACGATACAAGGGTAAAGTTGCAGAGCTCATCCTGCCCGCACAGAGGGAGGACAGGATGAAACAACTTGAGGACGCTCTAAAGCGACACTTGTGTAACACCTTTCCAGGCACTGGTAGGTTACCAAGCGATTTCTGAGGCCGCGGATGATCAGAGGATCAGAGGAAGAGCGGTGACTCCCAGGGATGTCAAATGTAGGCACCCATTGCCAGCATCTTCTCCATATGGCGCAGGACTGCCTAGGGGCAAGGGCAAACCTGGATACCTTTACAGCAGATGATCCACTGGCTTACTGGGTGATGAGATTGGATCACTGGCCTGAACTTAGCCAATATGCTATGCAGCTACAAGGTTGCCCTTCATCCAGTGTGCATTCTGAATGGACGTTCAGTGCCGCTGGGATTTTTGTCACAGACAAAAAAGTGCGTCTGTCCACCGACTCTGTAGACCGGCTGACATTTATAAAAATGAATCAGTCCTGGATCAGCAGCTATCAATCCCCTGATGCTGACATAACTGAATAGTTAGGGGATCTCTTCTGCATTCCCAAAACATCCACTACTGCACTCTTCACAATACCACAAAGAGGTTATGGTGTGAAGGCACTTGCTGCCACCAAAGGCACAATATTTGGGTGCACTGCCACTGACGCCTATACCAGATTCATATAATTTTAATATTGGACCGCAGGGTCCAAACCTGCACTCTTCCAGAATACCACAGAGGGGTTACGGTGTGATGGCACTGTTGCCGACCCTAAACCCCCAATTTTAAATCACCTATTTTTACTTTCATGCAAAGCCTGCATACGTTGCACCATAATTTAGCCAAAAAAAATCACTAAACTTCTTCTGCGTGTTTTAAAATGTCTCCTCTTTTCATACAGGCTGCCGCCCCAAGCTGTTGTTTATGAATAGATTAATGGAAAACCATTTATCATCATTTGAAATGTCATTTTTTTGTTTTTAAATGTTTTTATACATCCTACAAATCCGCCACTTCACGGGCAGGTTATGTGGACCTCCTAGGCACGATATTTGAAGGAATTTTTCGTTTTATTCTTAACCTTTATTTCATGGAAAACTCCTTGTTCCTTTAAAAATGTTTTTTTAAAACTTTTTGTCCTTGTTTCCTGTCCCCTATGGCACTACCGGGACCTCCATACACCTTTTATGGCAAATATCTTGCATATATGCCCTCTTGGAGGGCACTCTAAAATTTGAACTGTCGAGTCCCCTTGACTTGCATTGAGTTCAGTTCGTGTTCGTTTTCGAGTTCAAACTCGAACTTTTGAAATTGTTCGAGTTCGAATGCGAAGCGAACACGGGGGTGTTCGACTCATCACTACTGCAGAGGATGCACCATGTCCACGACGACTAGGGGCACTGCCTTCCGACACAGGGGCTGCTTGCCCTCTTATCTGTGTCAGGGAGCATCTGCCTGTCCTTTTTGGTCTTTCTGACATGGTGAGTGATATATAGATTAAAGATATACAGAAGTCTGATTCAACTCTGGTATAAAGATTGGAGATATTCAGAACTCTGATATAAATCGGCGACTTTACTGATATTTTCCCTGCAAGGCTGTCAATGTCCTCTACACTCTCTCTCTGATTCACTTCCTCTCCTGCAGGCTGCAACACCCTGATAGCTGGCAACAGACAGATTCAACTCTCAATAGATAAACAGATGAACTCTGATTAAACTGTGTTATTGTATGGTATCTAGAATTAGATCAAAGATATACAGATTTTCCAGAACAATGCTATAAATCAGTGATACACACTGTCCCTGATAGCGTGGCTGTGCCAAGACAGATTTAAATTTGCTGAACTCTGGTATAACTCACTGATAGATTCAAATTTGCTGAACTGTGGTATTTCTCTCTGATACACACTGATAACAGGCTGTGCCAAGACAGATTCAAATTTGCTGAACTGTGGTAGAACTCACTGATACACACTGACAACAGGCTGTGCCAAGACAGATTCAAATTTGCTGAACTGTGGTAGAACTCACTGATAGCCTGGCAGTGCCAACACAGATTCAAATTCCCAGAAATCTCCTACAACTCACTGAAACACACTGTCCCTGATAGAATCTGTGTTGGCACTGCCAGGCTAATTCCCAGAAATCTCCTACAACGTCACTGATACACCCTGACAGAACAATCTCCTCTCCTCTCTGATTCACTCTTGGAAACACACACGCTGGGGCTGCAGGCAGGGAAGCCTTATATAGTGTGCTGCAGGACTTAGGGCAAATTTGCCCAATCAGGACTCTGAGCCATGATTGGCATAGTCTTGCACCTGACCGCAGGTCAGGTGCAAGGCTGTAGCCAATTACAAGCCTCAGGCCAGTGGAAAAGTGCATTGTGGTCCATTGTGGTGCATTGTGGGAGAACATACGGAAATGTTCGGAGTACGACGAACAGCCGAACGGGCGATGTTCGAATCGACCTCCGAACAGATCCGAACCGAACGCTCATCCCTAGTCAGCACCCGGGGCAAGACAAGAATCGTGCGCTCCCCCAACCTGTGGACATTGTAACACATCCTGATTCCCTTACACCAGTAGAGGATTGACCCCCTTACCTCACAAGCACATGTATTGTATATTAACAAAATACTGATATAATAAAAAAAAGGACACACATGCCCCCCACGCTATGCCACTGCTACCAGTCACCCTGTCCCAGTATACCCTAGCATAGTTCCACTCTCACACAATACCAAGTCACTCTCTCCCAGTACCCCCAGTCACCCTCTCCCTCCAAGTACCCCAGTCACCCTCTCCTTCCAAGTACCCCAGTCACTATCTCTCTCCAAGTACCCTCAGTCACACTCTCCCAGTACCCCCTAGTCACTCTGAGTACCCCCAGTCATTCTTTCAGTACCCCCACTTTCTCCCAGTACCCCCTGTCACTCTCTATCTCTCCAAGTACCCCAGTCTATCGCTCTCTCCCAGTCACTCTCCCTGTACCCTCCAGTACCCCACTCTCTCTCTCACTTTCTCTCTCCAAGTACCCCCACTTTCTCCCAGTACCCCCAGTCACTCTCTCTATCCAAGTACCCCCAGCCACTCAATCCCAGTATCCCCAGTCATTCTCTCCCGAACCTCCAGTCACGCTCTCCCTGTACCCCCAGTACTCCCTCACTGTGTGGTGGTCACGCTGCTCTGGTGTCGACTACCTGCGTGGAGCTGCTGGTGGCCCAGGGGGGAGCTGTCCAGGGGGCTTAGTGGAGTCTGGATTATAAATGTGCTGCAGGGCAGGCGCCTCCCTCCCTCCTTCCTGTTCAGTGGCTGCAGGGCTGCCAGTGGTGGGGGGCTGGAACAGGGCTTCAAGGGGGACTGACAAGTATGGTACAGGATGTTCCATTGAATAATGCTGTGCTGCTTCACGTGACTCAGGTCAGCGTTAAGGAGGAGTCAGGACAGGACCTGAATTTGCTGTCCTGGTCCTCCCTTCTGGACACTGAGTGTTAAGTCACCACAAAACTGGCAGCTGCCCATGCAAGGGCCTCTCAGGACACCAGTGTCCATGAGCGGACACCTTTCTGATGCCTGCTGGAAAATATTAGTGGTTCAAATTTCTTTGGAAATTTTGCGCCCCTAAGAAAATTGCACCCGGGGCGACCACCCCAGAAGCCCCCACCCCCACGCTACGCCACTGATTGGAGGAGCCAGGCTCACAGCTATACACACCCTGTAAATATATACACACCCTTTAACCCCCATATATACACACACCCTGTAACCCCAATATATATACACTTATAACCCCATATATACACACACACCCTGTAACCCCATATATACACACACCCTCTAACCCAGGCCTCAAAATTTCCACTCGCCTGCTCGCATTTGGCGAGTGGAAATTACATGAGGGCGAGTGGGAATGCAGAGGCAGGGCAGGATAAGGGGTTAGGTGGGGTAACTAGTGGCGAGTAACTCTTAAGGCCTGGCTAGTAGCTTGGGACTTGAAATTTTGAGCCCTGCTCTAACCCATATATAAATATACACCCTCTAACCCCCATATGATGATGTTCGTACGTTCATCGTATTCGATGAGGACCTTGACATCTAGCAGGTTGTGGGTTGTCCACGGTGTGTCCGCAGATGGCTGATGAGGCCTATTCGAGCACGAAATGTTCTGCCACATGTCGAGCAGACATGTGTGGGTACCCCTGTTGCAACATTTGCAGTTCTGGCTTTGCGAAGTGCTCGCTTCTCTTGTGCTATGGTTGCTCTTCTGTCCTCAAATATCTGGCAGCCTTCGAGGATCAGCGTGCGCCATGTCTATCGATCTTGTGCCAAGATTTCCCAGGAGGTGATATCAATATCCATGGACTCGAAGGAGGCTTTCAGTGTATCTTTGTATCGCTTCCTTTGGCCCCTGTGCGACCGCTTTCCTTGAGACAGCTCATCATAGAGGAGCTGTTTAGGGATGCGATGATCGGACATGACCTGCCCAGCGTGTCTGGACTTTCATCAGCAAGGTGTAAACTGATGACAGGCCTACTCTGGAAAGGACTTCTGTGTCTGGCACCTTATCCTGCCACCGGATCCTAAGAAGTCTGCAGAGGCATGGCATGTGGAAGCGATTCAGTTGCCTAGCATGCCTCCTGTATCAGTCCAAGTCTCACTTGCATACATCAGGGTAGTTAACACTACTGCTCGGTAGACTTTGAGCTTCGTATCAAAGCTTATTCCACGGCGGTCCCATACGTTGGTCAATAGTCTGCCAAATGCAAAGCTTGCCTTGGCTACTCTGCAGTTGACCTCAATGTCAATGGTCACTGCGTGGGAAAGGGTGCTGCCTAGGTATGTAAATTGGTCCACTGCTTGCAGATTTTATCCCTTTACTGTGATGGTGGGCTCTTGATGTTGGGCTTTCGGAGCTGGCTGATGCATCACCTCGGTCTTCTTTGTGTTAATAAGGAGGCTGAAGTTGTCACATGCTGCTGAGAATTTGTCCACACTGACTTGCATTTCCTGCTCTGATCCAGCATTCAGGGCACAGTCATCAGCAAAAAGGAAGTCTCATAGCACAGTCTCCTTTACCTTGGTGACAGCCTGGAGTCTACGCAGGTTGAACAGCTTCCCATCGGTCCTGTATCTCAGGCTAACTCCCATGGAAGTGTTCTGGAAGGCTTCTGACAGCATAGCTGAAAACATTATGCTAAACAGGGTCGGTGCCAACACACAGCCTTGCTTGACGCTGTTTTTGTAACGGGAAAGGCATCTGAAGCTTCTCCATCGTCCAGTACACAAGCCGTCATGCCATCGTGGCACTGAGGTACCATTAAGATTAATCTATCAGGGCACCCAAACTTCGACATGATGCGCCACAGACTTTCATGACTGACGGTATCAAAAGCCTTGGGGAGATCTACAAAGGTGGTATACGAGTCACGATTCTGCTCTTGACACTTCTCTTGGAGCTGTCGGGCTGCGAAGATCATGTCCACAGTGCCGCGCTCTTTGTGGAAGCCGCACTTTGTCTCTGGTAACAAACCCTGTTCCAGGTGGTCAGTCAGGCGGTTCAGCAATACTCGTGCAAGGATCTTGCCTGCGATGGAAAGCAGTGATATTCCTCTGTGATTATCGCAGACTTGTCGATTCCCTTTCCTCTTATAGAGATGTCCGATGGACGCATCTTTAAATTCCTGAAGAAGTGATCTTTGATTACAGAAACACTGGAACATCAGAGTGAGTTTGTCGACAAGCACTGTACCGCCATCCTTGTAGACTTCCGCTGGAATCGCATCAGATCCTGGGGCCTTGCCACTGGACAGCTGGCTGATTGCCTGTTGGGTTTCAGTATTTGTTGGTCGGGCGTCCAGGCTGTGGTTGATATCCACCTGAGGCATTCTGTCGATCGCCTCATTGTTAATGGAAGATGACTAGTTCAGAACAAATTGGAAGTGTTCAGCCCACCGCTGTAGGATCCGAGTCTTCTCAGTAATGAGAGTTACGCCACCTAAGTTTAATAGAGGGAAGCTCCCTGATGGTTGAGGTCCGTACAAGGATCTAAGGGCTTCGTAGAACCGTTTGGCATTGTTTCTATCAGCAAATTTCTGAATTTCATCTGCTTTGGCACTCAGCCAAGAGTCCTGCATCTTACGAAGCTTGCTCTGTACGGTCCTGCGAGTGTTGTTGAAGGCATTTTTCTTGGCTATTGATGACGGGCCGTTCTGATGAGCACGATGAAGGCAGTGCTTCTCAGCAAGTAGTGCCTTGATCTCATCATCATTTTCGTCAAACCAATCCTGCTGTTTCCTGTGTGAGGGTCCAAGAACCTTTAGTGCAGAAGAGTGCACAATATGCCAGAAACTTTCCCAATCCTTCTCAGCATTTCCTTCTAATTGCAGCTCTGAGAGTTGGTTGTCAAGATCTTCTGCTAGTGAGGTTGCTGTATTGGGGTTCCTCAGTTTACTGATGTTAATCCGTTTCATCACAGCTTTGTTTCCCTGCGGACGTCTCTTTGGCTTGATGTAAAAGCTTAATTTAGAGATAATAAGTCTATGGTCAGTCCAACAGTCGGCACTCGGCATGGCCTTGGTCACCTTTACATCCTGTCTGTCTTTCTTCCGCACGATGACATAGTCAATAAGATGCCAGTGCTTCGAACATGGATGCATCCAGGACATCTTTTTGCGATTGGGCAGGCGAAAGATGGTATTGGTGATGGTTAGATCATGGACTGCACATGTCTTCAGTAGTAATAGACCATTGCTATTACATTTGCCAATTCCGTTTTTTCCACACCCTGCACCCTATATACACACACCTTCTAACACCGTATATACACAACCTCTAACCTCATATATATATACACACCCTGTAACCCCAATATGTACACACACCCTATAGCTCCATATATACACCCTCTAATCCTAATATATATATATATATATATACACCCTCTAACCCTAATATATATATATATATATATATATACTGTAAACCAGGGCTCGAGTCCTGCGAGAATGGCGTTCCCGCACTTCACCCACAGCGGAAACGTTGCGGAACGCATGTTCCCGCTGTGGCCCAACTTATTGCTGGGGCTGCCAGCGGAATGCATTAACCGCATTCCGCTAGCAGCCCCCTCAACAGGCCGCATTCCCCGAGCGCCTGCCTGCTCCCTGTGCACGGCCGCCGTCCTCAGCCCTGTGATGGCTGTGACGCGGCCTACAGCCGAGATCTCACAAGATCTCGTCATAGCCTCCAGTAGCCAGCGACCGCGTGCAGGAGCAGGCTGGACTCTGGAGCAGGGAAGAAGACGCGGTGCGGGACACCTGATCCGGAGGTCTGAGCTGCTGGTAAGTATAATTCTGGGGGTCCAGTGCCTTGGTATACAATTCTGGGGGTCCATTGCCTGGGTATACAGTTCTGGGTATATAGTTCTGGGGGTCCAGTGCCTGGATATACAGTTCTGGGGGTCCAGTGGATGGGTATACAGTTCTGGGGGTCCAGTACCTGGGTATATAATTTTGTGGTCTGCCTGAGTATATAATTCTGGGGCCTGCCTGGGTATGTAATTCTGGGGGTCCAGTGCCTGGGTATATCATTCTGAGGATCTGCCTGGGTTTATAATTCTGGGGGTCCAGTGCCTGGGTATATAATTCTTGGGGTCTGCCTGGGTATACAGTTCTGGGGGTCCAGTGCCTGGGTATACAATTCTGAGGGTCCAGTGCCTGTAATTCTGGGGGTCCAGTGCCTGGGTATATAATTCTGGGGGTCCAGTGCCTTTAATTCTGGGGGTCCAGTGCCTGGGTATACAATTCTGGGGGTACAGTGCCTGTAATTCTGGGGGTCCAGTGCCTGGGTATACAGTTCTGGGGGTCCAGTGCCTGGGTATACCATTCTGGGGGTCCAGTGCCTGGATATACAGTTCTGGGGGTCCAGTGCCTGGGTATACAGTTCTGGGGTCTGCCTGAGTATATAATATTGGGGCCTGCCTGGCTATATCATTCTGGGGGTCCAGTGCCTGGGTATATAATTCTGGGGGTCTGCCCGGGTATATAATTCTTGGGGTCCAGTGCATGGGTATATAATTCTTGGGGGTCCAGTGCCTGGGTATATAATTCTGGGGGTCTGCCTGGGTATATAATTCTGGGGGCCTGCCTAGGTATATAATTCTGGAGGCCTGCCTAGGTATATAATTCTGGAGGCCTGCCTAGGTATATAATTCTTGGGTCTGCCTGGGTATATAATTCTGGGGGCCTCTGCGTGTGCGTGTATACTTCTGGGGGTCTGTGCCCGTGAGTGTATATAATTCTGGGGGCCTGTGCCTGGTTATACATGATTCTCATGGGGTGTATATATACACATGAAAAACACATGGGGGGGTAGCACTCAGCCTTAACTAAGCGTTTCAGTGTGGGTGCGTCTCAAAATAAAATACAAAACAAAAACATGGAGAGAGCACTCCAGACAAACACATTCAAAAACCTGCAACAACAGCTCCATGCATGGGTACTTAATACCAGATTTTACCACATGGTGAAAATTTCATAACTCTGAGCTTTGCTGAATAAAATGGTGGAAATTCCTTCAAATATCGTGCCTAGGAGGTCCCCATAAGCTGCCCGTGAAGTGGCAGATTTGTAGGATGTATAGAAACATTTAAAAACAAAAAAAATGACATTTCAAATGACAGTAAACGGTTTTCCTTTAATCTATTCATAAACAATAGCAATTTCTGCATGAAAAGAGGAGACATTTTAGGACACGCAGAAGAAGTTTAGTGATTTTTTGGCTAAATTATGGTGAAATTTATGCAGGCTTTGGATGAAAGTAACAATAGGTGCTTTAAAATTGGGCCGTTAGTGTCGGCAACAGTGCCGTCACACCGTAACCCCTTTGTGGTATTGTGGAAGAGTGCAGTGGTGGAGGTTTTGTGAATGCAGAAGAGATCCCGATCTATTCCGTTACGTCAGCATCAGGGGATTGATAGCTGCTGATCCAGGACTGATTCATTTTTATAAATGTCAGCCAGTCTACAGAGTCGGTGGACAGACGCACTCTTTTGTCTGTGAGAAAACCTCCAGCGGCACTGAACATCCTTTCAGAAAGCACGCTGGATGAAGGGCAACCTAGTAGCTGCATAGCAAATTGGCTAAGTTCTGGCCAGTGATCCAATTTCAACACCCAGTAAGCCAGTGGATCATCTGCTGGAAAGGTATCCAGGTCTGCCCTTGCCCCTAGGTAGTCCTGCACCATATGGTGAAGACGCTGGCAATGGGTGCCTCCATTTGACGTCCCTGGGTGTCGTGGACTAAAAAAAATTGGAAAAGGCATCAGTCAAGCGGCCCCTTTCACCGCTCTTCCTCTGATCATCCACAGCCTCAGAAGCATCTGTGTCATCACTTGGTAACCAACCAGTGCCTGGAGAGGTGTTACACAAGTGTCGCTTTAGAGCGTCCTCAAGTTTTTTCATCCTGTCCTCGATCTGTGAGGGCAGGATGAGCTCCGCAACTTTACCCTTGTATCGTGGATCAAGAAGGCTTGCCAACCAGTAATGATCCCTCTCCTTGATAGCACGAATCCTGGGGTCCTTTACCAGGCTTTGCAGGATAAGGGAGCCCATGCAGCGTAGGTTGGAGGTGTCATTAGCTTCCGAGTCTTCCTGGTCAATGAGGATGACCCCATCATGCAATTTCTCCTCCCAGCCTGTCAGGTGCTGGTTCTGGGGTGGTAGGATTGAGTCCAGTGTGCAATGAAACTTGCTGAGAAACGTGGATGTAAGAATGAAGAGAGGTTTTATTAGGAAATCATAAAAAGGAAACGTGAATATAGAAGGGTTGGGATTTCTACAGGATACCGGGCAGCGGATTCTGCGGGATACAGGGCAGGCAGGTTCTAAGATTTCCTGTGGCATACGAGGTAGCGGATTCTGTGGAATGCAGGGCAGCGACGCCTGGAGAGTCTGCGACGTGCAGGGCAGCGACACCTGGAGAGTCTGCGATGTGCAGGGCAGCGATGCCTGGAGAGTCTGCGACGTGCAGGACAGCGATGCCTGGAGAGTCTGCGACGTGCAGGACAGCGATGCCTGGAGAGTCTGCGACGTGCAGGGCAGCGATGCTTGGAGAGTCTGCGACGTGCAGGGCAGCGATGCTTGGAGAGTCTGCGATGTGCAGGGCAGCGACGCCTGGAGAGTCTGCGATGTGCAGGGCAGCGACGCCTGGAGAGTCTACGACGTGCAGGGCAGCGATGCCTGGAGAGTCTGCGACGTGCAGGACAGCGTTGCCTGGAGAGTCTGCTGTCGGATATAATCTCTGCACGTGAATAAAACACGATATATATTGGATTTATCAGCCAAGCCTCCAATATGTCTATATTGGACTTACTGGACCTACCTCGGCAGTTGCCTCCAATATATCAGGGATTATTATTTCATAAGAAACTTATACGAGACACAAATATCAATCGTTTATATTTCTTAGAAATTATCCTGAATTCTTTTAATTGTCTGTATTTTGCTTTAAAAAATACAATAATCAATAATCGGATAAAAATATATATATATTTATTACGTATTCAAAAAAGTTTCAAATCTCATATCATAAACAAAAATTTATAAACCACAATCCATCAACATATAAAAACTAGCTTCACAATATATGTATCTCCGGTTAGTAACTGCATATATGATTAATATCATTTACCTTATCAATTAGTAACTAATACACAAATGGTTAATAAACATTTCTGCTTAATACAACATGCATTTCCCAGCAAACAATGTTTAACCAGCCAGCTCTTATAGATATATATATATATATCTCTATGCTACATGGATCAACAAAAGATGAGCTAATTTAACGATAAGTAATAAAAACTTATTTAGTGAATCCTCCCCTAATCTCGAGAATCAAACTTCTAAACTTTTGCTTTTTATTTTGTAGTTATATAATTCCTTGCTTATTAATTTTAATCACAGTAATTTCCAAATTCAATATATATATTGGTATCAATCTTACAACATTTCTTTTAGGAATAAATCCTTATATCCACTTCTTCATATTTCTATCTGCAGAATAGAAAATACTTAGAATTTGGATCGAACCATATCTGAGAAGTCTCAGTCTACGTTGCAAGAATATCTACAAATATATATATAATTACATTAATTCCTTCTTTTTTCCATACATTACCTGTCCAATTTGGATGTTGATAAGTCTTGGAATTTTCTATATGATGCTTTGTTTTGGAATATGTGAAGATTATCGATATCAGATAATCAATGCATGTGAGTTAGAGATTTGGTGAGAGTCAGAAATTTAGTGAGAATCTTGATTGCCTCATGTCTTGGGATCTGCCTGCATCGTGGTGTGAGTCTGAGGGTTGGAATCTTGGACTCTCAGAGTGTCATATGTACGGGATGTCTGAATGCATTGCGGTATGAGTCTGACTGCTGGAATCTCCGACTGACTTGTAACCAACATTGCCACTTATTATAGCCAATTTGACGTCACTGGCAATATTTTTAGTAATATGAATTATAATATTTACTATCCTCTAGAGGGCAGTATTGCACTTTTTAATTAATTCCCCCATTTCTTTTTAATTTTCTTATCTCGGGTCAAAAGTTCAATCTGACTTAACAAAGACCTTCTCTTCTCCCAGTCACTAGACACTGTCTCTGTCATACCTGATTTATATCCCTACTCCCTTTTGGTTGCTTACTATCAGCTAAATTCTTTTCTGGTTAACTCAACAGAATCTATTCTTTAGTAATTTTTATTATTTACCAATTATATACTTTCTACAATATTTATTGGAATATATATTTCCTACTGTAAATATAATAAAATATACCTTGATTATAAACATATATTTTGTGAATATAAATCTATATTACAGAATATTAACTCTTATTCCTATACCCAAAAGACAAAATATCTTTTGTTTTAAAACTTAAGACAGACCAATAAATTTAATTATGACACATCTTAGCACTTAACCCTAGCCTTATCACATACAGACATTCTAGGTTCCTTCGTGTCTGGCACTTCTTAAAAAAAATATAAAAGACTTCACCCAGGAATGAACTCTGTAAAAAAAAATCTCGTTCATTTCTAAACCTAGAGAAATTTGAAAGAAAAACGGTCTTTAAAAACAAAATGGCTACAGGCATCCATTTTAAAATTCCTTTGTGTGTAATATACCTGACACTGCGACGTGCAGGGCAGCGATGCTTGGAGAGTCTGCGACGTGCAGAGCAGCGATGCTTGGAGAGTCTGCGACGTGCAGGGCAGCGATGCTTGGAGAGTCTGCGACGTGCAGGGCAGCAACGCCTGGGGAGTCTGTGACGTGCAGGGCAGCGACACTTGGAGAGTCTGCGATGTGCAGGGCAACGATACGTGGAGGGTCTGCGATGTGCAGGGCAGCGATGCTTGGAGGGTCTGCGATGTGCAGGGCAACGATACCTGGAGGGTCTGCGGGATGCAGGGCAGGCAGGTTCTGGGAATTCGGCAGCGGGCGGAGGATTCTGTGGGGTGCAGGTACAGAGGAAGGGAAAATACTGGAAGGGACAAAACAGATAAGGGTCTAGGCAGGTACAGGAACAGGAGGTAGCTCCCTGTCAGCTTGGCATTCACCAAGACAATGCAGAAGCAAAGTTACTTGGGTGCGGTTTGGTTTTATGCAGGGAGCATCAGATGAATTAGGCAACACCTGAGTGTTGTAGAGGAGAGTCCTGAGAAGACTGAGAGTCTCAGTACTACGAGGCGGTGCTGGATTTAGGCTTTTTACAGCGCTGGCGTCTCGGGGCATTACACAGCCATGTACTAGTCCTTGGGTTTCTGAGCAAACAAAACCCTCCCTTGAGGAATCCCCACCTTCAATGCCCCCACTACTTAAATATTCCTCCTCCTTCTCATCCTCCTCCTGTCTGATCTGAGGACCTGCAGGAATGCTGTCTACGGAAAGACTGGGGCCTTGAGAGCTAGGGAAGGCCTCCTCTTCCTCCTGCTGCTCTGCCTCTAGCGCCACATCTATAATTCCCTGCAGACTGCGCTCCAGCAGGAACACTAAAGGAATTGTGTCACTGATGCATGCACTGTCTCTGCTCACCATCCTCGTTGCCTCCTCAAATGGTGACAGTACAGTGCATGCATCCTTGATCATTAGCCACTGCGGGGGGGAAACAAGTTGACCTGAACCTGTCCTTGTGCCATACTCACACAGGTACTCATTGATGACCCTCTGCTGCTTGTGCAGACGCTGCAGCATTGCTAATGTCGAGTTCCACCTGGTGGGCATGTCACAGATCAGAAGGTTTGTGGGAAGGTGGAATTCTCTTTGAATTTCTGCCAGGTGAACACTTGCTGGGAATGACCATCTGAAGACTTTTCTGGCCTGGCATAAAAGCTCTGCCAGCCCTGGGTACTTGGTTAGCTGTACCACCAGATTTAGGACGTGTGCTAGGCATGGTACATGCGTCAACTTACCCTGGCATAGGGCGGAGAGAAGGTTGCTGCCATTATCACAGACAACCATTCCCAGCTCAAGCTGGCGTGGTGTTAACCATCTCTGCACCTGCCCCTGCAGAGCTGACAGAATTTCTGGCCCGGTGTGGCTCCTGTCCCCTAAACAAATCAGCTCAAGCACAGTATGGCATCTTTTTGCTTGAGCCATTGCGTAGCCCGTGTCACGCGTCGGTTTAACTGCCACTTCACCAGAGTCAGAGAAGGAGGAGGAGGAAGAGGGAGAGGTGGTGGTGGAGCAGACAGACAGACCTCATACAAGCAGCTTTCTGGAGGCGTGGTGGATGAACAAGCTCCAGCACAGAGCCCCGTCTTGGATCCCTCCCAGCTGCAATCAGAGTTACCCAGTGTGCCGTGAAGGAAATATAACAGCCCTGTCCATGATTGCTGGACCACATGTCTAAAGTCACGTGCACCTTGCTGCTGACTGCCTTTCCCAAAGACTCCATAACATGGTCTTCCACGTGCTCGTATAGTGCTGGAATGGCCTTCCGTGAAAAGAAACGGCGTTTTGGAACCTGCCACTGTGGTACAGCACATTCAGCAAATTCACGGAAGGAAGCAGAGTCCACCAGCCAGAAATTCAGCAGCTGCAATGAGAGTAATTTTGCTAAGCTGGCATTTAGACGCTGTGCTTGGGGTTGGTTGGGACTATATTTTTTCTTACGCTGAAGCAGCTGGGGCAATGTAATCTGACTGCGTAAATCTTCAGCTGATGGGATGCTGTCACGTTGTGAGGAAGGACCTGGTACATCCATTACTGTAGCATCATCCCTGTCAGAGGAGGTTGGAGTCAATGACATGGCAGGACATATAGTGGAGGTAGAGACAGGTGAGGAGGACCTACGCAAAGAGTTGTACCAAGGGGATGTGTGGCAGGTGGTCATATGTCGCTTCAAGCACGTGGTACCCAAGCGTCCGGTGTGTTTCCCACGCTTGATCCTCATCTGACAGATTACAAATAGCAACGGTGCAGTCTGCTGCACATTTCTTAAAGAACTCCCAGACAGCAGAGTTCCTGGATGTGTGCTTTGAGACAACAGAGCTCTGCACCTGAGCAGCTCTGACATCTGATGCCTTGGACTGGCTAGTGCTACGGCCTCTATGGTCATAGAGGACGTTGTGCCACGTGTTTGTTGTGCCTCCTCCTCACTTGACTCCTCTGTTCGATCAGGCACCCAGGTGGAGTCAGTGACCTCATCAGTGTCATCAACCCCTATCTCCTCGTCACTGGAGCCAACTTGGCAGTATGCTGCAGCTGCTGGGGCAAAATGAGTGCCAGTTATTTGTGTGTCATCACTGGCACCCCCTTCCTCTAGGTTGATTATACTCCCGTCCTCAGCCTCAGAGATTGAATCAGAGCACTGTAGTTGCTGCGCATCCTCAAGCAGCATGTCACTGTCATTGTAGTCAAACAATTCAGCTGACTCCTCCATGTGTGATAGTGAGGCTACGGCAGGAGTAGCTGTGGACATGGAGGCTGCATTAGATGCTATGGCAGCTGAGGTGGACTGTAAACCACTACAAGCCTGGCTGGCAGAGGACTCGGAGGATGAGGATGGCCTGGTTAGCCAATCCACCAAATTCTCTGTATGTTGCTGCTGCTTGAGATGGCCAGCACCAGTTAGAAAGGACAAGCGTGCCCCTGCAGAGGATGCACCACGTCCACGACGACCAGAGGCACAGCCTCCCGACACAGAGGCTGCTTGCCCTCTTATCTGTGTCTGGGAGCGTCTGCCTGTCCTTTTTGGTCTTTCTGACATGGTGAGTGATATATGGATTAAAGATATACAGAACTCTGATTCAACTCTGTTATAAAAAATTGGAGATATGCTGCAGAACTCTGATTCAACTCTGGTATAAAGATTAAAGATTTCCAGAACTCTGGTATAACTCAGTGAGACACCCTGATAGCTGGCAGCCAGTGACAAGACACAAATTACAATTCCCAGGAACCTCCTATAAATCAGTGAGCCCCCTTGATGAGTGGCAGTGTGACAAGACACAGATTACAATTTGCAGAAATCTGCTAGCAGTATGTGGGACCCTCTGATAGTTGGCAGTGAGAAGACACAGATTACAATTCCCAGAAACCTCCTATAAGTCAGTGAGACCCCCTGATGGGTGGCAGTGACAAGACACAAATTACAACAATTCCCAGATATCTTGTAGTAGTGAGACCCCACAATTGCTGCTGGCAGTGAGAACACAGATTAGAACAGTTCCCAGATATTTTGTAGAAATGACTGACCCCCAAAATAGGCCACTATTACACGCTTCGTGCAGCGCAAATGCGCTTTTGCGGAAGGACAAAACCATTTGCGCGGAAAGTCGTAGTACGACGTTCGCGCAATTGATGCGCGTTAACGTCCAACGCGAGTACCCTGCGCGAACCCAGCGTGAGCGCAAGTTCCTGCGTGCATCCTATACTTAACATTGTGAGCGCAAATGCGTTTGCGCGAAGATTGTAATACCATCCGCACTAAGGCGTACGAGCGACATTTGCGCGAATTTTCGTAACGTCTTTGAAAACTTGGTGTTAACTGCAAATATGAACGTTGTGGCCGAAACTAAATAACTCAGCAATAAAAAAAAATACAGCACAGTACAGTTACACATTCCACACATACCCAGACATCAAAAATTAATAATTTGTCCAAATTGTTTTTTGCTGCAGCACATATACGCAGATTGACTTTGACAGCCGCAACAACCTAACTTTAGAAAATGGTGGTTCTTAATTCTGATTGGCTGAATCCCGTGAGAAAACAGTCTGCCCACCGATTCCTGCACACAACGTTCATTTGCGCACGAATTTGCGCACATAAAAAGTTGAAGGCTGAAAAACTGCGCTCGGAGCGTACTACTGCGCTAGTTTGCACGCGATAACATTTTTTTCCGTGCGCAATGCGGGCCATAGTTGCTGGCAGTGAGAACAAACAGATTACCACAATTCCCAGATATCTTCTAGAAGTGAGACCCCCACAATTGTTGCTGGCAGTGAGAACACAAAGATTACAACAATTCCCAGATATTTTGTAGAAATGACTGACCCCCAAAATAGTTGGTGGCACTGAGAACACACAGTTTACCACAATTCCCAGATATCTTCTAGAAGTTAGACCCCCACATTTGCTGCTGGCAGTGAGAACACACACAGGGTTATTCAAAGAGCTCCGAATTGCTTGAGAAAGGTAACCGAACACTGAAAATCAGCGTTCGGTTACCTTTCCTGGCCATTCAGCTATCCAGAGAGCAGGCAATTCGCCAAATCATGTTGAATTGCCTGAACATACCTTGCCTGTTCGGTGCCTGTTCGAGGGCAGTGAAATCCCCATGAAAAGCACTGCTTCGGCTATTCAGAGAGCACAAACCAGCAGTGAAAGGTTCCCGAAATGCCCTGCCATTCGGTGGTTTAATTCGGCAAGTTTATTCAGGAGAATCCCATAGACTTCAATGTTAAAAATACTCCAGTTTTAATTCAATATCTAATAAACTGTTCATTATAAAATTCTGCTGTAAAGAGTCTCTTTATTTATAGATTTTTTAGGATACCTTAAGCATTTTTCTTAATTTTTTTTTTTTTTAAAAGTCAGATTTTTTTTTTTTTTTTTTAAGTTTACTTATTTTTTCTGTAACAGCCCTTTTTATTATCATTCCCTGGACCTCCTGTGTAAATTTCAGACATTTTCGCTCAGTAGTTTCTTTGCAAACAGCGTTTCATTTTCACACATTCACACAAACTATTTTGCTAATTTATTCACTGCCTCGTCTGCTGTCTCGGCTGCTGCGTGTAATTGGCTCCTGCTCGGGCTTTTTCTGTGGTTTTCAGCAGGTTAATCCAGATGTTTTTGTGGCTTTTCGGCGTGCATTCGCTGGGTTTTGCGGTTCATTTTCGTCGGGTTTGCGGCAGTCGGGTTTGCGGCTTCCCTGCAATTCGGAAGACCCTGTGGTGCTTGCTGAATACACCGCAGGGTCACCGAAATGGGATCGGCAAAAGGAACCGAATTGAAGAGAACGAAAAGTCACCGAACGTGCGGTGACTTTTAGAATCTCTTTGAATAACCCTGTAAGATTACAACAATTCCCAGATATTTTGTAGAAGTGAGACCCCCCCAATAGCTGGTGGCAGAATGGCAGTGAGAACACACACTAACACAACAATCTCCTCTCAAAAAACATGTGCTGGGGCTGCAAGGGAGGCCTTATATAGTGTGCTGCGGGATTTAGCTCTGTGAGCCCATGATTGGGCAAAATTTGCCCAACCAGGACTCTGAGCCGTGATTGGCATAGTCTTGCACCTGTCTTGCACCTAAACTGTGGTCAGGTGCAGGCTGTAGCCAATTACAAGCTTCAGGCCAGTGGAAAAAGTGCATTGTGGGCGAACATGCGGCGAACAAGCGGAAATGTTCGGAGTTCGCGAACCCGCGAACGGGCGATGTTCGAATCAAACTCTGAACAGATCGAACCGAACTCTGAACAGATCGAACCGAACAGCTCATCCCTAGTTACAGGTCTGTGAGAGCCAGAAATCTTGCTTGTTTGTACTGTACTGTAGATGACCAAATACTTATTTTCCACCATAATTTGCAAATAAATTCTTTAAGAATCAGACAATGTGATTTTCTGGATTTTGTCTCTCATAGTTGAAGTGTACCTATGATGACAATTACTGGCCTCTCATCTTTTTAAGTGGGAGAACCTGCACAATTGGTGGCTGACTAAATACTTTTTTGCCCCACTGTAATATATATATATATATGTTACAGGGGGGTTTATATTTATATTGGGGATATAGCGTGTTTATATATTGGGTTTACAGGGCGTGTATATATGGGGGATTAAAGTGTTTGTGTATATATTGGGTTCATCAAGTGTGAGCTTAATCTGCCTGACTGTAATCAGTCTGACAGCAAGGCCTGGCTCTTGTAGCCTTGGCTCGGGTGACCATTACTAAGTGACCATCCAAAGTGGCAGCTTGGAGTTGTCTTTCTGGAGTTGCGAAACTGGAGGAAGGAACTGCAAGGCCCACATTTTACATCGGGTAAATACACTGCTGGATTATGCTTTCTCTCACGCTTCTACTCTTTACTTTTACCTTTCTCCTTAAATGGAACTCCTGCCCCTCTACCACCGACCCCTACACTATCTGCATCTCTCCCTCCCTTCCCCCTACCACATGATGGCCTCACTTGAGCTCCCTTGTTTCCTCAGAACATGGTCTCCCTCTAACTCTCGTGCTGCCAATCGCTACCACAAATCCCAGTCCCACCTTCTCTTTCTCACTCTCCTGCTGTTACTCTATACAGGTGACATATCCCCTAAACCTAGCCCCACAACACATCCAATACTTCCCTCTCATCCTATCTCCATCGCACATAAATCACCTCCCTGCAAGCCCAGCAACCTCATTCCCATAAACCCTCAGCGCCTGTCCTCTTTCTCCTGCGCCCTCTGGAACGCTCAGCCTGTGTGCAACAAACTCACAGCCATCCATGTCCTCTTCCTTTCAAACTCCTTCAACCTCCTAGCTTTAACTGAAACCTGGCTAACTCCCTCTGACACGACCTCCGTTGTTGCTCTCTCACATGGTGGTCTACACTTGAGCCATACCCCCAGACCTGGTGAGAGAAATGGTGGCGTGTCGGAATCCTGCTCTCTCTCACCTGCACCTACCAGCATCTCCCTCCACCCCCATCCCTCTCCTTCGAGACATACTGCATCTGCCTGTTCTCTCCCCAGGCTCTCAGGGTGGCAGTCATCTACCGCCCACTGGGAACAACCTCCCAGTTCTTTGACCACTTTGCTACCTGGCTTTCTCACTTCCTGTCTTCTAATCTTCCATGCCTAGTTCTCGGGGACTTCAACATTCCCATTGATGATCCTTCTGCCCCTGCTGCCTCCAAACTTCCTTCACTCATGTCCTCCCTTGGACTCACGCAATCCTCCCTCCTCCCTACCCACCGCGATGGTCACTCTATTGCCCTTGTCTTTTTCAACCTCTGCTCCATTTCTGAGTTCACCTGTCGCCCCTTCCCCATCTCTGACCACCACCTTCTCTCTTTCAACCTATCTGGACTTCCTAAACACCCTGCTCCCCCACCCCGCACACACACTCGCAGAAATCTACTTGCTGTGGATCCCCATCAATTCTCCAATCTACTTCACCACCTTCCTCACACCTCATCCTTCACCTGCCCTGATGCTGCCACCAACCACTACAACACCACACTTATCTCTTCTTTAGACACGATTGCTCCTCTTTGACTCTGTAAGGCCCCACGCCGCCAGCTTCAGCCCTGGCACACTCTACAGACGCGCTACCTGCAAAGATGCTCCCTCACTGCAGAGCGTGCCTGGAGGAAATCCTGCTCTGAAGCTGATTTTGTTCACTTCAAGTTTATTCTCTGGTCATACACCTCTGCCCTTCACTTGGCCAAACAATCCTTCCTCTCATCTCTTATATCTACACTGTCCTCCAACCAGGGCTGGATTAACATAGGGGCAGATGGAGCAGCAGCTCCAGGCCCATGCCACAGAATAGGCCCAAAGAAAGGATAAATTTGTCTGCATTGATGGGCATTTGGACCCCTATATCTCCACTTCCATAGCAGCTACAGGGTCATGTGAAGTATCTCCGAAAAGGTCAGAGTATGTCCTTTCCAATGATACCAAACATGACCAGGTTATACGTAACAAATAAAAATAAAATAATAAATATTTCTTTATTTTTTTTTCTTTCTAACACAGCAATATTTTTCAATTATAAAGGGAACAATGATGCTGCAGTAACTCACCATCTCATTTTTCATGTCATTAAAAGTGTGGAGGTGATGGTACAATTCATTATTACGAATTGTTACATCAGGAACCTAAACCGCCACACTGCAGCGAAGTGCACTGGGGGGGGGGGGTTGGAACCCTGCACTGCTAATCTTTACACCTCGTACGGTCATCTGAGGTGTCAGACAGGACAGAGTCTGGCCTTTGCATTGATACCAAACATGACAATGCAAAATCTAAAAGAAAAGAAAAAAAACCCTTTTTTTTTTTGTTTGTTCCCAAGCGATGGTATTGTCCATTTGTCACATATAAAATTAGCAATACCACTGCCATTACTCATCTTCTCCTTTCCCACGCTGGAAGCAAGGTCAGTGTTTTATACATAGTCATATTATTCATAAAACACCATTATCAAAAGCACATGGGAAAGATCAAATTTTGGTTAAAATTGTATATTTTCTGAGAAAAAATGCAGCTACAGTTTCCTATTTATTTATTTTTTTAACAAGAATTCCCTATAGAATATAGAACCAGAGGTTTGGATGATAAAATGTGAAAAAATCATTTTACACGCTGTGATGATTGAAATCTGAATGGAAATTTACTGACACAGTATACGCCTGGTTAGATATACCTGCAATATATTAAATAACCTAAAATATGTTGTCATGTCACCAAATTCTAAAAAAACCACACCAAAATATTCAGCTCCAGGCCCATAGAGATCTTAATCCGGCCCTGCCTCCAACCCTAAATGACTCTGGTCCACCTTCAACACCCTCCTCTACCTCCCCTCACCTCCACCCTCATCTGCCTTCAGCGCTCAAGACTTAGAGTTTTATTGAGGAAGAAATCTGCCAACTATCAGAAGCAACATCCCATAACAAGATAGTTATCTGCCACCTCCACTCCCAGAAGCCCCCTCTGCTACCTTCTGCCACTTCCTCCCAGCCACTGAGGAGGAAGTCAAATCCTTACTGTCCTCCTCAACATCTCACCACGTGCCCGCTTGACCCCATTCCCTCACATCTAATTCCTCCCCTCTCCTCCTCCCTCACCCCTGCTCTCACACACATCTTCAACCTATCTCTCTCCACTGGCTCCTTCCCATCTGCCTTCAAACTTTCGCTAGTTACCCCATTACTAAAGAAACCATCCCTCGATCCCAACTCTCCATCCAACTACCGTCCTGTATCCCTGCTTCCCTTCACATCTAAGCTCTTAGAAAAACTAGTTTTCAACCGCCTCTCCCTCTTCCTGTAGTCAAATTCCCTACTTGATCCACTGCAATCGGGTTTCCATCCCCTACACTCAACTGAAACTGCCCTCACCAAAGTCACCAACGACCTCCTAACTGCTAAAAAACACGGACACTATTCTATCCACATTCTGCTTGACCTCTCGGCTGCTTTTGACACTGTTGACCACCCCCTCCTTCTAAAGACCCTCAGCTCTCTTGGTCTCAGGGACACTGCACTTGCTTGGGTTGACTCCTATTTATCCAACAGGTCCTTCTGTGTGTCCTTTGCTGGTAACTCCTCCTCTTCATTGCCTCTATCTGTTGGTGTACCTCAAGGCTCTGTTCTTGGTCCTCTGCTCTTTTCCATCTACACCTCCTCCCTGGGCAAAATCAGTAATAGCTTTGGCTTCAATTACCACCTCTACGCTGATGACACTCAGATCTACCTCTGATCTCTCTCCCCCTGTCCTTTCCAAAGTCAGCAACTGTTTATCTGGCATCTCCTCCTGGATGGGTTCCCGACATCTAAAGATCAACATGTCTAAGACTTAGCTCCTACTAATTCCTCCTTCTAATGCCCCTCCACCTCCTGACTTTTCCATCACGGTGGAGGGTATCACTATCTCCCCATCAAACCAGGTTCACTGTCTTGGAGTTACACTTGACTCTGCTCTTTCCTTCATGCCCCACATCCAGTCTCTTTCCTCCTCCTGCCGATACCAACTACGCAATATTTCCAGAATTCGGCCATTTCTTACCGCTGTCACCACAAAACAACTAATCCATGCCCTGGTAATCTCCCGATTTGACTATTGCAATTATCTCTTATCCGGCCTCCCTCTCTCCCGCCTCTCCCCCCTACAATCCATCCTGAACGCCTCCGCCAGGCTAATTCACCTCACCCGCCGCTCTGTCTCTGCCACTCCCCTCTGCGAGTCCCTTCACTGGCTCCCCATCCACTGCAGAATTAAGTTCAAAATCCTTACCCTGACCTACAAAACCCTCATTAACTCAGCTCCTCACTACCTGTCCTCACTAATCACCAAATACACCCATGCCCGCTCCCTAAGATCAAACAGTGACCTACGCCTACTTTCTCCCCGCATCACCTCTTCCCATGATAGACTGCAGGACTTCTCACGCACAGCCCCCATTCTCTGGAACGCTCTCCCTCGTACGGTCAGAGTTTCCCCTGATTTCTCTTCCTTCAAACGCTCCCTTAAAAAGTTCCTATTTAGGGAAGCCTACCACCCAACTCACTGACGCAACCATCATTCACTCTCACCTTTCAGTCCTCTCCTCCTGTTTCCAACCTCAACCCTTCTAGATTGTGAGTTCTTACGGGAATAGGGTCCTCATTTCCTCCTGTACTGTTTGTCTAATGTTGTTCAATGTATTGTAACCCTGCCTATACTGTGCCTATTGTACAGCGCTGCGGAATATGCTGGTGCTTTATAAATAAAGAATAATAATAAAATAATAATATATATACAGTACCCTGTAACCCCCACATATAGCTATACCCTGCAACCCCAATATAATTATATATATATATATATATATATATATATATATACATACACACAGATAGATATATACCCTGTAAAGGTTGATAATGGCTCGTGTCGGAGCCTAAACGTCGGTTTCATTTTAACAGGCTATAATAAACGTTTTTTGTTTTAATAATACACGTGTGCGGCTCCAATCACGTTGGAATTGCATAATATATATATATACCCTGTAACATATATATATGCCTCTCCAATGGATCTGCATTTATTTTTTCGGTCCCTCGCGAATGCCGGTGTTTCTTTTTCCGTCGTGCATGCGCAGGTAAGCTTACGCATGTGCATTGTGTCCGGCGATATATATATATATATATATATATCGCCGGACACAATGCACATGCGCAAGCTTACCTGCGCATGCACGACGGAAAAAAAAACACCGGCATTCGCGAGGACCCGAAAAAATAAATGCCGATCCATTGGAGAGGCACGCACAAAGCACCTCTCTACAACGGATCAGTTTCCCCCCCCTGGCACAAAGCGCCTCTCCCTCGGCCATCACCCCTCACACCGCTGCCCTGAGTCACCCCCAGACCCTGGGCATTCTTTTATCCCCGGCAGCTGGTGCAGGGGAGGCTCTGACTGCCGCCTGTGCTCCCTGGTGCAGAAGAAGCTAGGGAGCCAGAACCAGCGCGGTGCTGGGTTCAAACCAGAGAACTGGGGATATGTGAGCACAGCGCCGGAACAAGGTGAAGTATTGGCGTCCCTCCAACTGGGCACCCCACCAGCACCACCACCACCTTGAACCTGCTCCCGTGAGTTTACAATCTAAGAGGGAAAAAGAGGGACCTGTTCCTGTGAGCTTACAATCTAACCATCTCCATAGGCTATGGGCAGTATTGCAAAGTTGGTGCTAACTTAACCAGAGCTGTTGTTAACTTAACAGCTCCATAGGCTATGGGCAATATTACATACTTGGTGCTAACTTAACCAGAGCTGTTGTAAACTTCCCAGAGCCATTAGGGCAGTATTACAATGTTGGTGCTAACTTAACCAGAGCTGTTGTAAACTTAAAACCTCCATAGGCTATGGGCCATATTACATAGTTGGTGCTAACTTAACCAGAGCTGTTGTAAACTTACCAGTGCCATTATAGCCTATGGAGGTTTTAAGTTTACAACTGCCCTGGTTAAGTTAGCACCAACATTGTCATACTGCCCTATAATGGCTCTGGTAAGTTTACAACAGCTCTGGTTAAGTTAGCACCAAGTATGTAATAGGGCCCTAAGAGGGGAAAGAGGGGCCTGTTCACGTGAGTTTACAATCTAAGAGAGGAAAGAGGAGCCCGCTCACATGAGCTTCCAATCTAAGAGGGGAAGAGGAGCCCGCTCACGTGAGTTTACAATCTAAGAGGGAAGAGGAGCCGTTCCCGTGAGTTTACAATCTAAGAGGGAAGAGGAGCCTGCTCTAATATATAAATATATAAATGCCTTTGTAATGCGCTGTCAGCTGCGCGTGCACCTATCACAGCTGCTCCCTCGGCCCTCCAGTCGCGGACGGGACGGCGACGGACGAATGCTCCGGGCAGGCTTAACAACTATTAAAACATATTTAGGGAGAAATTAGAAAACACTATACATTTCTAATTTTAATATTATTGCTTCAAAGTGGTCTGTAATCTGGCTGAGCTGTTATTTATTAGCTGCTCCCTATTAACGGCTTTATTAATAGTGAGCTGCTATGTTAATGGCTCAACTTCTAATAATTGGAAGTCACTAACAGGCGACACGCTGCTGCTGATATCATCTCCTAGAGTCCACAAAACGCCATGGAGACTAGCATGAGCAATGCATAGATTTGTAGAAGAGGGTATCAGGCACAGTCAGCAGTACAACATAGAACTATGGGCTCTATCACCTGGTGGGAGCTAAAACACCATCGCTAATGGAAAAATCTAGCACGAGTTGCTAAAACGTCGAACCTGACTACCCACCAACAGATCACGTTGTTCGCAGTAGTCCATGTACAAGGTCGTTTAGTGCACGCTAGGGAAACCCGAAGACCCAGGCTGAGATCCAGCACTGATGCGTAGGGATGCACCGTTATCGATACTAGTATCAGTATCGGTGCCGATACCGGGACCTGCACGAGTACTTAGTACTCCTGCCGAGGCCCCCGATAACTAAACCGATACTGGAAGCCAGTTCTGGGCTGGCTTGCCGGCCGGTTTCCTTGGGGCAGTGTTTGGCGCTCTGCCAGGCTCCTCCGGTGGTCTTCTTTCTTCGAGCGGCCGCCAGCAAAGGGTTGTAGCCCGGCAGCTCACCTGGGATCTCACGAGACCACGGCTGTGCATAGTCCCCAATGAGCGGCCGGGCTACAACCCTTTGTAGGCGGCCGATCGAAGAAAGAAGACCACCGGAGGATCCTGGCAGAGCCGGAGGGTGAGCTGGGGCAATATATTTGTGAGCTGGGGGCAATATGGGAGCAATACTTAAGCTGGGGACAATCTTCGAGCTGGGGACAATATGTGAGCTGGGGACAATATTTGAGGTGGGGACAATGTTTGAGCTGGGGACAATGTGTGAACTGGGGGCAATATGGGGCAATATTTGACCTGGGGGCAATGTTTTAGCTGGGGACAGTATGGGGCAATATTCGAGCTGGGACAATATTTGAGCTGGGGTCTATATGTGAGCTGGGGGCAATATATATATATATATATAGTCTGTGCTTATTGGAAAGTGGTCACATGACTTTAAATAAAAGTACTGGTACTTGGTATCTGTGAGTACTTTTAAAAAGTATCTGTACTTGTAGGGCTCTATTACACTCCTAACGCAAACGTTAACACTCACATGCGTGAGCTTTAACGTTTGCTGCGGTATGTACCGCATATTACAATCCAAACGCAAACGGGTTAAAAAACCCGTTTGTGTTTGGTACCTTGCGCAGCGCTGCGCAAGGTTACTGTACTTTGTGCTCCCTATACTTAACATGGGGAGCGCAAAGTGTTAATCAGCGCTGGTATTACAATGTCCCAGCGCTGATTAACGCCTGGCTCTGGTCATCGCAAAGTTAACCAGAGCCAGGACTTGGTGTTAACGGATTCTGCTTCTGCAGAATCCGTTAACACCAGCTTTAAAAATAAAAAAACAAATGATATACTCACCCTCTGTCCCGCGGCGAGGACAGCGGCTTCGATCACATCCTCCGGCCAGCAGGAGCAGGGAAAGACTGGGGGAAAAAGTCCCTGCAGTCTCTCCCTGCATATCCCTACGCCGACCGGACGGATCTTGCGAGGCAAGATCCGGCCGGTCACGTGACCGGCAGGGAGGAACTCAATGGAGTCCCAGCGAATGGATGCTCGCGGCTGCGCTCAGCACTGCCGCGAACATCCAAAATTTAACGCTCGATAACAATGCAGACAGAATATTTTGCGCCTGCATTGTAATCCAGTGTTGAAACGCGGGCGCAAGGGGGAAAACCTGCAGGTGCAGTTTTTCCTCCCTTGTGCCCATGTTTTAACGCTGAGAGCGTAATAGGGCCCGTACTCAGTCTTAAAAAAATGGTATCAGTGCATCCCTAACATTTAGAGAATAAACATTCATATATACAAGCAAGTAGTAGGTATAGCATATAAAGGAGAGTAAATTACCATATATCCATTGCCTATCATTATAATCACTAGTTGATAATTACACTGGCATACATGCTATTAAGTACCATATAGTCAGATACCACATATGAAAAAATAGCCTTCAGAAAGCCACATATTTCATGATATAATTATTATTATTATTCTTTATTTATAAAGCGCCAGCATATTCCGCAGCGTGGTACAATAAGCACAGTATAGACAGGGTTACAATATATTGAACAACATTTGACAAACAGTACAGGAGGAGATGAGGGCCCTATTCCCGTAGGAACTCACAATCTAGGAGGGTTGGGGTTGGAAACAGGAGGAGAGGACTGTAAGGTGAGAGTGATTGATGGTTGCGTCAGTGAGTTGGGTGGTAGGCTTCCCTAAATAGGAACGTTTTAAGGGAGCGTTTGAAGGAAGAGAAGTTAGGGGAAAGTCTGACAGTACGAGGGAGAGCGTTCCAGAGAGTGGGGGCTGCGCGTGAGAAATCCTGCAGTCTATCATGGGAAGAGGTGATGCGGGGAGAAGCTAGGCGCAGGTCACTGTTTGACCTTAGGGAGCGGGCTGGGGTGTATTTGGTGATTAGTGAGGACAGGTAGTGGGGAGCTGAGTTAGTGAGGGTTTTGTAGGTAAGGATAAGGATTTTGAACTTAATTCTGCAGTGGATGGGGAGCCAGTGAAGGGACTCGCAGAGGGAAGCGGCAGAGACAGAGCGGCGGGTGAGGTGAATTAGCCTGGCGGAGGCGTTCAGGATGGATTGTAGGGGGGAGAGGTGGGACAGAGGGAGGCCAGATAAGAGATTATTGCAATAGTCGAGTCGGGAGATTACCAGGGCGTGTATGAGTTGTTTTGTGGCGACAGCGGTAAGAAATGGCCGAATTCTGTAAATATTACGCAGTTGGTATCGGCAGGAGGAGGAAAGAGACTTGATGTGGGGGATGAAGGAAAGAGCAGAGTCCAGTGTAACTCCAAGACAGCGAACTTGGTTTGATGGGGAGATGGTGATACCCTCCACCGTGATAGAGAAGTCAGGAGGTGGGGCGGCATTAGAGGGAGGAATAAGTAGGAGCTCAGTCTTTGACATGTTGATCTTTAGGTGGTGGGAGGCCATCCAGGAGGAGATGCCAGATAAACAGTCACTGACTTTTGAAAGGACAGGGGGAGAGAGATCAGGGGTAGAGAGGTAGATCTGAGTGTCATCAGCGTAGAGGTGGTAATTAAAGCCAAAGCTGTTGATGATTTTGCCCAGGGAGGAGGTGTAGATGGAAAAGAGCAGCGGACCAAGGACAGAGCTTGAGGTACACCAACAGATAGAGGCAATGAAGAGGAGGAGTTACCAGCAAAGGACACACAGAAGGACCTGTTGGATAAATAGGAGTCAACCCAAGCAAGTGCAGTGTCCCTGAGACACAGAGAGTTGAGGGTCTGTAGAAGGAGGGGGTGGTCAACAGTGTCAAATGCAGCCAAGAGAATAGAATAGTGGCCATGGTTTTTAGCAGTTAGGAGGTCGTTGGTGACTTTGAGGGCAGTTTCAGCTGAGTGTAGGGGACGGAAGCCAGATTGCAGGGGGTCAAGTAGGGAATTGGAGGACAGGAAGATGGAGAGGCGGTTGAAGACTAGTTTTTCTAAGAGCTTAGAGGTAAAGGGAAGCAGGGATACAGGACGGTAGTTGGATGGAGAGTTGGGATCTAGGGATGGTTTCTTTAGTAAAGGGGTAACTAGCGCGTGTTTGAAGGCGGATGGAAAGGAGCGAGTGGAGAGAGATAGGTTGAAGATGTGTGTGAGAGCAGGGGTGAGGGAGGAGGAGAGGGGAGGAATTAGATGTGAGGGAATGGAGTTGAGCGGGCACGTGCTGAGATGTGAGGAGGACAATAAGGAATTGACTTCCTCCTCAGTGGCTGGGAGGAAGCGGCAGAGGGTGGCAGATGGGACCTGTGGGAGTAGAGGTGGCAGATAACTATCTTGTGTTGGGATGTTGCTTCTGATAGTTAAAGTTTTACTGAGGAAGTAGTCTGCCAGGTCTTGAGCGCTGAAGGCAGCTGAGGGGGGAGGTGCAGGTGGGTAGAGGAGGGTGTTGAAGGTGGACCAGAGCCGTTTAGGGTTGGAGGACAGTGTAGATATAAGAGATGAGAAGAAGGATTGTTTGGCCAAGTGGAGGGCAGAGGTGTATGACCGGAGAATAAACTTGAAGTGAACAAAATCAGCTTCAGAGCGGGATTTCCTCCAGGCACGCTCTGCAGTGCGGGAGCATCTTTGCAGGTAGCGAGTCTGGAGGGTGTGCCAGGGCTGAAGCTGGCGGCGTGGGGCCTTACAGAGTCGAAGAGGAGCAAGAGTGTCTAGAGCAGAGATAAGCGTAGTGTTGTAGTGATTAGTGGCAGCATCAGGGCAGGTGAAGGATGAGGTATGAGGGAGGTGGTGAAGTAGGTTGGAGAATTGATGGGGGTCCACAGCCTGTAGATTTCTGCGAGTTTGTGTGCGGGGTGGGGAACAGGGTGTTTAGGAAGTCCAGATAGGTTGAAAGAGAGAAGGTGGTGGTCAGAGATGGGGAAAGGGCAACATTTGAACTCAGAAATGGAGCAGAGGTTGGAAAAGACAAGGTCAATAGCGTGACCATCGCGGTGGGTAGGGAGGAGGGAGGATTGTGTGAGTCCAAGGGAGGACGTGAGTGAAAGAAGTTTGGAGGCAGCAGGGGCGGAAGGATCGTCAATGGGAATGTTGAAGTCCCCGAGAATTAGGCATGGAAGATTAGAAGACAGAAAGTGAGAAAGCCAGGTAGCAAAGTGGTCAAAGAACTGGGAGGTTGGTCCCGGTGGGCGGTAGATGACTGCCACCCTGAGGGCCAGAGGAGAGAACAGGCGGATGCAGTGTGCCTCGAAGGAGGAGAAGGAGAGGGATGGGGGTGGAGGGAGATGCTGGTAGGTGCAGGTGGGAGAGAGCAGGATTCCGACCCCGCCACCATTTCTCTCACCCGGTCTGGGGGTATGGCTCAAGTGTAGACCGCCATGTGAGAGAGCAGCAACGGAGGCCGTGTCAGAGGGAGTTAGCCAGGTTTCAGTTAAAGCTAGGAGGTTGAAGGAGTTTGAAAGGAAGAGGTCATGGATTGCTGTGAGTTTGTTGCACACAGAGCGAGCGTTCCAGAGGGCGCAGTAGAAAGAGGACAGGCGCTGAGGGATTATGGGAATGAGGTTGCTGGGCTTGCAGGGAGGTGATTTATGTGCGATGGAGATAGGATGAGAGGGAAGTATTGGATGTGTTGTGGGGCCAGGGTTAGAGGATATGTCACCTGAATAGAGTAACAGCAGGAGGGTGAGAAAGAGAAGGTGGGAATGGGATTTGTGGGAGTGATTGGCAGCACGAGAGTTAGAGGGAGACCATGTTCTGAGGAAACAAAGGAGCTCATGCGAGGCCATCATGTATACAAGGATACATGGGCTGCCTATATCTCTGCTGTTCCAGCTGCCTACAAGTACCAAATGAAAAGCCTAATAATATCCAGCATTCTCATATGTAACCTCTCCCAAAATACAGATACCAGTTAAAATATATACATAGTGCCCACTCGACACATTTCGCACTTATGAGCTTTCTCAAGACTGGTGGTCCGTGAAACCTGAAGTAATATTTATACCTGCAGCAGGATAACACACAAAGCTCAAATCATCTCAAACTGTTTTCTTGAACATGACAATGAGTTCACTGTACCCAATGGCATCCACAGTCAACAGATCTCAATCCATTACAGCACCTTTGGGATGTGCTGGAACAGGAGATTCACATCAGGATGCGCAGCCTACAAATCTGCAGCAACTGCATGATGCTATCATGTCATTATGGACCAAAATCTCTGAGGAATGTTTCCAACACCTTGTTCAATCTATGCCATGTAGAATTAAGGCAGTTCCGAAGGCAAAGGGGTCCAAACTGGTACTAGCAAGGTGTACCTATTAAAGTTGCCCGTGAGTAGGCTATATTACATTCTTCATGCAAAAAGCCTCTTCTTTTTTTGGGTTAGCCAGGTTGTTCAGATATGCCGTTAGCACCAGCTTTTAGGAGTTGTTAAAATTATGCGCGCAAAGGCTATGCGGTAATTACCGCGAATAGATTGTAATAACATCCTCGTACCAGCTAGGGTTGCCGCCTTTTCTTCAAGCCAAACCCGAATACTCTAGTGTTGGGCTTGAGCATCCATTTTTTTTGTAGCTTATACCTTATGCGTATATATTATGGCACGTAGCATGCATGGCATGTCAGGCTGGTATGTATGGCACACTGGTATTATGGCAGACTGGTAGAGTGGCGCAATGGTATAGTGGCAGACTGATATAGTGCAGGCTGGTATAGTGGCACAATGGTATAGTGGCACATTAATGCTTACTTTGATGGAGCTTGAGGAGTGGATGCAGCTGGGTCATCAGAGGACACTGGCACGCTGAGCAGCTGATGCTGCGCTCAAAGTTGGAAGTTGTCTTGGAGTTGGGATGAGTCTGGCACGCCGCGAGCAAGCATGTGAACTCCCTCACGTTACACCACACGTCACGCGGTCACTTGAGCCGCAGAGCCTGCGCTGTTTGACAGCAAGCGGCTGATTGGAGGAGGCAAGGAGGAAGAGAGACGTCACCGACCCACCACACCAATCCCACACTGTCAGTGATTGGTGGAGTGGGTGGCGCATCGCTCTCTACCGGAGGTGGACCGCAGCGGTATGGGTAAGTATGAGACAGAGGTGGGGACGGCAAGCCGGTTCCTCCGAGTCATGTGTCCGTGTGGCAGGGGGTGTCAAACCCGGACACATGACTTCAAAACCGGACGGCCCGAGTCAAAACCAGATGGGTGGGAACCCTAGTACCAGCGCACATTTGCATTCACAATGTTAAGTATAGGACGCGCGCAGTACAGTAAGCTTGAGCAGGTTCACCTGCGGTAGACGATTGCACACAGTTGTTGCGCTGACTATGTAATATGGGATTCAACGCAAATGGTTTTACCCCTTGCGTTAATGTTTTTTTGCGCTGGCGCAAACGTTTGCGTGAAGATTGTCATTTAGTACAGTGTTTATATAAATGTGTGCTCATTAAGGATGCACCGATACCATTTTTTTTAAGACCGAGTACAAGTACCGATACTTTTTAAAAGTACTCACCAATACTTTTATTTAAAGTCATGTGCCGCTTTTCAATAAATAATTTAGGATTTTGCTGAAAGCCTGTCCTGTTTAAAGGTAATATTGCAATGTATGGCCAGACACCCAATTTACCCACAGCCTGCATACACCCTGACCACACACAGACACCAGTTATACATTCATATATACACACACACACTGGTCTGGTGGGTATACATGTATCTGATGCCTGTGGTGCATATTATTTATATATAATATACCCCACAGGCATCAGATACATGTATACCCAACAGACACCAGGCCACAGTATGTGTATATACACATGCCCTCAAGAGTGTGTGTGTGTGTGTGTGTATACAAACCTGAAACCACGCTGTCCTAGGAGTGGCTTTGACCAGTTGCATAACCTTATCTCTGCTAGAAAGCCACAGTGTGGCATAGCATTGATTTTAGGGTTCTGTGTAATAACAGATCCAGGATGCATAAAAGTGAGACGGGGGTCATATGCATATCCTACCCAGGATTCCTTGCTGCATATGGGGAATGTGGCACGGGAACTCTGGGATGCAATTCTTTGAATTGCTATGATGTGCAGGTGGCTTCTGCAATAATAAACACAATGATATATACAGGGTAATTCAAAGAGATTCGAAAAGTCACCGCACATTCGGTGACTTTTCGTTCTCTTCAATTCCGTTCCTTTTGCCAATCCCATTTTGGTGACCCTGCGGTGTATTCAGCAAGCACCACAGGGTCCCCGAATTGCAGGGAAAAGCTACCGCAAACCCGACGAAAACTAACCGCAAAACCCGGGGAATGCACGCCGAAAACCCGCAAAAACATCTGGATTAACTCGAAGACGCCGGAAAAACCCGAGCGGGAGCCAATCACACGCAGCGAAGCCGCCGGAAAAAGCCAACACCGAAGAAGAGGTAGTGAATAAATTAGGAAAACAGTTTGCATGAATGATTGAAAAGTGAAACGCTGTTTGCAAAGAAACTACTGAGCGAAAATGTCTGAAATTTACATATGAGGTCCAGGGAATGATAATAAAAAGGGATGTTACAGAAAAAATAAGTAAAATTAAAAAAAATACAGAAAAATGCTTAAAATAGCCTAAACAAATCTATAAATAAAGAGACTCTTTACTGCAGAATTTTATAATGCACGGTTTTAGATATTTAATTAAAACAGGAATATTTTTTTTTATTTCAAAATATTTTTATTGAGAGGTGTTTACATCAACATCACTGTAAATAGCATACAACAACCGTATGAAATAATTATGTATAAATGCAGCGGTATCTCTCAAACATTTTTGTAATGCCATATAAAATTAAAATAAAAAATAAAAATTACCTAATAAACAGGGGCGGGGAAGGGGATCTCAGGATCAGCAGGAGAAAGCAATTTCTCCGAGGCAGAGAGTACATGAGGAACTCTCCTTGAACCTCACATGAAAGTGAACTAGAACCAGAAATCTAGCGTGGTTATCATTAGGGATGAGCTGTTCAGTTCGGACAGTTCGGAGTTAGGACCGAACTTAGCCTGTTCGGTCTGCTCGCGAACTCCGAACATTTCCGGGTGTTCGTCGACCACAATGCACCACAATGGACCACAATGCACTTTCCCACTGGCCTGAAGCTCGTAATTGGCTACAGCCTTGCACCTGACCACAGGTCTGGTGCAAGACAGGTTCAACACTATGCCAATCACGGCTCAGAGTCCTGATTGGGCAACTTTTGCCCAATCATGGGCTCACTGAGCTAAGTCCCGCAACACACTATATAAGGTCTCCACGCAGCGCTTCTGCACGCATTTGAGAGGAGATTTCATAGGAGATTGTTGTTGTTTTTTCTTACTGCCGGTCTGCCACGCTACTGGGGGGTCTCATTTCTACCAAATATCTGGGAATTGAGGTGATGTGTGTCTTGTCACTGCCAGCAAGTATTTTGGGGGTCACAAATTTCTACAAAACATTTGGGAATTGAGGTGATCTTCTGTGTCTGGTCACTGCCAGCAAGTATTTTGGGGGTCACAAATTTCTACAAAACATTTGGGAATTGAGGTGATCTTCTGTGTCTGGTCACTGCCAGCAAGTATTTTGGGGGTCACTAATTTCTACAAAACATTTGGGATTTGAGGTGATCTGTGTCTTGTCACACAGCCAGTACCACGCAGTATTTTGGGGGTCACTAATTTCTACAAAATATTTGGGAATTGTTATAATCCGTGTGTTCTCACTGGCTGCCACCCATCAGGGGGTCTCACTGATTTATAGGAGGTTTCTGAGACTTGTAATCTGGCTTCTCACTGCCACCCATCAGGGGGTCCCACATACTTCTATCAGATTTAATGATTGTAATCTGTGGCTTCTCACTGCCACCCATCAGGGGGTCTCACTGATTTATAGGAGGTTTCTGAGACTTGTAATCTGGCTTCTCACTGCCACCCATCAGGGGGTCCCACATACTTCTATCAGATTTAATGATTGTAATCTGTGGCTTCTCACTGCCACCCATCAGGGGGTCTCACTGATTTATAGGAGGTTTCTGAGACTTGTAATCTGTGGCTTCTCACTGCCACCCATCAGGGGGTCAAACTGATTTATAGGAGGTTTCTGAGACTTGTAATCTGTGCCTTCTCACTGCCACCCATCAGGGGGTCCCACATACTTCTATCAGATTTATGCAAATTGTAATCTGTGGCTTCTCACTGCCACCCATCAGGGGGTCACACTGATTTATAGGAGGGAATTGTAATCTGTGTCTTGACACTGGCTGCCAGCTATCAGGGTGTCTCACTGAGTTATACAAGAGTTCTGTAAATCTTTAATCTTTATACCAGAGTTGAATCAGAGTTCTGTATATATTTAATATATATATCACTCACCATGTCTGAAAGAGCAAAAAGGGCAAGCAGACGCTCCCAGACACAGATAAGAGGGCAAGCAGCCCCTGTGTCGGGAGGCTGTGCCTCTGGTCGTGGTGGACGTGGTGCATCCTCTGCAGGGGCACACTTGTCCTTTCTAACTGGTGCTGGCCGTCTTAAGCAGCAGTAACATACCGAGGATTTGGTGGATTGACTAACCAGGCCATCCTCATCCTCTGAGTCCTCTGCTAGCCAGGCTTGTAGTGCTTTACAGTCCACCTCAGCTGCCAAAGCATCTAATGCAGCCTCCATGTCCACGGCTACTCCTGCCGTAGCCTCGCTATCACACATGGAGGAGTCAGCTGAATTGTTTGACTACAATGACAGTGACATGCTGCTTGAGGATGCGCAGTGCTCTGATTCAATCTCTGAGGTTGAGGAAGGGAGTATAATCAACCTAGAGGAAGGGGGTGCCAGTAATGACACACAAATAACTGGCACTCATGTTGTCCCAGCAGCTGCAGCACACTGCCAAGTTGGCTCCAGTGATGAGGAGATAGGGGTGAAGATGACATTGATGATGAGGTCACTGACTCCACCTGGATGCCAGATCGAACAGAGGAATCAAGTGAGGAGGAGGAGGGGGAGGAGGCACAGCAAACAAGAGGCACAACATCCTCTATGACCAACCGTAGCACTAGTGCAGAGCACTGTTGTCTCAAAGCACACACGCAGGAACTCTGCTGTCTGCTGGGAGTTCTTTAAGAAATGTGCAGCAGACCCCACCGTTGCTATTTGTGTGGGAAAGACACTTGGGTACCACGTGCTTGAGGCGACTTCTGACCTCCTGCCACACATCCCATTGGCGCAAAACTTTGCGTAGGTCCTCCTCCTCATCTCTCTCTACCCCCACTGTATGTCCTGCCATGTCATTGCCTACAACCTCCACTGACAGGGATGATGCTACAGTAATGGATGTAACAGCTCCTTCCTCACAATGTGACAGCATCCCATCAGCTGAAGATTTACGCTGTCAGATTACATTGCCGCAGCTGCTGCAGCGTAAGAAAAAATATAGTCCCAACCATCCCCAAGCACAGCGTCTAAATGCCACCTTAGCAAAATTACTCACATTGCAGCTGCTGCCTTTCCAGCTGGTAGACTCTGCTCCCTTCCGTGAATTTGCTGAATGTGCTGTACCACAGTGGCAGGTTCCAAAACGCCATTACTTTTCACGCAAGGCCATTCCAGCACTATACCAGCACGTGGAAGACAATGTTATCGAGTCATTGGGAAAGGCAGTCAGCAGCAAGGTGCATGTGACTTTAAACACGTGGTCCAGCAAGCATGGACAGGGTCGTTACATTTCCTTCACGGCACACTGGGTAACTCTGATTGCAGCTGGGAGGGATCCAAGACGGGACTCTGTGCTGGAGCTTGTTCATCCACCACGCCTCCAGAAAGCTGCTTGTATGAAGTCTGTCTGCTCCACCACCACCTCTCCCTCTTCCTCCTCCTCCTCCTCCTCCTTCTCTGTCTCTGGTGAAGTGGCAGTTAAACCGACACCTGACAGGGTCTACGCAATGGCTCAAGCAAAAAGAAGCCATACTGTGCTTGAGCTGGTTTGTTTAGGGGACGGGAGCCACACCAGGCCAGAAATTCTGTCAGCTCTGTAGGGCCAGGTGCAGAGATGGTTAACACCACGCCAGCTTCAGCTGGGAATGATCGTCTGTGATAATGACAGCAACCTCTTTCCGCCCTACGCAAGGGTAAATTGATGCATGTACCATGCCTAGCACACGTCCTAAATCTAGTGGTACAGCGTTTCCTAACCAAGTACCCAGGGCTGGCAGAGCTTCTCAGCCAGGCCAGAGAGTCTGCAGCCACTTCAGACGGTCATTCCCAGCAAGCGTTCACCTGGCAGAAATTCAAAGAGAATTTCACCTTCCCACAAACTGTCTGATCTGTGACATGCCCACCAGGTGGAACTCGACATTAGCAATGCTGCAGTGTCTGCACAAGCAGCAGAGGGCCATCAACGAGTATCTGTGTGAGTATGGCACAAGGACAGGTTCAGGTCAACTTGTTTTTTCCCCCCCGCAGTGGCTGATGATCAAGGATGCATGCACTGTACTGTCACCATTTGAGGAGGCAACGAGGATGGTGAGCAGGGACAGTGCATGCATCAGTGACACAATTCCTTTAGTGTGCCTGCTGGAGCACACTCTGCGGGGAATTATAGATGTGGCTCTAGAGGCAGAGCAGCGGGAGGAAGAGGAGGCCTTCCCTAGCTCTGAAGGCCCCAGTCTTTCCGCAGACAGCATTCCAGCGGGTCCTACTCAGATCAGACAGGAGGAAGAGGAGGAGGAATATTTAAGTAGTGGGGGCATTGAAGGTGTGGATTCCGGGCCGTAGCAGGCCCACCCTGCATGTCTGACAGCTTGCCACCTTCAGAAAGCAGACTCCATGCCATGCTGCAAGAACTTAGAGCTACTGTTCAAACGGATCTTAAAGAGGCGCTGCAGGAGCTGAGGCGCGATGTACAAGATCTGGGTGAGAGGACAGACTCATTGGAGGCTAAGACAGACGACCTATGTTTGGCCTATAACGATTTAGTGGACCGTCATATAGCTTTGCAGTCTGCACATGACGCCATGGCAACGAAATTGGCTGATTTGGAGGATCGCTCGCGGCGTAACAATGTAAGGATCCGGGGTATTCCAAAGGTAGTAAACCCTGCTGACCTTCAGCCCTATATTTTGGAACTTTTCCAGATCCTAGTCCCAACGTACTCATCCCAGGATTTCCTGATGGATCGGGCACACAGATTACCACGCGCTAAGAACCTGCCGCCCTCAGCTTCTAGAGATGTTCTAGTCCGGGTGCATTTCTTCCATGTTAAAGAAGCGTTAATGAGAGCATCACGGAAATCTATGCCTTTGCCTGCTCCGTATGCTGAAATTTCTTTTTACGCTGACCTGTCAACTGCTACCATGTCTAAAAGAAGGGAATTTTCATCTTTCACGAAAATTTTACGTGATCACAACATGGCGTATCGCTGGGGATTCCCCACAAAGATCTTGTTATGGCGGGAGGGAGTCTTGCACGTTATCCCTGACCCCCTCACTGGCATGGGTCTGTTGACGGACTGGAAAGTTGTGTCGGAGGTTACTCCCCCAGGGAGGAATCATCTTCGCCGCTGAAGGTTTCTCCGGAGTGGCATCGGGTTCGACCGAAATGAGGCTCTGGCCCTGTAAGATCCAACACTGGGGCGTGCTCCTACCGCTTTGCCATGCTGCTTCCCGTCTTCTTGGGCATCAGAACTCTTCCACGGATGCTGGACTGACCCCTTTTTTTTTGATCTACCTCAACTGGGCGCTCATGGGGGCCTGTTCTGGTCTCTTAATCGGCAAGCCCCGAGGCCTTCCAATGGCCTGTGAATTGGCGCGGTCATTCTCAGGTAGAGTTGGGACTGCTGTTTCCCCTACTGGAGTTTTTTTTGACAGTTTTGTTTTCTAATTATACCAATCTGCTGTGTTGATTGACTCCATTCAGCTGCGCTTATGGAGTGCAGTTTTTTTTCTCTGAAGTTTGGTCGGTTTTTTTTATTTTTTATTTTTTTCTTGCTTTTTATTTTTTCTCTTTCCTTTTGTTTCTTTTTGGTTCGACCTGTGTATGTAATGTATGTATTGTTTGTTTGTTCGGCATGCACTATGTTACACGGTTACAGGTGATATTGTGTGCAGGGGAATTCCTCCATCCTCCTGAGGAGGTTGTCTTCACTGTCCGCTGTGAGTTCTAGAGGGCTGGGCGTAACCACAAATGAGTAAACCCCAATTCCAGATTTATTCCTTAAATGTCAGGGGTTTGAATACTCCGTACAAACGCCATGCTTTATTTCGTGACCTGCATAAATCTCAACCGGCTATTGTTTGTTTGCAAGAGACCCATTTTTGTAAGAGGCGTCCTCCATTTTTGAAATCGCGTATGTACACTGAGGCCTACCATTCCACTGCTCCGACAAAGTCCAAAGGCGTCTCGATTATGTTTCATAGAGATTGGACCTTTGTGTGTTCGGCTCAGTATGTTGATCCGTTGGGCCGCCTTGTGATTCTTGTGGGTACGCTGAACGAGTTACCGGTCACTATAGCTAATTTATACCTCCCTAATGATAACCCGGTTTCTTATCTGCAGAAAGCTTTTTGTAGAGTGAAAAAAATGTCTAGTGGTACGATGTTCCTATGTGGGGATTTTAATTGCACTCCTGACCCCGAAGTTGACACTCAGACGAGCCAACCCCGCCCCCACTCCCGCTCCCCCCCGCCCTCTAGTAAACAACTACTGGAATTCATGCAATCATTTGACCTATATGATACTTGGAGGATATGTCACCCCAACACACGTGACTACACCTATTTCTCTCATGTCCACTCCTCATATAGTAGAATTGACTTGTGTTTGATACATAGCTCAGCCTTGTCTCGTCTCCTGGAGGCGACCATTGGCATCATTACGTGGTCTGACCATGCTCCGCTCACGATCACTTTTGAGGCTGCTTTTCCACCGAGGGGGATGGGGAAATGGAGACTTAATGACTCACTCATTGTAGACAGAGAGGACGTGCAAACAACGTTACAACTCCTCCAGGAGTATTTTATGACGAATGTAACTGGGGATGTTGCAACAGCGTCGGTTTGGCTGGCCCACAAAGCAGTGATGCGAGGACATTTTATACAGAAAGGAGCGCAGCGTAAAAGACGCCTAAATGCTCAGATGACTGCTCTTACACGACGCATCACTGACCTAGAAACCCAGAATAAAGCCTCGCCCACCCCTCATATTACCGCTCAATTGACTGCGCAGCGCCGCGAGTTGGAGCACCTGATGCTCCAAGTCACGGCACGCTCAATTAGACGGCTTAACTATGCTCATTATACCCAAGGGAATAAATCGGGGAAACTGCTGGCGTCCAAACTGAAAGGGAAAAGAATGCAAACCAACATACCGTACCTATTGGATGCTAATAATGTCAAAATTTATAATCCGGCCCTCATTATTGATGAATTTGCACGTTATTATGCCTCCCTGTACAACCTAGGATTGGATCACACCGTACCGTCCCCTACCCAGGTTGACATAGATCTCTTTCTCCAAGCGGCGCACCTTCCCTCCCTCTCTCCCTCTCAGGCTACAGATTTGCTTACTGCGTTTACAGAGGAGGAGGTACTTAAGGCTATTAAGGCACTTCCAAAAAATAAAGCTCCTGGCCCCGACGGTTTTATGAATCTGTATTATCAGGTATTTGCATCCTCACTAGTTCCGACTCTTACCCTGTTTTTTAATGACATTAAGAACACTGGCATTATCCCTCCGGAGATGTTGCAAGCAACGGTAGTAACCCTGCCCAAGCCTGGTAAAGCCCCGACACACTGTGCCAACTTCCGCCCTATATCCCTGTTGAACGTAGATGCCAAATTGTATGCTAAATTACTAGCTAATAGACTGGGCCCCCTACTTCCATCATTGATCGCAACTGAACAAACCGGCTTTGTCCCAGGCCGCCAGACGTGTGACAATACCCGACGATTTTATGATATAATTGATTTGGCCCATAGGACTAATGCCTCCGGACTCCTGCTGGCATTGGACGCCGAAAAGGCGTTCGATCGCCTACACTGGGGGTATATGCGGCTGGTGTTACTAAAGTTTGGTCTGCCAGCACAATTTGTACACAGTATTATGGCCCTCTACTCCGCTCCATCGGCGAAAGTTTTGGCATCGGGATTTCTATCCTCCTATTTCCACATAACCAATGGCACCCGACAGGGCTGTCCGTTATCCCCGCTAATATTTATCCTGGCCCTAGAACCCTTAGCGCTGCAGATTAAAATCTCCCAGACGATCAAAGGTATGCCGACCCCACATGGGGAGCACAAAATGGCACTTTTCGCTGATGACATACTGCTCTTTTTGACCACCCCGGAGACATCGCTCCCTCCCCTGTTCTGCCTCCTTGACAGATTTGGCGAGTTATCTTACTATAAAAATAATGTGAGTAAAACACAAGCTCTCCCCATAAATATTGCAGCTTCATCCCTTAGCTCCTTGCGTAGCACGTACCCTTTTGATTGGCGCTCCACCTCTTTAAAATACCTTGGAATCTCCCTTACTAAATCGCGAGGCACCATCCTAAAGGAAAACTTCATGCCACTTTTGAACTCCATCGAGAAGCAGCTCTCTACATGGAGCTCAAACGAATCCTCCTGGCTGGGACGTATGGCGGCCATAAAGATGAGTATCTTACCCCAAATTTTATATTATTTCAGAAACATTCCAGTTTTCATACCGGCGCATTTATTGCTCCGGCTGCAGAAACTGCTGCATGCGCACATTTGGAAAGGGAAGCCCCCTCGAGTATCGGCCTCTACAGTCATCGCGCCGCGACGTACCGGAGGGTTGGGTTTTTTGGATTTACAATCGTATTATAAAGCAGCCTTACTAGCCCAATTGTTGTCGTCGATGCATCTTAAAGAAACACCTCTATGGTTACAGTTGGAGAACGCCATGATTTTCCCATACAAACTTCACGACCTGTTGTGGCTTCCACTCCTTCCTAGAAATAGCACCATGGGTTTACTACCCGCCTCGATGCTTTCCCTCACGTCCTGGCGTCAGTGGGGTCGCCCGTTGGTACGGACTTATGACTTATTATATCTCGCCCCGCTCAGAGTTCTGTGCCGCTATATTCCAGACTTAAACTTAGATTCTTGGTTTTTGCGCGGCCTGACGCATGTGTGGCAGCTCTTTACACCCCACTCCCTGAAACCCTTTCCAGACTTGGTACAGGAGTTTGCCATCCCATTGAGTGACTGTTTTACTTACCTACGTGTGAAGCACGCTCTACACCAGAAGGGCCTGACCTCTTTTACACCTACGAACCTTTCAGCTTTTCACAAACTGTGTATGGGGAAGAAATGTCAAAGGAAACCGCTATCTCTCTGTTACAATAGCCTCTTAACCCCGAACCCACCTAAAAAATTACCCTATATGGTTAAATGGGAAAAAGATTTAGCTTTCACGCTCTCCGTAGATGACTGGTCATATGCCATGGACACAATATACAAATATTCTAGAAGCACCAATCTACGTGAGGCCCACATTAAATTACTGTGTAGATGGTATCTAACACCAACCCGTTTGGCCCATATCTCGGGGACTACCGGCTTCTGTTGGAGATGCCTTACTGGCCTCGGTTCCCTACTACATACCTTTTGGTTATGCCCCGCGTTGGGGGGTTATTGGGTTAAAATCAGTAGACTGATTTCTCACTGCACTTTACTTAGACTCCCACTATGCCCGAAAATGTATCTCCTACATATCATACCCATTACTATTCAGATCCGTCATAGGAGGTTTATCTCTATGGTACTGGGGACAGCAAAAACGGTCATTGCAAGACATTGGCGTTCCTCATTCTGCCCATCTATGAAAGAAGTTATGATGACCCTTGAAAGTGTTTGTAAATATGAAGAAATGTTCCACAGCGCGAACAACTCAATGTGCCAGTTTGATGATACATGGGAGGGGTGGAGGGTGTTTGTCGAGTCAGGAACCTTGATATAAGATATTTCACTGTGTACGACTGTAGTGCTGCCGTGTTTAGTGTTTTATGTTAGTTTAGGATTATATCTGTTTGTGGAAAATGGAGACCGCACTAATGACCTTATATCAGATAACACTGATGCTTCATTTGCATTGCCTATTGTCAATGATAGGAATCTATGTTTTTGATCTCCGAAGTTTCATCATTTCTGCAATGATGTATCATTATATGTGTGAACTCCAATAAAAAACTTTTACATTAAAAAAAAAAGAAGGTGTGGATTCCTCAAGGGAGGGTTTCGTGTGCCCAGAAACACAAGGGCTAGTGCGTGGCTCGGAGGAGGAAGTGCACGATGGGGTCAACCTCATTGACCAGGAAGACTCAGAAGCTAATGCCACCTCCAACCTACGCTGCATGGGCTCCCTTATAATGCAAAGCCTGCTAAAGGACCCCAGGGTTCGTTCTATCAAGGAGAGGGATTATTACTGGTTGGCAACCCTTCTTGATTGTAAGGATCCTGGTTCCGGGGTGACAAGGGTGAGCCCAATATGCAATGATGAGAAATAGGGAAAAACGTATATGAACAAAAGGGGTTTATTAAGAATAAGGCATAAGAGGCAGTAAACAAATATGAATAAACAATTATGTAGCTGGGTAAGAAGAAAGGAAAACACTGTATAAATAATAATCAGAAATAAGAAACTAAAAAAGGCAGGATGAGAGAAAGGTAAACCAAAAGTAACAGAACTAAACTACACTAAACTATACTACTACATAGAAAGGAAAAGAGTGGATTGAACTTAGAGCAGGGTTGAACCAGATAGGGAGAGAAATGGGAGAAGGAAGAGAGAAAAAGATCTTTAGAAAAATAAATAGGAAAATAGAAACGGAAGAGTCTTTGGAGGCAGAGGGTCCTGGGTATGCAGGGGGTCCTGGGTATACAGAGGGGTCCTGGATCTGTAGAGCGAGGGGTCTTGGATCTGTAGAGCGACAGATTCAGCGGGATGTGAGGTAGCAGGCTCTGAGGGTTTGGATGCAGGGCACCAGGCTGAGGATTCTGTAGGTTGTAGGGCAGTGACGACTGAAGGACCTGCGGGATGCAGGGCAGCACCTTTTGTAGATCCTGCGACGTGCAGGGCAGCGATATCTGGAGAGTCTGCGAAGTGCAGGGCAGCGATGTCTGGAGAGTCTGAGAAATGCAGGGCAGCGATGTCTGGAGAGTCTTCGAAGTGCAGGGCAGCGATGTCTGGAGAGTCTGCGAAGTTCAGGGCAGCGATGTCTGGAGAGTCTGCAAAGTGCAGCGATGTCTGGAGAGTCTGCGAAGTGCAGGGCAGCGATACCTGGAGAGTCTGTGGGATACAGGTTGTGGATTCTTGTAGCAGGAACTATGAATAGTATGGTGAGGACCAAGACAAAAAACAGGTTATAGCAGACAGAGACAGAAGACAGCTCCTTCCTAGAGAGAGGTCCACTAGGACAATGCAGAAGCGTCTTGCTTTGGGAGTGACCCTTATTTATGGTGGAGAAATCAGGATGTTATGTCTAGCACCTGGTTGCTGGAACAACTTGGTTCTGTAGGAGAATCATTGTTATTTCGCTGAGACACTTTGCCTTTAGTTCTTTTATGGCGCCGGCGGCTAGGAACCTGACATTGATCCATGATACAAGGGTAAAGTTGCAGAGCTCATCCTGCCCACACAGAGGGAGCACAGGATGAAAAAACTTGAGGACGCTCTAAAGCGACACTTGTGTAACACCTTTCATGGCACTGGTAGGTTACCAAGTGCGGACACACGTGCTTCTGAGGCTGCGGATTATCAGAGGAATAGTGGTGAAGGCCAGGGCCGCTTGACTGATGCATTTTTTAATTATTTTAGTCCACGACTCCCAGGGATGTCAAATGTAGGCACCCATTGCCAGCGTCTTCACCATATGGTGCAGGACTACCTAGGTGCAAGGGCAGACCTGGATACCTTTCCAGCAGATGATCCACTGGCTTACTGGGTGTTGAGATTGGATCACTGGCCAGAATTTAGCCAATATGCTATGCAGCTACTAGGTTGCCCTTCATCCAGCGTGCTTTCTGAAAGGACGTTCAGTGCCGCTGGAGGTTTTGTCACAGACAAAAGAGTGCGTCTGTCCACCGACTCTGTAGACCGGCTGACATTTATAAAAATGAATCAGTCCTGGATCAGCAGTTATCAATCCCCTGATGCTGACGTAACGGAATAGATCAGGAATGTCTTCTGCATTCACAAAACCTCTAGCACTGAACTCTTCCACAATACCACAAAAGGGTTACGGTGTGAATGCACTTGCTGCCATGAAAGGCACAATATTTGGCTGCACTGACGCCTGTGCCAGATTTATATCATTTTAATATTTTGAACCGCAGGGTCCAACTCTGCACTCTTCCACAATACCACAAAAGGGTTACGGTGTGAAGGCACTTGCTGCCATGAAAGGCACAATATTTGGCTGCACTGACGCCTGTGCCAAATTTATATCATTTTAATTTTTTGAACCGCAGGGTCCAACCCTGCACTCTTCCACAATACCACAGAGGGGTTCCTGTATGAATGCACTTGCTGGCCTGGCACTAAAAGCACAATATCTGGATGCACTTTACCAGATGCATATCTTTTTAATATAGGACCACATGGTGCACCCCTGCATTCTTCCACAATACTACAGAGGGGTTACTGTATGATAGTACTTGCTGGCCTGGCAGTCTGGCACCAAAAGCACAATATCTGGGTGCACTGACGCCCATTACCAGATTCATATCTTTTAATATAGGACCACATGGTCCACCCCTGCAGTCTTCCACAATACCACAGAGGGGTTACTGTATGAATGCACTTGCTGGCCTGGCACCAAAAGCACAATATCTGGGTGCACTGACGCCTTTAACCCTTTCGCTGCTGAGGCTTTTCACACCTCTGTGCTGAGGTCATTTTTACCGGTTTTGCTCATCATGTTTAAACGTGTTTTGAAGGCTTATTTTAGTATATGACCCAGACATATTATATATCGTTCTTTCCGTCAGACTCGGTAGATTCATAATATGTCATTATTATATGTATACGTTATGTCATGTCTGTATATTATAACAAAAAATGCAATAAAATATGTATTTTCAATAATTTACAACGTGTAAAGTGTTTTTTTTCACATTTTAACATGCGAGCAATTGCGGTTATATTTTGTATGGGGGGCGCTTGTTAAAAAAATTAGAGATGGGGTCTCGTTACATTTTTTTTGGGGAAAATTACACGATTTTTAACAAACGCACCGCATACAAAAATCGTTAGTGCAGCATCATTGTTCACATTATAATTGAAATGGGAACAATATTGCTGCATTAACGAACCAAAAAAAAGAAAAAAAAATGTTTATTTTTTTTTTATAATTTTTTTTAAATATATTTTTATTTTTAATTTTAATTTTTATTTTTCTTAAAAACTTTTTCACAGTAGTGTTTGGTATCGTTGGAACGGCCATGCTCTGGCCGATCCAACCATACCAAACTTTAACCCCTAGCTGCCACGGATCGGGAGATAGGGAGTTCATTGGAACTCCCTATCTCCACCGTTGGTGGCAGTTAGGGGTTAACTCTAGGACTGGCGTCATCGTGCTATGCACGATGACGCCAGTCCTCAGGGGGAGTTCCCGGAGGCTTGGTCGACATCCAAGATGTCGGCCAGCTCCGGGAAAGGATCACGAACCGGCGCTTTTCAGCGCCGATTCACGATCCAGCTCCCCAGGGGTTAATGCCAGGCACCATTTGGAAGGGCAGGCTGTGCCCTTCCAAATGGTGCCTGGGTTAACCCCCGCAATGCCGCCGATCGGGAGGGAGAGAGGTCCGAAGGACCTCCCCCCCTCCCTTTCAGGCGCCTCCTCCGCACATACGGGGGGGGCGCCTGAATTAGGTGTCATCGCACATCGCACGGTGTCACACCTAATTTCAGCGGCGGCGGTTCCGGATGCTGGGCTGACATCGAGGATGTCAGCCCTCACCGGAGGGGCCAGCGATCGGCCGGAACCCGGCCGAACGCTGACCCCAAAGGGAGGACGCGCTCAGCGCGTCCTCCGCACAGCGGGAGCCATGCGGAGGACGCGCTGAGCGCATCCTCCGCATGGAAGTGGTTAACAGATGCATATCTTTTTAATATAGGACCGCAAGGTCCACCCCTGCATTCTTCCACAATACAACAGAGGGGTTACTGTATGATAGTACTTGCAGGCCTGGCACCAGAAGCACAATATTTGGGTGCACTGCCACTGACGCCTGTATCAGATTCATATCCTCAGAGGGGTTACTGTGTGACGGCACTGTTGACGACGCTAAAGGACCAATATTAAAGCACCTATTGTTACTTTCATCCAAAGCCTGCATAAGTTTCACAATAATTTAGACAAAAAATCACTAAACTTTTTCTACGTGTGCGAAAATGTCTCCTCTTTTCATACAGACTGCCACCCCAAGCAGTTGTTTATGGATAAGTTAAAGGAAAAGCATTTACCGTCATTTGAAACGTAATTTTTTGTTTTTAAGTGTTTCTATACATCCTAGAAATCCACCACTTCATGGGCAGGTAATGGTGATCTCCTAGGCACGATATTTGAAGGAATTTTTCGTTTTTATTTTTAACCCTTATTTCATGGAAAACTCACTGTCCCTTTAAAAACGTTTTTTTTTTAACTTTTTGTCCTTGTTTCCTGTCCCCCAGGGCACTACCCAGACCCCCATACACCTTTTATGGCAAATATCTAGCATATATGCCATCTTGGAGGGGACTCTAAAAACCGAATTTTCAGCCTTGTATTGAGTTCGAGTTCGGGTTCGAGTTCGGATTCAAACATTTGGAAAGTTCGGGTTCGAATACGAACCGAACCGAACCCGGTGGTGTTTGGCTCATCCCTAGTTATCATCACAAACCACACGCCTTGTAAATCTTATGAATGTCCCATATGGCCCATGGGTCTTGTTTAGGGGGCGGAAACCCCACGCCGAGTTAGCTTTAGAGTCGAAGGAACGGTATTGAGTTAGTAACGTAGCTATTTGTCGTTGCGTTGGGACAACGGCCGATTTCCAGTTCCGAGCAATAAGCAACATTGTTGTAGAGACAATTATAAATAACATTTTGAGGTGTGATCGAGGGAGGTGGACCATTCCCAGCAATAAGATCTCCGGTGCACACTGTATCCGACTGCTCAAGAAAACCTCCGAAGCAAGAAGAGAAATATCTTTCCATTAGGGGGCTATCAGTGGGCAGTGCCACCAGATATGGCCCATCGTACCAGGGGCAGACAAGCACCTCCAGCAGACATCTGAAGTGTTTGGGGTAAAACGGCAAATCTTTGAGGGCGTAAGATACCAACAGTATAATACTTTTCGTTGCGTTTCAGAGTTGCACACTTTTAAGCTCCAGACGAAAACAAATGTGCCATGGCCCATTGCGAGGGGGTAAATTGCATAGATAGGTCTTTTTCCCAAGTGTTGTGAAATGTCCAGCATGTGATTCCAGACGGGGTATTGAGCAATCTATAAAACAAGAGTGCGGGTCTAGCCAAAAAAGTTCAGTGTCCGAGAGGAGCGGCAATGTGGTACATAAATTAGATATAACTGCATTGGATTTAAAATAGGAAAGGAGTTGCATGTATGACAAAAACATTGAGGATGGTACCTTAAATTTCGTTTGTAAAGTTTGGAAGGACAAGATGTCCGGCAGCGAAAACAAATGGTGTAGGTGCGTGACCCCATATTGAATCCAGGGCCGTGCTCTAAAATGAGGCAGCAAATAAGACATAGATGTAAGAGGTGTGGCCATGGATAATGGAGTGTAGTTTTGAAAGAAGTGGGGATGACGGTCCCACGCCTTAGTATACAAAATCGTGGAGGGTAGGATCTCCGGCAGAGGTGGTCTCTTATTACGAGGCACGAATAATAGGTCGGCCAAAGTGTGTCCGGGAATAAAAGTATATTCTACAACCAGCCATTGAGGCATAGGGTGGGTGTGAGCCAGTTCTGTCAGTGATGCCAAACATGTGGCCCAATAATAGTTATGTATGTGGGTGACATTAAGGCCTCCATCCCTGTGGCGGAAATACAATCATTTTTTCAGTACTCTGGGCCTTTTATGATTCCAAATATATCTCATTATGCGAGATTGTAAGGTATCTAGGAAGGACTTGGGCAGCTGCAAGGGGAGAGTGCGAAAAAACGTGTAAAATTTTCAGCAACACCACCATCTTCACCGCCGCCATCCTGCCCAACCACGAGATCTCCCGAAATTTCCAGTGATATAATAGTGATTTCACCTCTGACATTAATCTGTCGTAATTATAATTAAACATTCCCTCTGGAGTTCTAGCTATTTTAAGACCTAGGTACACAATATAATCAGTTCGCCAGTCAAACTTATAACCGGCTCGAAGAACTTCCAAGTGGTGATGGGGCATATTAATCGGGAGTGCTTGGGTTTTTAATATGTTTACCAAATGATATGAAACCTGACTGTACAAGTCCAGTTCTTGTTGAAGGGAAAGGAGAGAAAGATCGGGGTCAGTCAAGGTTAAAAGGATATCGTCCGCGTATAAGTGGAGTTTATATGTCACCGGGCCCGCCTGTATTCCGCAAATGGAATCATTTTGTCGTATGGCCTGCGCCAAAGGCTCCAAAACCAGGGCATATAAAAGTGGGGAAAGTGGGCATCCCTGTCTTGTCCCATTAGTATTTACAAATTCCTCCGACACAAACCCACTGCAGAGTACCTTAGCAGAGGGAGAATCATACAGAGCTCGTATCGCAGTTATAAAGGAGGGTGGAAATCCGAACTTGTGTAAAACTCGATATAGAAAGTTCCAGCTAACCCTGTCAAAGACCTTTTCAGCGTCCAGTGACAGAATCAAACTGGAAGAGTCCATACGTCCCATCAGGCCATGTAAATTAACCAGTTTTTTAGTGCTATCAGATCCCTGGTGCCTCGATATAAACCCTACCTGATCTAAACCTATTAGAGTGGGAAGAATATGTTGGAGTCGGTTGGCTAATAATTTGCTGAATATTTTAACATCTATATTAAGCAGAGAGAGTAGGTTGGGACAACGTTCAGGAATTTTACCTGGTTTGGGCAAGGTAATAATGTGTGCTCTTAACATATCTACTGGGAAGGAGCCACCCTCCCACGCCTCGTCAAAACTCGCACTTAAATGAGGTACTAGTTGGGAAGAGAAGGTGGAGTAAAACAGTCCCGTCAGTCCATCAGGGCCTCGGGCTTTTCGTTTAGGGAGGTTTTTAATAGCCTTCAAAATATCATCTGTCGTTATAGGTGAGGATAAACTTGCAATGTGTGTCTGGGACAATGAAGGAAGATGAACTCTCTCCAGGTAGGCATCTATATCTGCCACTGTAGGGCATTGGACTGCGTTATTCGCATCCAAATTATATAGATTTTCTTAGTAGGCGGCAAATTTGTTCGCTATGATTTTGGGGTCATATATACAGTTGTGTTCAAAATTATTCAACCCCCACTGAAATTGAGTGTTTTGGCCAGTTTGACATTGATTTTGATCATTTAGTCATCTTGCTTACAATTAAATCAAAGAGGCACGTGTAGGTCAAACAAATATAACATAACATTTATAATGAAATAACCACAAATGTCTTTTCTGTGCTCACATCATTATCAGTTTTATTCAACCCCCAAGTGACATTCAATCTTAGTACTTAGTACAACATCCTTTTACAGTTATAACAGCTTTTAAACGTGAAGCATAGCTTGACACAAGTGTCTTGCAGCGATCTACGGGTATCTTCGCCCATTCGTCATGGGCAAAAGCCTCCAGTTCAGTCACATTCTTAGGCTTGCGCACTGCAACTGCTTTCTTTAAGTCCCACCAGAGGTTCTCAATCGGATTTAAGTCAGGTGACTGCGATGGCCACTCCAAAATGTTCCAGCCTTTAATCTGCAACCATGCTCTAGTGGACTTGGAGGTATGCTTGGGATCATTGTCCTGTTGAAAGGTCCAACGTCTCCCAAGCCTCAGGTTTGTGACGGACTGCATCACATTGTCATCCAATATCTCCTGGTACTGAAGAGAATTCATGGTACCTTGCACACGCTGAAGCTTCCCTGTACCTGCAGAAGCAAAACAGCCCCAAAGCATGATTGACCCCCCGCCATGCTTCACAGTAGGCAAGGTGTTCTTTTCTTCATAGGCCTTGTTCTTCCTCCTCCAAACATAGCGTTGATCCATGGGCCCAAACAGTTCTAATTTTGTTTTATCAGTCCACAGAACACTATCCCAAAACTTCTGTGAGTTGTCCACATGACTTTTGGCATACTGCAGTCGACTCTTCTTATTCTTTGGAGACAGCAAGGGGGTGCGCCTGGGAGTTCTGGCATGGAGGCCTTCATTACGCAGTGTGCGCTGTATTGTCTGAGCTGAAACTTCAGTACCCACATCTGACAAATCTTTTCTCAGTTCCTCAGCAGTCACACGGGGACTTTTCTCCACTCTACGCTTCAGGTAGCGCACAGCAGTTGAAGTCAGCATCTTCTTTCTGCCACGACCAGGTAGCGTTTCAACAGTGCCCTTTGCCTTGAATTTGTGAATGATGCTTCCTATGGTCTCTCTTGGTATGTTTAACATCTTTGCAATCTTCTTATAGCCATTGCCCTTCCTGTGAAGAGTAATCACATCTTCTCTTGTCTTCCTGGACCATTCTCTTGACTTCACCATGTTTGTAACCACACCAGTAAATGTCTAGAAGGAGCTGAGTATCACAGTCATTTTAAAGCTGCCTAATTGGTGCTTATTATGCTTTATTGCTGCTCCGTGACATCCACAGGTGTTTTCAATACCTGATTGAAAACACTTGAATGAACCGTCTCGAAGTCGCCAAGGGGGCCTGGCATAAGTTTGATATGCGTCGTCTAATGTCAATACCACTGGAGAATGGTCAGACCAAGTGAGGGGCAGTATAGTGCAGTCTATTGTATAGGGAAGGGCTGAGCCCGATATCAGAAAGTAATCTATTCTTGAGTAGCTGTTGTGGACTCTGGATCGAAATGTATAATCACGTTCAGTGGGGTGTAAGAGACGCCAAGCATCATAAAGATTATATCTGTGTAACAATTGTCGAAATCTCTGGGAGGAGGTACCATGCTGACTACATGTGACCGTGGACGAACGGTCCTTTAAGGGATCTAGTCCCTTGTTTAAGTCTCCACAGATTACAAGAGTGCCCGATTGAATATCTGTTACCTTTTGCAAGACCTGTGACAGAAACTGAGATTGAGCTGCGTTGGGAGCATTAATTGATACCAGAGTATAAACTCTCGAGTTTAACGTGCAGCCTAGTATTATGTAACGTCCATTCGGGTCTTTAAGGATACGATGCATTTGAAAGGCCACTCTATTATGAATTAACAGAGTGACCCCTCTAGCTTTAGTTTTGAATGTGGAGTGATACTGTGTTAGGTATTGGGGGACATATAGCTTGGGATGATCCAGGCTGCGAAAATGCGTCTCTTGGAGACATACAATATCTGCATCATGGGCTCGGAGATTTCGATATATTAAGAGTGCCTTTTTATGAGCAAATTTAAGCCCTTTACATTAAAGGTTAATACTTTCATAGATCTTCAAATAAGTGCATCATGGAAAGGGAATTGACTAGGCCGGGGAGCTTCGTATTTATGGGGCATTTCAGGGTATGGGCGAGAGAGGAGAACCAGTCACACTGAAAATACAAGTCCTGAGATTGAGAAAGGGACCAAAAACAAGAAAATAACATTCCAAAAAACAACCATCGTGATTTACAATAGTAGCTCAGAAACAAAAAACAAGTAAACAAAACATTATATACAAACCCATAAGGGTACATCTCCTGTGAGAAGTCTCGAAATTTGGGGACACTTCTCAAACTCCTCAGCCGAGGAGGGAGAGTTGGGTACGGAGGGCCAGACCCGCATATTTCACACCAAGCGGTCCCCTTGGCATTTTGGCCCACTCACCAACCCCGGGGGGGGGGGGTAAGGGTCATCTGGCAAATTGAGCAACGGTGTCTCAGAGATCTAGAAGATACCAGGTAAAATATCTTTGGAGGAGCCAGACAGTGGAAGTCGGAAAGGTGCATCATGGCCCAGGAGAAAGATAAGTCAGCGTTTGTGCCACTCCGGATCCAAACGACGAGGCACTGTTTGTCTCCCAGGCTGGGGAGATTGATCCCCGAAACCCCAGTCACGAAGCAGCTTGTCACCTTTCTCCACAGAAACCACCACGTGGATAGTGCCATTGCGTGAGATTAGCAGTTTAGTCGGGAAACCCCATCTATAACCGATGTTGTTACTAAGCAGTATCACCGTGATGTGTTTAAATTCCTCCGCTGCTGAAGAGTAGCCTTGGACAGGTCAGGGTATACAGATATGTGATCGTATTCGGGTTGTAGTGCTCCTTACTCACACTGCACTTAAGGGGGTGTGATACATGTGTAGGTGCAGTGCAATAGTGTTTTGTGTGCAGTGTCAGGGGGTGTGATACATGTGTAGGTGCAGTGCGACAGTGTTTTGTGTATCACCCCCCCCAGCACGGCACACTCACACAAAACACTCTCACATTGCACTTAAGTGTGAGTGTGCAGTGTCGGGGGGTGTGATACATGTGTAGGTGCAGTGCAATAGTGTTTTGTGTATACCCCCCCAGCACGGCACACTCACACAAAACACTCTCACATAGCACTTAAGTGTAATCACCCCTGACACTACTGTAGCGCTCACTCCCGGAGGAGCTGCTGAAATTGAACCCTCGGGTCAGTCTCCCCGCACTAGGGAATAAATATACTCCAGCACCGTTGTGGATTTTATAAATTATATAGTTTACTATAATAAATGGCATATAATGAATAACACGGTGATCGTATATATATTTACAGTACCTCGTAATGCGGAAAACGCGCAGCGGAAAAGAAATACGATGCTTCGTAATTCGAGAAAACGCGCAGCGGAAAAGAAATACGATGCTTCGTAATTCGAGAAACACGCAGCAGAAAAGAAATAGGAAAATAAATCTTTAACCCCCTTTTGTGTTTGGGGAGTGAGTCCCGCACAGGTTATGTCCCAGAATGTAAGTGTGTGTGTGTTATGGTACCCGGGTACTATATTCAACTGGCCAGTGAATTGCTTATGAGGTATCTTCGACTAGTCAAGTTGGGGCCCTGTGGGTTTTGGAAACAAACAGCAGCGTGCTTTCTTTATTCACAAATGACCTGGAAGGCCTCTCACCCATCCGCCAGATACTTGGTGCTCCGCTCGACCCGGGACGTCTCTCCGCTCGATCTTGGCTGGGATTCTCTGGGCTACTGGATCCGCTGTCTTGCCTTTCTGTAGCTGCTGCAAGATGTCCAGCTCACCGCCTGCTCTCCCTGTCCGATCGATCTGCGGTGCTCCTAACTCGGGGGCCTCTCGCTCACTTGGTATCAGCGTGGGTATTCCTGTGAATCACTGGGTCTTCCTCTGGTAAGGCTGAATAACCCAATCTTTAGCTCTGTCAGGCCCCAGCAACGCTCCGGCCTAGTCACTGTCTCGTTCTGCTGCTCTGCGTCTTGCTCCTCTCATTCCCTGGCACGCTCTGCCCGCTCTCTCCACGAGGCTCAGGATGTAAGTCTCTGTGTCCCACCCACTTCCTGTGTCCGCTCCCAAAGCATGCCGGGAAATGTAGTCCCAATGGTCAATGTCTCTCATCGCGCTGTCTCCCTACGGTGGCCAAAAATAGGTACTGCCACGACAGGGAATTAAACCCAGCGCTACACTCTCCCCCTCCTAGAACTCTTGGGTCTCTCCAAGGAGGTACAACAGTTGCATTACATTTCAACACAGTTTAGGTAACATATACAGGCTCAGCAGCAAGCATACAGTGGGTTATATACACTTCCTCAAGTTGATTCATGCTTTGGGCTACCTCAGCTAACATAGCAGACACTTCGGGCAACCTTCGCACTGTGGTGATGGCCTCTTCAGTGGTATGTCCTGGTGAGTCGTAGGTGAGTCGCTGGGGCGGTCGAACAGAGTGTTTTGGTTCTGGCTCAATCAGTTCCTCTTCAGGTGGAAGTACTATAGGCGCTGGTTCCGTTCTCCTTTCTACCACTGGAGCAGACATCTCTTCGGAGTACGATCCTTCCAGTGAAGGCATAGAACTGTAGTCATAAGATTCGACTTCAGGAACTACAGGGATTGCAATAGTCTCAGGAACTTCTAACTGAAATTCAGGAGCTTCAGGCCTCAAATTACTTTCCCACCGTTCAGGAACCGAGATAACCTTTTCAGGTTCCGGTGAGCGCATCCAGTCCAGACAAAAACTCTCTTCCTCACTGTCCCTTTCGCTCTCTTCGACAGCCCGGGTCTGCTGAGACCGAGTAACGGGAGGCAAACGTGGAGCAGGCGGATTTGGCAGAGAAAGTTCGTCCCCAACTGGCATCCTCACAGCCTCTCTCAAAAGGTAACAAATGATTCCGGTGCCAGTTCTTAAGAGGCCCAGCCTTTCCATCCGGCTGGATTTGATACACCGGCAGACCCGGCAGTTGCTTGCAGACAATGTAGACTTGAGAACTCCATCTATCCGCCAACTTTTGCCTCGCAGCAGCACCCAAGTTCTTCAACAAAAACCCTATCACCGGGTTGTAGATCCTGTATCCGAACTTTCAAGTCAGAGTTCCTTTTGTTCCTTTGCTCCCTGTTTCCTGAGGTCAAACGGGCCTGTTCAAACGCAGAGGCCAGATTCTTTCGAAGTCTATCCACGTAATTTCTATGGGAAGCTACCGACGTCTGGTCTAGAGATAACCCAAACGCCAAATCAACCTGCAGTCGAGCTTCTCTTCCGAACATAAGACGTACGGTGAGTATCCAGTGGCGTCACTCTCCGTACTGTTATATGCATGCACCAGAGTAGCTATGTGACGACTCCAACTCTGCTTCTCTGTGTTAGACAATGTCCCCAGAATATTTAGCAGCGTGCGATTAAACCTTTCAGGCTGAGCATCACCTTGAGGGTGAAATGGTGTAGTTCGGGTCTTTTGGATTCCCAACAGTTCCAACAATTGCCCAACAAGTCGGCTTTCAAAGTCTCTACCCTGATCAGAGTGTATTCTCCTTGGTAAGCCGTAGTGAACGAAGAACTTCTCCATCAGAACCTTTGCTACTGTCGGAGCGCGTTGGTCTTTCGTGGAAAAGGCTTGGGCGTAACGTGTGTAGTGGTCAGTCACTATTAGAATATTCCCTTGCCCACTAGCATCCGGCTCTAAGCACAGGAAGTCAATGCACACCAAATCCATGGGTCCCTGACTCTGCAGATGGCTCATTGGAGCGGTTCGGGTCGGTAGGGTCTTCCTCTGAATACACCTTAGACATGAATGGCAATAACTTTCCACTTCAGCTCTCATGCAAGGCCAATAGAACCTGTCTCGCACCAGCTTAAAAGTCCTTTCAGCGCCCAAATGTCCATGCTCATCATGTAGCGATCGCAGCACACTCTCCCTATGTTTAGTGGGAAGGAATAACTGTTGGGTCTCTTCAGCACTGGTTGAGGGGCCCCTTCGGTAGACCACCCCATCCAACATCTTCAACCATTCCCACTCTTTGTAGACCAATCTGGCTCCCTCTGGGGAATTGGTCAGTAGAATTTCACGCTGGTTCGCAGTTAAGGCCTTTATGGTTAACGCAATTAAAGGGTCTCTGGCCTGATCAGCTTTCAGGTCCTGGTTTGAAAAGGTAGGTAGACTTTCATCCCTCAATTGCGTAGGGTTGCAGTAGAACTCCGGATCCGGAACAGCCGCAGCCATGACTCCTATGGCCTCCGCTTCAATCCCTCCCTTGACCCGGCGCTCTGCTCCTTGACACAAGGCTTGGACCCCGTCTGGAGTTAACTGAGTCCATTCTGCAGCGTAGGGTCTTCTCGACAAAGCATCAGCATCTCGATTATTCACCCCAGGTCGATACTTCAGGCTGAACCGAAACCCTGACAGAGCGGCCAACCACCGATGTCCCGTTGCGTCCAGTTTCGCAGTAGTAAGAATATAGGTAAGAGGATTGTTATCCGTCTTTATCACAAACTCAGCTCCATACAGATAGTCCTTTAACTTGTCTACCACTGCCCTCTTTAAGGCTAGGAACTCCAACTTGTGGGTAGGGTAGTTCTTCTCTGAAGGCGTAAGGCTCCGGCTCACGTACGCTACAGGCCTCAGCAATCCACCATACTCCTGATACAGGACTCCTCCTAGGCCTTCTCTGCTGGCATCCACATGTAACTCATACGGCTTGTGAGGGTCCGCGTAGGCCAAGACAGGAGCTTGAGTTAATGTAACGGGGAGCCCCCTATAGGGTGAGGGGGAACCCCCAATCTGCAGAGATGAAGCCTTAAGGACAGGTATACAGCTTCCAGGGAACAAACCAAGATATTAACAGAAACTAGAGAGATCCCTAAGCCCTGACTGAGATCCTTGAAAGATGGTCTCGAAATACTAACTAGGCTAGGTGTGCAAGATGAATAAAACATAAACCAGACAGACAATAAATGCAGGTATACAGATTCCAGGGAACAAAGCAAGATATTAACAGAAACTAGAAAGATCTCTAAGCCCTGACTGAGATCCTTGAAAGATGGTCTCGAAATTCTAACTAGGCTAGGTTTGCAAGATGAATAAAACATAAACCAGACAGACAATAAATGCAGGTATACAGATTCCAGGGAACAAAGCAAGATATTAACAGAAACTAGAAAGATCGCTAAGCCCTGACTGAGATCCTTGAAAGGTGGTCTCGAAATACTAACTAGGCTAGGTTTGCAAAACGAACAAAACATAAACCAGACAGACAATAAATGCAGGCATACAGATTCCTAAGCACGGTACAGTACAGGGGACAGACAGAAGAGAGATCCAAATACAAGAGCCAAAGGTCATACACGGAATATCATACTAGAGGGGTCAGGCAAGAGAGGGATCCTAAATACATGAGCCAGAGGTCATACACAGCAAATCAAAGTAAACCAGCATACAGGGACTAGGTATGAAAGACTATCCTGGTCCAAGGATCAAGGGGAATCCTGGTCGTACTTATAGGGCAGAACAGGTCATGTGCCCGCAGACCAATTAGCCAACAGAGGGCCTGCAGGCTGAAAACAAAACAACAGGAATCCCTGCTACCACCAGCAGGGGGCAAGGCCGAGACGTGACATAACCCCCTCCCTTACGGGTGACCTCCTGGGCACCCAAGAAAGAAAACATGGATGGCATGAAAACGGATAAGACCAGTCACCAGTACCCATTGGAATCCCGCTCAGACTCAGAGTAGTCAGTTTTGTGCCTGAGCAAGCAAAGCTCTTTCATAAACTCCAGGTCCTCTCTGCAGATCACTGCACCATTAGAGGCCCGTACACAACCCTCGCAACCGGGCTAGGGTTCGTACCTGAGGGTCCGACGGCATGAGTACCTTGGACCTTGACGGAGTGAATCATCAGTCCCCAGTTGTTTATGGTTAGTCCTCTTGCGTCTCCTGGACCGTGATCTAGGAGTTCCGTCCACACCAATGGCACATAGAGGCAATAGAGGTACTGCCAGATCCAGTGACAGTAGTCTTGCCCTGAGATTGTATATTACAACTCACAGTGGAACCACAAGACACAGTGGACTTACTGTCTACCCCAGAGACAATGACCTTGCCATTAAACGTGGCCCCGACCAATACAGTACAGGGTGTGTGCATGACTGGTAAACACTCGGGATATGGGAACATCACCAGGACATGGTACAGTTGGCGCCACAAACAGTCTTACACCTCTCCCCAGGAGGAGTATATTGTGGATCATCTGAATCAGAGTCTTCCAACAGCCCTTTCAGAATGTCAGGGTGTCTCTGGAGCACTACCCAGTGCCTTCACGCATCCAAAAAGCCAGAAGGCGTCCGTATATATTCCGTGGAACACAATGGTTGATTTAGGGATCTCAATACCTTTAAACCACCAGCTTGCTGATTTCCCTGTTACTGTGCGGAGTAAGGCAACCTCGGACTCAGAGGGTGTAGTATCAATGGAACCAGAACTGTCACGGGGACCCAGGGGATGCGGCGCCTGGCAGCAGCTTCCTCGCTGCTCGCTGGCCAGGCGCCGAATGTAAGCGCTTCCGGGCCCGCTCACGTGGGACGCCAAGGGGCGGGGCCTGGCGCTGTGACGCGGACCCGCCGGGTTTAAAACCCAGTCTCTCCCATACACCAGTGCCCTGACGTGGTATTCACCTCCCGCAGAGCTCTTGTGTGATTTTGGCTATCTCCTGTGTTAACCCTGTGTATGACCCTTGGCATTGGCAAACGAACCCTCCTGTGTATGACCCTTGGCATTGGCAAACGAACCCTCCTGTGTATGACCCTTGGCATTGGCAAACGAACCCTCCTGTGTATGACCCTTGGCATTGGCAAACGAACCCTCCTGTGTATGACTCCTGGCATTGGCATTTACTCTGTTCTAGGTTCTGCCCTTAACGTTGGTACCTGGTGCGTTGGCGAGGTCAGTCTGTGTGGCACCCTAAGCACGCATCAGACTACCTCTGCTATTACTAAAGTCCTAGGGAGGACTTGTGATCTGGTCTGTACCCCTGTCTGGTATTTCCCTTTCTTTGTCTGTTACCTGTTTCGTTGCCTTATAGCTTTGCCGACCATTCAAGATGGAAGAGTAGAAAGGGAGCGCATAAAGAGATTATATCTTAGTAGTCAGAAAGAGATGATTGTCTCTTAGTATATTCGTGGTGACAATACTCTATTCCATACCTCTGTCTGGTGTTACCCCTTGTTTATATATTGTCTGGTTATTTGTCTGTTTAGTATCGCCGACCATTCAAGGATCGGAAGGGTAGAGAGCGGTCTGCGTAAAGGGACCACACTTTTGGTAATCAGGGGGATCCGTGACATTACGTCAGGGCCAATGGATCCCGCAGACCTCTCTAACCAGCTGGCACGTATCGCAGCCAGACAAGAGGAACAGGACCATAGGATGGACCAGATTTCTCTCGCCTCTGCAAACCCTGCTAAATCGGTCCAATACAGGTACCACAAACCCTCCAGATCCAGTGTTACCTAGGGTCAGTCCGGTCTCCCCTGAAGGACATAGGCTTAGTATGAAGGCACCCCTACGCTATGATGGTACACCAAGCCTATGTCGGGGGTTTTTTGACTCAACTCGAGATTCTGTTTGAGAACAATCCAGGTTCTTGTATGTCTGATAAAGCCAAAGTAGGATATCTGATTAATCATTTAACAGAAAAAGCTTTATTGTGGGCTACGCCGTTGTGGGAAAATAAGAAACCCATCATTTATGACTATGAGGGTTTTACCTCTGAGTTAAAACGTACCTTTGATCCCTCTAGAAGGGCTACCAATGCGGGTAGGTCCTTGTTTCATATCAAACAAGGTAATAAGAGGGTTGCCGATTATGCCATAGAGTTTAAGACTTTGGTTTCTGAAGTACTTTGGCCGAACGACGTTTTAACCTTAGCCTTTACCGAAGGCTTGAACGAGGCTTTTATGTTTGAACTGGCTCCCTTAAAATTACCAGAAAGTCTGGACCACCTGATAGATTTCTGTATAGCCATGGACGATCAAATCAGGGAAAGGAGACACACCAGAGATAGACCCAGAAGGGTCTTGCCTCCTTTACCCTCGTTACCCAGACACCCCAGTACATCAGGTGGTTCGGAGAATGAAAAAACTGATTTACCGGTCGTTGAACCCATGCAAATAGGGAGGACAGGTATTTCAGAAGCAGAAAAAGCTCACAGAAAAAGAAAAGGGGCTCTGCTTTTATTGTGCAGGGGCAGATCACTTCCGCCTTCGATGTCCTCAGAGACCCAGGGTTGGCAGGGTTGAACATAGCAGAGTGGGATTCAGAACAGGAGACACCCAGGTTGTCGGTTCTTTATGTGCCTCCTTTGTGGATAATGAAAAGAAAAAATCCAGGATTCTGTTACCGGTCTCCCTAACCTGGGAGGGGGTTCACCTCAAGACTGAGGCGTTTTTGGACTCTGGGGCCTCAGGCAATTTTATGGATAAGAATTTTGCTGCCAAAAACCTCATACCACTGGTTCTCAGGGAAAGGCCTCTAAGGGTGGAGGCCATAGATGGTAACCCCCTGGCATGTCCTCATATCACTCACGATACAGTCGATGTATGTATGAGAATAGGAGTTTTGCACCAGGAGACTATAAGATTTCAAATCATTGAATCACCCTCATGTCCTGTCGTCCTTGGGTTTCCATGGCTAACAGAGCACAACCCAGTAGTCGATTGGGTCCAGAGAGACATAAAATGTTGGGGTCAGAGTTGTCAGTCTAAGTGCCTAGGCACAGTTAATGTGATTGGTAGCCTCAATATTGCCACAGCCCCTCCTTTGTCCACAGAGGTCCCTGAATGTTACCTGGCATTAAAGGAGGTGTTCTCTAAAGCCAGGACTGAGGTTCTACCACCACATCGTCCATATGACTGTGCCATTGACTTGCTCCCCGGTACGATGCCTCCTAGGGGTCACGTATACCTTTTGTCGCAAAGGGAGAACGACGTTATGGAGGAATATATAAGGGAGAATCTGGAACGAGGATTCATTAGACGGTCCTCCTCTCCAGCAGGAGCAGGTTTCTTTTTTGTCTCCAAGAAAGAGGGAGATCTGCGACCTTGCATCGACTATAGGGGTTTAAATAGGATCACTATAAGAAATGCATATCCCATACCCCTCATAACAGAATTGTTTGACCGATTAAAAGGGGCTCGTATCTATACTAAGCTTGATTTACGCGGAGCGTACAACCTGGTCAGGGTTAAGAAGGGAGACGAATGGAAGACGGCTTTTAATACACGTAGCGGGCATTACGAATACCTGGTGATGCCTTTTGGGTTGTGTAATGCGCCAGCCGTCTTTCAGGACCTTATAAATGACACTCTAAGGGAATTCCTGCAAGAATTCGTCATAGTATATCTGGATGATATCCTGATATACTCTCCTGATGTGGACACTCATCATGTCCACGTCAAACAAGTGTTGAAAAAACTATTGAAGGCTGGATTGTACTGTAAGCTAGAAAAATGTCTATTCGACATAGTAACTGTGCAATTCCTTGGTTATATTATAACTCCTGGGGGGTTTCAAATGGATCCTAAGAAGCTCTCAGCTATTCTTGACTGGCCTTTACCCCAAGGACTTAAAGCCATTCAGAGGTTTCTGGGGTTCACAAACTATTACAGAAGGTTCATTAAAGATTTTTCGGCCTTGGTGGCCCCCTCACGGCTATGACAAAGAAAGGGGTGGGAAATCAGAAATGGACACCTCAAGCCACTCAAGCCTTTGAGACACTAAAGCAAGCCTTTACTACTGCCCCTGTTCTCCGGCATCCAGATCCGGCTCTGCCTTTCCAATTAGAAGTTGACGCCTCCGAACTAGGTCTTGGTGCAGTCTTGTCCCAAAGGGAGGCTCCTGACAAACCCTTGCATCCATGCGGCTTCTATTCTCGAAAGTTGTCCCCGGCAGAGAAGAACTATGACATTGGAAATAGAGAATTGTTAGCAGTCATCGCAGCCTTGGCCGAATGGAGATACTTATTAGAAGGGTCTAAGGACCCCATTGTTATCATAACCGACCATAAGAATCTCACGTACATTGGAGATGCCAAACGTTTAAACTCCAGACAAGCGAGATGGTCATTGTTTCTTTCAAGTTTTAATTACGTACTTACCTATAGACCTGGGTCCAGAAACATTAAAGCAGACGCATTGTCGAGACAGTATGAGTCTTATGAACATAATATCCAAGATCAGCATCCCATTGTACCCCAGGAGAGGATTATAGCCGCTACCACGATTAGTGTTTCGTCTCCTCTAATGAAAAGGTTGCAGACCGTCCAGGGTGCAGCTCCTGGGGGAAAACCTCCTGCGAAACTCTTTGTACCTGAGAACGAAAGAGAAGAGGTACTCAACATCTACCATGACAATAAAACTTCCGGGCATATGGGTATCACCAAGACTGTGTCTAGTATCAGTAAACTCCTCTGGTGGCCCACGTTGCGCCGAGATGTCAAAGATTACATTGCCGTGTGCGAAGTGTGCACAAGGCAGAAAAGTCCCAAAACAGCACCCATTGGCTTGCTCCAGCCTTTGCCGATCCCCGAACGACCCTGGTCACATGTAGCCATGGATTTTATAGTAGAGCTACCTGAGTCAAGAGGGAATACAGTGATACTTACGATCATAGATCGATTTTCCAAGATGGGTCACTATGTTCCTCTTCAGAAACTACCTTCGGCAGCTGAACTGGTGCCCATATTCATTGCCAATGTGGTCCGCATTCACGGTGTCCCTCGGGAATAGTCTCTGATAGGGGGACCCAATTCATCTCCGGATTCTGGAGAGGGTTTTGTAAGAACGTGGGAATAGACCTCTCTTTCTCTTCGGCCTATCACCCCAGACCAATGGAGCAGCAGAACGAGCAAACCAAAACGTAGAGAAATATCTCAGGTGCTTCATCTCAGAACAACAGGATAACTGGTCAGATCTGCTACCATGGGCAGAATATGCTATTAACAGCGCAGTGAGTGAATCCACAGGTCATTCTCCTTTCTTCACTGTTTATGGCTTTGATCCTCCCGTGCTCCCCGCCACGTTTCCTGATACCACGATTCCTGCTTTAGATAAACAACTGGCATCATTGAAAGAGACTTGGGGGAAGTGAGACGGGCACTGGAGGAAAGTAGTGCCATCCAGAAAACTAAGGCCGACAGACACAGGAGGCAGGCACCCGTGTATCAAGTTGGGGACAGGGTTTGGCTGTCTTCACGTAATATCAAGCTCTTAGTGCCTTCCATGAAGTTGGCTCCTAGGTATATCGGCCCTATAAGATTCTACGGCGACTCAACCCTGTCTCCTATGCTTTGGCGTTACCCCCCCATTTTAAAATACACAATGTGTTCCATGTAAACCTTCTGAAGCCGCTGTTATGTAACCGATACACCAAAGTCCATGCTCCACCGCCTCCTGTCTCTGTGGAGGGCGAGGAGGAATTCGAAGTTAAGGCCATTCTGGGTGCCAGGCTGTCTAGGGGGTCCTTGCAGTATTTGGTCGATTGGGTGGGGTACGGTCCAGAGGATCGTTCTTGGGTACCAGCTGCGGAAGTCCATGCTCCTAGGCTAGTGAAGGCCTTCTATTTGGCGCACCCCCGTGCCCCTGGGGGTCGTCCAGTGGCCGCCCCTGGAGGGGGGGGTTCTGTCACGGGGACCCAGGGGATGCGGCGCCTGGCAGCAGCTTCCTCGCTGCTCGCTGGCCAGGCGCCGAATGTAAGCGCTTCCGGGCCCGCTCACGTGGGACGCCAAGGGGCGGGGCCTGGCGCTGTGACGCGGACCCGCGCGGGTTTAAAACCCAGTCTCTCCCATACACCGGTGCCCTGACGTGGTATTCACCTCCCGCAGAGCTCTTGTGTGATTTTGGCTATCTCCTGTGTTAACCCTGTGTATGACCCTTGGCATTGGCAAACGAACCCTCCTGTGTATGACCCTTGGCATTGGCAAACGAACCCTCCTGTGTATGACCCTTGGCATTGGCAAACGAACCCTCCTGTGTATGACCCTTGGCATTGGCAAACGAACCCTCCTGTGTATGACTCCTGGCATTGGCATTTACTCTGTTCTAGGTTCTGCCCTTAACGTTGGTACCGAGGTCAGTCTGTGTGGCACCCTAAGCACGCATCAGACTACCTCTGCTATTACTAAAGTCCTAGGGAGGACTTGTGATCTGGTCTGTACCCCTGTCTGGTATTTCCCTTTCTTTGTCTGTTACCTGTTTCGTTGCCTTATAGCTTTGCCGACCATTCAAGGATCGGAAGAGTAGAAAGGGAGCTGCATAAAGAGATTTATATCTTAGTAGTCAGAAAGATTCGTGACAATACTCTATTCCATACCTCTGTCTGGTGTTACCCCTTGTTTATATATTGTCTGGTTATTTGTCTGTTTAGTATCGCCGACCATTCAAGGATCGGAAGGGTAGAGAGCGGTCTGCGTAAAGGGACCACACTTTTGGTAATCAGGGGGATCCGTGACAAGAACAAAGTGTGGCAGTTTCAGAACCAGATTGGCTAGGGTTGATCACCTTTTCTTGTCTCTCTTAGAGCAAGACATAGACTTTGTGACCACCTCACAAGGCTTGACAATGGTGGGGACAACACTGGACTCACTGTGGGGCAAGGGCACAGTGGTCTCATGTGCCAATCCAGGCACATCGGCCTCATAACAAAACGTGGTCACAGCTGTCTCGTCTAACCTGGGTGCAGCTGTCATTGCTGACATACAGCTTGTCCCGGACACCACTGGCAAGGTACCAGCCTCAGGCATCACAAATGACATATTGTCAGTACCCGACATGGCTGGCTTCTCATTACCAGTACCCGACATGGCTGGCTTTGTGTCAGGGGAAGCAGACGTGGCTGGCTTCGTGCCAGGGGAAGCAGACATGGCTGGCTTCGTGCCAGGGGAAGCAGACATGGCTGGCATCGTGCCAGTGGGAACAGACATGGTTGGCATCGTGCCAGTGGGAACTGACATGGCTGACATCGTGCCAGTGGGAACAGACATGGCTGGCTTCGTGCCAGTGGATACAGACATGGCTGGGTTCGTGCCAGTAGATACAGACATGGCTGGCTTCATGCCAGTAGATACAGACATGGCTGGCTTCATGCCTGTAGATACAGACATGGCTGGCTTTTTGCCAGGGGAAGCGGACATGGCTGGCTTCTCATTGCCAGTGGGAACAGACATGGCTGGCTTCGTGCCAGTAGCTACAGACATGGCTGGCATTTCATTACCAGTAAGAACAGGCATGGCTGGCAGCGTGCCAGTGGATACAGACATAGCTGGCTTCGTGCCAATAGATACAGACATGGCTGGTTTCATGCCAGTAGATACAGACATGGCTGGCTTTTTGCCAGGGGAAGCGGACATGGCTGGCTTTTCATTGCCAGTGGGAACAGACGTGGTTGGCTTCGTGCCAGTAGCTACAGACATGGCTGGCATTTCATTACCAGTAAGAACAGGCATGGCTGGCAGCGTGCCAGTGGATACAGACATAGCTGGCTTCGTGCCAGTAGATACAAACATGGCTGGCTTTGTGTCAGTAGATACAGACATGGCTGGCTTCGTGCCGGTAGACACAGACATGGCTGGCATCTCATTGCCAGTGGGAACAGGCATAGCTGGCTTTTCATTACCAGTGAGAACAGGCATGGCTGGCAGCGTGCCAGTGGATACAGACATGGCTGGCATTTCACCGCCAGTGGGAACAGGCATGGCTGGCTTTTCATTACCATTGATAACAGGCATGGCTGGCAGCGTGCCAGTGGATACAGACATGGCTGGCTTCGTGCCAGTAGAAACAGACATGGCTGGCATTTCATTGCCAGTGGGAACAGGCATGGCTGGCTTTTCATTACCAGTGAGAACAGGCATGGCTGGCAGCGTGCCAGTGGATACAGACATGGCTGGCATCGTGCCAGTAGATACAGACATGGCTGGCATCGTGCCAATAGATACAGACATGGCTGGCATCTCATTGCCAGTGGGAACAGGCATGGCTGGCTTTTCATTACCAGTAAGAACAGGCATGGCTGGCATCGTGCCAATAGATACAGACATGGCTGGCATCTCATTGCCAGTGGGAACAGGCATGGCTGGCTTTTCATTACCAGTAAGAACAGGCATGGCTGGCAGCGTGCCAGTGGATACAGACATGGCTGGCATTTCATTGCCAGTGGGAACAGGCATGGCTGGCTTTTCATTACCAGTGAGAACAGGCATGGCTGGCAGCGTGCCAGTGGATACAGACATGGCTGGCTTCGTGCCAGTAGATACAGACATGGCTGGCATTTCATTGCCAGTGGGAACAGGCATGGCTGGTTTTTCATTACCAGTGAGAACAGGCATGGCTGGCAGCGTGCCAGTGGATACAGACATGGCTGGCATCATGCCAGCGGATACAGACATGGCTGGCATCGTGCCGGTGGATACAGACATGGCTGGCAGCGTGCCAGTAGATACAGACATGGCTGGCATCGTACCAGTAGATACAGACATGGCTGGCAGCGTGCCAGTGGATACAGACATGGCTGGCATTTCATTGCCAGTGGGAACAGGCATGGCTGGCTTTTCATTACCAGTGAGAACAGGCATGGCTGGCAGCGTGCCAGTGGATACAGACATGGCTGGCATCATGCCAGTGGATACAGACATGGCTGGCATCGTGCCGGTGGATACAGACATGGCTGGCATCGTGCCAGTAGATACAGACATGGCTGGCATCGTGCCAGTAGATACAGACATGGCTGGCATCGTGCCAATAGATACAGATATGGCTGGCATTTCATTGCCAGTGGGAACAGGCATGGCTGGCAGCGTGCCAGTAGATACAGACATGGCTGGCATCGTGCCAATAGATACAGACATGGCTGGCATTTCATTGCCAGTGGAAACAGGCATGGCTGGCAGCGTACTAGTGGATACAGACATGGCTGGCATAGCATTCCCAACCGGAGACACTGAAACCTCACTGGGAGACGAGGGCATAGTGATCCCATGATTCACCAGATTTGAGGTGGCTATTCTGCCAGCCTGGATGCCTATGGAGGACACACCAGTACCTCCATAGCGATACCTGGATATATGGTTCCCCTGCCATTGCTTAACAGGTTTTAAGACACAATGCTCAATAGTGTGATTTGGATCTGCACAATAAAAACAGAGACCATACAACCTGCGTCTTTCCTTCTCATACATGGATTTGCAAGTAGTGCAGGGTGGTGCTGCATCGTTAGCTGCAGCAGGTGATAGGCTCAGAGCCTCCATTAACCTCTGCAGCTCTTTCAGCATAGCAAGCACCAAGTTCAATACAGCTTCATACATATGAGACATACCTGCCAGCTTCTATTCTGGGACCAGGATAATGTAACGGGGAGCCCCCTATAGGGTGAGGGGGAACCCCCAATCTGCAGAGATGAAGCCTTAAGGACAGGTATACAGCTTCCAGGGAACAAACCAAGATATTAACAGAAACTAGAGAGATCCCTAAGCCCTGACTGAGATCCTTGAAAGATGGTCTCGAAATTCTAACTAGGCTAGGTTTGCAAGATGAATAAAACATAAACCAGACAGACAATAAATGCAGGTATACAGATTCCAGGGAACAAAGCAAGATATTAACAGAAACTAGAAAGATCCCTAAGCCCTGACTGAGATCCTTGAAAGGTGGTCTCGAAATACTAACTAGGCTAGGTTTGCAAAACGAACAAAACATAAACCAGACAGACAATAAATGCAGGCATACAGATTCCTAAGCACGGTACAGTACAGGGGACAGACAGAAGAGAGATCCAAATACAAGAGCCAAAGGTCATACACGGAATATCATACTAGAGGGGTCAGGCAAGAGAGGGATCCTAAATACATGAGCCAGAGGTCATACACAGCAAATCAAAGTAAACCAGCATACAGGGACTAGGTATGAAAGACTATATCCTGGTCCAAGGATCAAGGGGAATCCTGGTCGTACTTATAGGGCAGAACAGGTCATGTGCCCGCAGACCAATTAGCCCAACAGAGGGCCTGCAGGCTGAAAACAAAACAACAGGAATCCCTGCTACCACCAGCAGGGGGCAAGGCCGAGACGTGACAGTTAAACTCTCTTTCAGCTTCAAGAAAGCACCTTCACATTGACTAGTCCATTCTCCCTGTATGGACTCTCGAGCTTTCCTTGGTCCTGGAGCTGACGGGTTTCGGTCAGAGACCTTGCAGCCTTCTTCTGTGCTTTCCTTCTGTAGGAGTTTGTTCAGTGGTTGAGCTATTTTTGTGAATCCTCCCACAAATCTTCGATAATAGGAACAGAACCCCAAGAAAGATCTAAGTTCAGTGACGTTTCGGGGTCTAGGCCAAGAAGCTACGGCCTCCAACTTCCGAGGATCTGTTGAAACACCCTTCTGCTGAGACCACATGTCCAAATACGTAACAGACGGTAGGCAGAATTGACATTTCTCCAGAGACAGTTTCAATCCCTCTTCATGAAGCCTCTTCAAGACCTTCTCCAAACGTTGCTCATGTTCTTCCAGAGTCTTCCCGAACACAATTATGTCATCCAGGTACACTAATACTTCGATCAGATTCATGTCCCCGACTGTCTTCTCCATTAACCCTTGGAACGTGGCTGGAGCCCCTGTAAGGCCTTGAGGCATTCTGTTGAATTCAAAGAACCCCAGTGGACAGATGAACGCAGTCTTCTCTTTGTCTTCAGGATGCATTGGTATCTGGTGATACCCACTTCGCAAGTCTAGTACACTAAACCATTTTGCTCCAGACAAACACTGTAAGGCATCTTCTATCCGAGGAGTAGCATATTGGTCTGGGATGGTTCTCCAATTCAGCGTGCGATAGTCTATGCATAGGCGGACAGAACCATTCTTCTTCCGGACCATCACTATTGGAGATGTGTATGGACTCCTGGACTCTTGGATCACCTTGGTTCTTTGCAGTTCATTCAGCTGTTCTCTCAGATCATCCAAGTCTCCCAACGGAACTTGTCTTGACCTTTCACGAAACGGCTTGTCTTCTTGTAATCGAATGCGGTGCACAGTACTTTTAGCTAGGCCTACGTCGAACTCATCTTTCGAGAACAATTCTCTCCACTTTAGAACTTGAGACTGAACACGTTTCTTCCATTCAGGTGAAATGGGAGCGTCCTTGGGGTAGAATCTTTTATCTGGAATCTCTTTATCCACTCCCCCTCCTAAATCAGTAGGAAGAGAGAGGCGTAGCAGACGCTACTTTGCCCGATAGGCATTCGTGCTTTAAGGACTACTGGAGAATCAGACACATTGCACATGCTGACTGAGACTCTTCCTCGTGTTCTTTTCAAAGCTTTAGTGGAGATTATTTCAGGAATTAACTTCGACTCCGGCTTCACTCCCATGATTAAAATCGGTTTCCAGTACCACATAGGGACCTGGTTGCGATCCGTTCAACTTGACTGAAGCCCGGAAACTCGCGCTACTTCTCCTGCTTGCAGAACCTTCTCTGTTCCTTCTAATCTCCATAGGCGCCCCACTTCGGCAGGTGCCTTCCTGTTTCTTCGAACCATCCTCTTTGATAGACTGGACGTAACATTGGGTGTACTCCTTGAGTAGAACCTTCTTCCAATACGATAGGTGTCAGGAGACGCCGCAACCAAATCAAGTATTCGTCCCCCACTATCATGGAACTCCTGTTTGGCCGCTGAAGGCCGAGGACACACAATGGCCAATGCATCACAACCTCCGGACTGTCCGATGACTTTGGATCTGATCTCCAACTTCAACCAGGAAACCCAAGTAAATGGGTGAAAGATGTTTATACGGCGCTAAGGAATGGATCTGGATATGGAGGGTGGATGATTGCAGCTCACCAATGAGTGTATCCCTCACCCACAAAAGCAGTATAGAAAAGTAGATTTGCCAGAGGCAAATCAGGGAGCGCAAATAGGTAGACACTTAAAACACTCACACCAGGTGACAAAAATGGAGTGCAAAGAGTATACTCATCCTAGGTAATAAACCAGTAGGAAAAAGGCGCATAAACCTATAAAGTAGAAAGGCAAAAAACAAAAAACAAATTGCACAGTACCAAAAAATAGAATCTAAGCAATAAAACAGAAAAGTAGCAATTGCACACTCACAAAGGGTGGAGCCTGTGAGGCTCTCTGTCAGCGCCTGTAAACCACTTAGAGGGGGGCTTCACCCAAATGTACGTCGGTTTCTTGTCTGCGCTTTATTTTCTTATGTGCACTTTTTTCTTATCCAGAGAGATGGAATTGCACAGAAGAAACCTCGGACAAATGAAGAGTGTATAGCGTAATACTGTTATGCTAAGATTATATATCGAATAGCATTGACACACTCACGTGGTGTAGAGCCTCCTTTTAGGGTGGCTCAGTAGAAAAGGCCTCAGACCGTATTAGGTTAGGTCTCACCCTTCTTGAATCTCAGTGGATACTGGAATCACAGGCTTCCAAAATCTCAAAGTGATTGGGTAAAAAATATTGATATGGTGGAAATGTAAGAAATAAAAATTTATTACAAATAAAATCAATAAAAGGTATTCAAAATGGGGGGGGGGATAGACCGAAACGCGTTTCTCCTGCCGTGCTGCAGGCTTCCTCAGTCGGTAATAACCCGCTGAGTGTCCACATAAGCTCTTAAATAGTGTCTCGATAATTGAAAGCATGTGTTTGGCGTGCGGGTCACCGTTATTGGCAATGTGCTTCTTAGGGCTCCGGAACTTCCGGTTTGCGCCTCAGACGCCGGATGTAAGCTTGCGTGTCAGATGGTAGATTCCGGTTTGCGTTTCAAGTGTTGGAACTTTCCGGTTTGTGGAACGAAGGCAGATGTAAGCATACTTTCCGGATGGTCCACAAACTCAAAAGGCTCCCCGATGTGGAAGCAGAAGGAGGGGCCTCCAGATCGTCCCATCCAAACAAAACAGGCAGGGAGAGGGAGAAAAGAGTCTTACTCATCCAAAAGGCAAGAATGTTGTCTACTTACTCAAATGCCCATGTGGCAAGCGCTATGTGGGCCAGACCTCAAGGCCCCTATATGTCAGGATTAATGAACATCTCTGTAACATCACTCGAGGCTATGACAAACATAGTGTGTCAACGCATTTCAAGGATGCCCATTCCTGTAATCCCAAAGGTTTAGAGTTCCAGGGTTTGGAAATAATTACACGGGATTGGAGGGGTGATGATATGCACTCTAAAATTTATCAAGTCTGAGATGCGTTGGATTTACACTTTAGATACTCTTCTTCCTATGGGTCCTAAATGCGGACTTTGAAGTCAGTCATTTTTTAGTTCTCCTTTTTTTTTTTTCTGTTTTTTTTCTCTTCTTCCTTGGTATTTTATTTTCATCTCTCTCCTTAAGAATTTAGGCTAATTATGTATAATACAATTATCATATTTTATTGAATACCATACATATTTTTATGTTATACTATTTTGTATAATTTTACTGTTATTGTGATACACATAGATGTAGAGACATCTTCTTTTTATAGAGCTTAATGTATTCCATGTATGTTTATTATATTTTTATTTTTATTTATTTGTTGTTATATATATGATTTTGGATTGTTCTGTGGCGGTCGGTGGTTTTTTGCCTTTTGGATGAGTAAGACTCTTTTCTCCCTCTCCCTGCCTGTTTTGTTTGGATGGACGATCTGGAGGCCCCTCCTTCTGCTTCCACATCGGGGAGCCTTTGAGTTTGTGGACCATCCGGAAAAGTATGCTTACATCTGCCTTCGTTCCACAAACCGGAAGTTCCAACACTTGAAACGCAAACCGGAATCTACCATCTGACACGCAAGCTTACATCCGGCGTCTGAGGCGCAAACCGGAAGTTCCGGAGCCCTAGAAGCACATCGCCAATAACGGTGACCCGCACGCCAACAACATGCTTTCAATTATCGAGACACTATTTACGAGCTTATGTGGACACTCAGGGGGTTATTACCGACTGAGGAAGCCTGCAGCACGGCAGGAGAAACGCGTTTCGGTCTATCCCCCTTTTGCATATACCTTTATTGATTTTATTTGTAATAAATTTTTATTTCTTACATTTCCACCTTATCAATATTTTTTACCATCACTTTCAGATTTTGGAAGCCTGTGATTCCAGTATCCACTGAGATTCAAGAAGGGTGAGACCTACCTAATACGGTCTGAGGCCTTTTCTACTGAGCCACCCTAAAAGGAGGCTCTACACCACGTGAGTGTGTCAATGCTATTCGATATATAATCTTAGCATAACAGTATTACGCTATACACTCTTCATTTGTCCGAGGTTTCTTCTGTGCAATTCCATCTCTCTGGATAAGAAAAAGTGCACATAAGAAAATAAAGCGAGACAAGAACCGACGTACATTGTGGGTGAAGTCCCCTTCTAAGTGGTTTACAGGCGCTGACAGAGAGCCTCACAGGCTCCACCTTTGTGAGTGTGCAATTGCTACTTTTCTGTTATTGCTTAGATTCTATTTTTTGGTACTGCGCAATTTGTTTTTGTTTTTTGCCTTTCTACTTTATAGGTTTATGCCTTTTTCCTACTGGTTTATTACCTAGGATGAGTATACTCTTTGCACTCCATTTTTGTCACCTGGTGTGAGTGTTTTAAGTGTCTACCTATTTGCGCTCCCTGATTTGCCTCTGGCAAATCTACTTTTCTATACTGTTTTTGTGGGTGAGGGATACACTCATTGGTGAGCTGCAATCATCCACCTCCATATCCAGATCCATTCCTTAGCGCCGTATAAACATCTTTCACCCATTTACTTGGGTTTCCTTGTTGAGATTTATTCTATATATTCCATCAGATGTTTGGCAGCTTTTCATGTTTATAACAATGGAGTTCAGAAATAAGTATGGCATTGATACTGATGAAGTTTTTTATAAAGACACCCCCTGTGGGGAGAATAATGAAGCCATTGTCACTAGTCGTGATAAGAACAAATTGACCAATAGACTAGAGTATCTTCTTAAAAAAGAAATACGTCTTAAATGGGATATTTACGCTGTCCTCCAACCCTAAACGGCTCTGGTCCACCTTCAACACCCTCCTCTACCCACCTGCACCTCCCCCCACAGCTGCCTTCAGCGCTCAAGACCTGGCAGACTACTTCCTCAGTAAAACTCTAAATATCAGACGCAACATTCCAACACAAGATAGTTATCTGCCACCTCCACTCCCACAGGTCCCTTCTGCCACCCTCTGCCGCTTCCTCCCAGCCACTGAGGAGGAAGTCAATTCCTTATTGTCCTCCTCACATCTCACCACATGCCCGCTCGACCCCATTCCCTCACATCTAATTCCTCCCCTCTCCTCCTCCCTCACCCCTGCTCTCACACACATCTTCAACCTATCTCTCTCCACTGGCTCCTTTCCATCCGCCTTCAAACACTCGCTAGTTACCCCTTTACTAAAGAAACCATCCCTAGATCCCAACTCTCCATCCAACTACCGCCCTGTATCCCTGCTACCCTTCACATCAAAGCTCTTAGAAAAACTAGTCTTCAACCGCCTCTCCCTCTTCCTGTCCTCCAATTCCCTACTTGACCCCCTGCAATCTGGCTTCCGTCCCCTACACTCAACTGAAACTGCCCTCACCAAAGTCACCAACGACCTCCTAACTGCTAAAAAACACGGCCACTATTCTATTCTCATCCTGCTTGACCTCTCGGCTGCTTTTGACACTGTTGACCACCCCCTCCTTCTACAGACCCTCAACTCTCTGGGTCTCGGTGACACTGCACTCGCTTGGGTCGAATCCTATTTATCCAACAGGTCCTTCTGTGTGTCCTTTGCTGGTAACTCCTCCTCCTCATTGCCTCTATCTGTTGGTGTACCTCAAGGCTCTGTCCTTGGTCCTCTGCTCTTTTCCATCTACACCTCCTCCCTGGGCAAAATCATCAACAGCTTTGGCTTCAATTACCACCTCTACGCTGATGACACTCAGATCTACCTCTCTACCCCTGATCTCTCCCCCCTGTCCTTTCAAAAGTCAGTGACTGTTTATCTGGCATCTCCTCCTGGATGGCCTCCCACCACCTAAAGATCAACATGTCGAAGACTGAACTCCTACTTATTCTCCCTCCAATGCCTCCCCACCTCCTGACTTCTCTATCACGGTGGAGGGTATCACCATTTCCCCATCAAACCAAGTTCGCTGTCTTGGAGTTACACTTGACTCTGCTCTTTCCTTCATCCCCCACATCAAGTCTCTTTCCTCCTCCTGCCGATACCAACTGCGTAATATTTCCAGAATTCGGCCATTTCTTACCGCTGTCGCCACAAAACAACTCATACACGCCCTGGTAATCTCCCGACTCGACTATTGCAATAATCTCTTATCTGGCCTCCCTCTGTCCCGCCTCTCCCCCCTACAATCCATCCTGAACGCCTCCGCCAGACTAATTCACCTCACCCGCCGCTCTGTCTCTGCCGCTCCCCTCTGCGAGTCCCTTCACTGGCTCCCCATCCACTGCAGAATTAAGTTCAAAATCCTTATCCTTACCTACAAAACCCTCACTAACTCAGCTCCCCACTACCTGTCCTCACTAATCACCAAATACACCCCAGCCCGCTCCCTAAGGTCAAACAGTGACCTGCGCCTAGCTTCTCACCGCATCACCTCTTCCCATGATAGACTGCAGGATTTCTCACGCGCAGCCCCCACTCTCTGGAACGCTCTCCCTCGTACTGTCAGACTTTCCCCTAACTTCTCTTCCTTCAAACGCTCCCTTAAAACGTTCCTATTTAGGGAAGCCTACCACCCAACTCACTGACGCAATCATCAATCACTCTAACCTTACAGTCCTCTCCTCCTGTTTCCAACCCCAACCCTCCCAGATTGTGAGTTCCTACAGGAATAGGGCCCTCATCTCCTCCTGTACTGTTTGTCAAATGTTGTTCAATGTATTGTAACCCTGTCTATACTGTGCTTATTGTACAGCGCTGCGGAATATGCTGGCGCTTTATAAATAAAGAATAATAATAATAATATTGCCAATTTAGAACATTACTCCAAAGAAAATATCATACCACGTGGTTTACGATGGTCTAAAGATCCCTCACCAGAAATGATGGATGATGCATTTATGACCATTTGGTGTAATATGTTGGAGGGTTTTTCTTTAACCACAATTGAAATCATTATACAGAAACGTAAAACACTTCTGGATAAACTTAACACAGACATTGAGACAGATTTCACCCATCTGACTCAAATCACTGAACCAGAGGAGAGAAAGTCTCTACTTCATAGGATAGAGACAGAATTAAACAAATTAGAAATAGAAGTTAAGAATAAAAAGAAAAGCAAATACAATCGAGATCTTAGAGATTACACCAATAACAAAGTTTGGGTATTTCAAAATCATAGCGTAAATAAGAATTTCAGGGGCAGAAATGGCATTAAAGCTCCTATAGATCAACATCTAGATATTGGAATTGATGCCCAATCCAGAGGAACCCTCCCAGCTAGAAAGAACAGTATGAGGATGGAGGAATCAGTAAGGAGAAAGGTTCCCAGACCACATAAATTAGATCAAGATTCTTATCAATATAAACCACGCCCCTATCCCTATAGTCATTACCCTAGAACTCCACGTCAATTTTTTCCAGTACGTGAAGATCCCAATAAGCTAGGTACAACACGTCCTTCAAGACACGATGTCCTAGACAGACACCAACAAACAAACTACCCCACTGATCGCCCATATAAAGAAAGAATGGGCCATGAGGAACATCAAGTGACGACTGGACGTCACCAACCTGTCACATTACACAATAGATTTCAGCCTCTCACCCAAGAATGCGATGATACAGTTTTTAACGCTAATAGGATAGATTTAGGGAAGGAAGTCCCTCAAAGGGACAGATACAAGGAACGCATCAAAGGCGCCACAGGTTGGAACCATATGGTAAAAACTCCAAAGAAAAGAGCCTTTATGGAAGAGGATCTAGAGGAGGGAGAGTGGCACAGAGAAGGAAAAAGAGGGAGAACATGGAACCAATAGATGTATTTAATTTAAGTAGTAAAACCCTTACTAAAGGACAACTTGGGGTGTTAAGTAAGGGCCTTAAATTTATTCCTACCAACCAAGGAAGTACCTTTAATACTTATGTAGACTTACAAAAATTTAAACGCAAGCTGTGCCTTAAACGTTTCTTCATGAAAACCCCATTAGAGAGACAAATTAATGTAGATAACCAGTATATCCATACTCAATTAAAAGAAAAATCTACCTTCTACCCCCGCCACATGATATCCAAGGAAATTGAAACCTTTGAACAGATGATCCATATGGATATCAGAAAATTGCAATTCAACATCAATAAAAGTAAATTCAAACCAAAAAATTTAACTCCATCAGAATATAAAGGATATATCCAACTTAAACAGGATCATGATATAGTCATTAAATCCGCAGATAAAGGGGGGGGGGTTGTTGTTTTGGACAAAGAACAATATCACCAGGAGGCGATGAGGTTATTGTCAGATCAATTCACTTATCAAATTTTAAACACAGATCCAACTAATTCTATTAAAGAACTATTCTCTGAATTCCTACAAAAAGGAAGGGACAAGGGCATATTAAATGATAGAGAATTTAAATACCTAAAGGTAGATCATCCACGTATCCCTGTCTTCTATCACTTACCTAAGTTACATAAGAACAATATCAATCCACCAGGACGCCCCATAGTCTCTGGTATCAATTCTGTTTCGTGTAAAATCTCAGAATATATTGATCATCTCCTACAACCCCTAGTGGTAAAAACTTCTGCATATCTTAAAGACACAATAACTGTTTTACATCTCCTACAAGATCTAATCTGGGAGGAAGGATTTTTAATGGCTACCTGTGATGTTAGTTCCTTGTATACCATCATTTCTCATGAGGCTGGCTGTGAGGCAGTTGAATTCTTTTTGAGGGAGGTTGGTGTTTTTGTAGACGAACAGGTTGATTTCATTATGCAAGGGATCCGTTTGATCCTGCATAACAATTATTTCTGGTACCACGATACATATTACCTACAAACACATGGCACATGAATGGGGACGAGGTTCGCCCCCAGTTATGCCAATCTGTTCATGGCGCACTGGGAAAACAGTGCGGTATGGACAGGGCATGGCTGGGGCTCGAGCCTCGTCCTCTATAAACGCTACATAGACGACATACTCATCATTTGGAGGGGCACGAAGGCACAACTTGAAGATTTCATTAACCATCTCAACCACAACCCTTTGGGCATTAAACTTGAATACAACATTAGTTGTGAACAGGTTAATTTTTTGGATCTCAATCTCTATGTGAAGGAGGGCCATATAGAGACAAGTACTCATTTTAAAGACGTGAAAGTCAATGGTTTCATTGATGTCACGAGTCATCACTATCCCCCTTGGTTAAAAGCAGTTCCGAAGGGACAGATGACACGAATACGAAGGAACTGTACTGAGATGAACCTTTTTATGTCCCAATCTCAGAGACTAATTGAGGATTTCTCAGCCAAAGGATATGAAAGGAACCAACTTTTGTCTGTGCGCAATGAAGTCTCCAAAATGGATAGAACTACACTCCTGAAATATAAACCACATCATAACAGTGACACTAGATCTTTACCTTTTGTGTTAGATTATAATCTTACCAATAAGGCCATCTCACGTTCAATAAGACGACACTGGCCAATTCTGAAACGAGATACGTTACTTAATACTCTTCTACCCAACTACCCCACTATTATTTATAGAGGGGGAAAGAATTTTGGACGCCAGCTAACTAAAAATCACTTACGAACCCAGACCACTAATAAAAATCCTTTCGGTCTAGTTATGGGCTTTTATGGTTGCGGGCAATGCATTGCCTGCAGAAAAACAGGTAGCCGCAAAAGACTAGTTCGAACTATTGATACTCCTTACAATCAATCTAATTTCACTATTCGCCATATTATCACTTGCCATAGTAAGAATGTTGTCTACTTACTCAAATGCCCATGTGGCAAGCGCTATGTGGGCCAGACCTCAAGGCCCCTATATGTCAGGATTAATGAACATCTCTGTAACATCACTCGAGGCTATGACAAACATAGTGTGTCAACGCATTTCAAGGATGCCCATTCCTGTAATACCAAAGGTTTAGAGTTCCAGGGTTTGGAAATAATTACACGGGATTGGAGGGGTGATGATATGCACTCTAAAATTATCAAGTCTGAGATGCGTTGGATTTACACTTTAGATATTCTTCTTCCTATGGGTCTAAATGCGGACTTTGAAGTCTGTCATTTTTTATAATTCTCCCTTTTTTTTTTTCTGTTTTTTTCTCGATCTCCTTGGTATTTTATTTTTCATCTCTCTCCTTAAGAATTTAGGCTAATTATGTATAATACAATTATCATATTTTATTGAATACCATACATATTTTTATGTTATACTATTTTGTATAATTTTACTGTTATTGTGATACACATAGATGTAGAGACATCTTCTTTTTATAGAGCTTAATGTATTCCATGTATGTTTATTATATTTTTATTTTTATTTATTTGTTGTTATATATATGATTTTGGATTGTTCTGTGGCGGTCGGTGGTTTTTTGCCTTTTGGATGAGTAAGACTCTTCTCTCCCTCTCCCTGCCTGTTTTGTTTGGATGGGACGATCTGGAGGCCCCTCCTTCTGCTTCCACATCGGGGAGCCTTTGAGTTTGTGGACCATCCGGAAAAGTATGCTTACATCTGCCTTCGTTCCACAAACCGGAAGTTCCAACACTTGAAACGCAAACCGGAATCTACCATCTGACACGCAAGCTTACATCCGGCGTCTGAGGCGCAAACCGGAAGTTCCGGAGCCCTAGAAGCACATCGCCAATAACGGTGACCCGCACGCCAACAACATGCTTTCAATTATCGAGACACTATTTAAGAGCTTATGTGGACACTCAGGGGGTTATTACCGACTGAGGAAGCCTGCAGCACGGCAGGAGAAACGCGTTTCGGTCTATCCCCCTTTTGCATATACCTTTATTGATTTTATTTGTAATAAATTTTTATTTCTTACATTTCCACCATATCAATATTTTTTACCATCACTTTGAGATTTTGGAAGCCTGTGATTCCAGTATCCACTGAGATTCAAGAAGGATGAGACCTACCTAATACGGTCTGAGGCCTTTTCTACTGAGCCACCCTAAAAGGAGGCTCTACACCACGTGAGTGTGTCAATGCTATTCGATATATAATCTTAGCATAACAGTATTACGCTATACACTCTTCATTTGTCCGAGGTTTCTTCTGTGCAATTCCATCTCTCTGGATAAGAAAAAGTGCACATAAGAAAATAAAGCGAGACAAGAACCGACGTACATTGTGGGTGAAGCCCCCCTCTAAGTGGTTTACAGGCGCTGACAGAGAGCCTCACAGGCTCCACCTTTGTGAGTGTGCAATTGCTACTTTTCTGTTATTGCTTAGATTCTATTTTTTGGTACTGCGCAATTTGTTTTTGTTTTTTGCCTTTGTACTTTATAGGTTTATGCCTTTTTCCTACTGGTTTATTGCCTAAGATGAGTATACTCTTTGCACTCCATTTTTGTCACCTGGTGTGAGTGTTTTAAGTGTCTACCTATTTGCGCTCCCTGATTTGCCTGATCTCCAACTTCACCTGTAGATACCCGTCATAGGGGAGTTTCTCCGTTCCGATACCCCAGATTTCCAGGTCCTTCAATTTCTGTAGAGGAATGTGCTTCAAGTGTTTCTCGTAGAAGTCTCGGTAGATCAATGTCACTTGAGCCCCTGAATCCAACAGGGCTTTAGTGTAGACTCCCTCCACTTGGATTGGCACAATAGGAGAAGGACCTATCAGCTGGTCAGGAAACTTGGTGGTGGCACCAGGACACTTAGTTTGTTGTACCCTGGCCTTCTTCTTGGCCCGTGTAGGTTTTGGGTGTGCATTGCTTCCCCATGACGTAGGTTGGATGCTAAGGGAGTGACTCTTTCAGTTCTGGCAGGCTCAGCAGTTGGCCAGGCTTTGGGCCCTCTCGCCCTCTTAGTCCTGGCTTGATTTTTGGAGTGGGTTTCAACCTTCGGGCACCTAGGTTGCTCCTTCACTTGTGCCCTCTGGCGTTTCCCGCCTGTGAGGTAGATAACAGTCCTTCTAAGGCTTTCAAAAGCTCCTCAACTCTATTCCCTTCAGGCTTTCGGCCTTTGCATTGTGCGCGGAAGTGGCCCATTTCTCCACAACCGAAACATCTCTTCTTAGAAAGCGGAGACGCAGTCGCCTGCTGTGATTCGGTTGAAGGACCCTGGCTAGACGCCACAGCAACTCCAGTTGTCTGCATGCCTGTAAGGAACTTCTGCATCTCTGTCTGCATCTCTGTCACCTTCAACAATACTCGGCACAGTTCTGCGTGCGCCTGTTGCAAATCAGCTTGAGCTTCTTGTACCTCTTTAACAGTTTTGCACAACTCGCCTTGTGCAGAGAGGTTTAATTCTTTGACAGCCTTCTCTGTGGATTTAAAAGCGATCACATGCTCTTGTTCGCCCACGTCGGATCCGTAGGTATCCAACGAGTCGCTTTCAGGCTGCAAACAGTCGTTATGCCTCACAGGTTGCGCGTAAGCTCTTTCTCCTCGCCTAAAGGATTTTTCTTCCAGTAAAGCCTCCTCCTCTCTGACAGCTCGGATTAGTTCCAGGTACTTCAGTTCTTGATTACCTGCTCTGCTTCTCAGCTGCAGCATCACTGGATCTAGAGATTGAGAGCCCCTCAGGATCTGTTTTATTCGGATCTTATCCACTTCAGCCGGTTCGGCCCCTTTCTTGAGGAGAATCTGGTGCAGAATATTATCTAGGTGCCTCATATATTCGGTCATTCTATCACCTTTCTGCTGGTAGGTGTGTTCATACTGATATACGAGCTCTGTCGCCTTTTCCGTTCGCCCAAAAACTTCCTCCAGAACATTTAAATAATCTAAAGCAGTGCAGTCTTTCTTACTCAATTTTAGGTTTCTTACAGCTTCTGACGCAGGTCCCTTTAAGCTCTCGGTGATCCTTTGCTTTTTCTGGGCTTCAGGGACGTCCCACTCATCCAGAGCCTGCATCGCCTGTTCCACCCATTCTTCGAAGGTTTCTTCTCCCGCCGGAGTTCGTACGTTTCCTGTAAAATTTCTCAACCGTCGATAACCGAAGTTAGTGTGCGGAGGGCTTGTTCTCTGACACTTAGCCAGCAAATCTCCAATAGCCACTATAAATTCAGGACCGATCATGGCCAACAGACTGGGCGCGGGAACACTTGCGGATTCGCCACGTGGCACACTTGGCTGAATCAGTTGGACTTCCACCTCATCGGTCAGCTTCACGCTCGTGCCCTGAAAACACTCTGGAACACCCTTTCTCCACTCAAAAAGAACATACGTGTGAGAGGTATCTGGGTTCTCTTTAATGTCCAGGATTAACCCCCGATGATCTGGTGTCAGCGCGGCCACGGCCTGGCGAATCTGATCTTCGGCCCAAGTGTCTGCGGGAATATCCATGACTATACACAATTCTAACTGACTACTGTGCTCCTCACACCATTCGGCAACAGTATCTGGATCCATATTTAACCCTTTAGATGCGGTTTTTCCAGAGACTGGATCCCAGAAACGAGCCCCCAAGTGTAGCGCTCACTCCCGGAGGAGCTGCTGAAATTGAACCTCGGGTCAGTCTCCCCGCACTAGGGAATAAATATACTCCAGCACCGTTGTGGATTTTATAAATTATATAGTTTACTAGAATAAATGGCATATAATGAATAACACGGTGTTCGAATATATATGTACAGTACTTCGTAATGCGGAAATCGCGCAGCGGAAAAGAAATACGATGCTTCGTAATTCGAGAAACGCGCAGCGGAAAAGAAATAGGAAAATAAATCTTTGACCCCCTTTTGTGTTTGGGGAGTGAGTCCCGCACAGGTTATGTCCCAGAATGTAAGTGTGGGTGTGTTATGGTACCCGGGTACAATATTCAACTGGCCAGTGAATTGCTTATGAGGTATCTTCGACTAGTCAAGTTGGGGCCCTGTGGGTTTTGGAAACAAACAGCAGCGTGCTTTCTTTATTCACAAACGGCCTGGAAGGCCTCTCACCCATCCGCCAGATACTTGGTGCTCCGCTCGACCCGGGACGTCTCTCCGCTCGATCTTGGCTGGGATTCTCTGGGCTACTGGATCCACTGTCTTGCCTTTCTGTAGCTGCTGCATATATGTGTATACACATACTGGCCCATTTCAGACCTCAGACTAGACATGGGGTGGCTGTCAGAATGCTCCATCGGCATTCGGACAGTCCCCTGCAGCTGACCGCGTTCATACTTTCCACGAGCACCGCCGGAAAAGTCTTCACGTGGCCGCTCGTTGGAAAGTCCCCAGCCGTGATCTCATGGGAGTTCGCGAGATCGTGGCTGCGGGCTTTCCAATGAGCGGACGCGTGAAAACTTTGAACGCGGTCAGCTGCAGGGGCCTGTCCGAATGCCGATAAAGCATTCGGGCAGCCGCCCCAGCCCCTCGGATGCCGGCAAGCCAGCTCAATGTTGGCTTCCGGTATCAGGGGAAATATCGGGGGGCATCTGCACGAGTACCAAGTACTCGTGCAGAACCCTGTATCGGCACCGATACTAGGATCGGTATCGGTGCATCCCTAGTGCTCATGGTACCCAAAATGCCCATATTGTTCAGACTTAAGACATTCTCCTGTATATGACAACACAAGCGTTCAGAATAAAAAAAATAAGGCACCCAAAGCATATGATTAGCTCGTATTTGGCTCGATAATACTATCAGGGTTATCCAAAGAGATTCGAAAAGTCACCGCACGTTCGGTGACTTTTCGTTCTCTTCAATTCGGTTCCTTTTGCCGATTGCATTTCGGTGAACCTGCGGTGTATTCAGCAAACACCACAGGGTCCCCGAATTGCAGGGAAAAGCTGCCGTAAACTCACCGAAAACTAACCGAATGCACGCTGAAAACAAGCAAAAACATCTGGATTAACCTTCGAAGAGGAGCCGAACAGGAGCCGAAAAGGAGCCGAATCACACAGAGCCGAAGCAGCTGTGACGTAGAGGAGGCAGTGAATAAATTAGAAAAACCATTTGTATGAATCTGGGAAAATGAAAAGCTGTTTGCAAAGAAACTACTGAGGCGAAAATGTGTGAAATTTTCACAGGAGGTCCAGGGAATGATCATAAAGAGGGCTGTTACAAAAAAATAAGCAAACTGAAAAAAAAAAAAAAAAAAATCGGACTTTTAATTTTTTTTTTAAAAATTCAGAAAAATGCTTAAAGTATCCTAAAAAATCTATAAATAAAGAGACTCTTTGCTGCAGAATTTTATAATGAACGGTTTATTAGATATTGAATTAAAACGGGAATATTTTTAACATTGAAGTCTATGGGATTCTCCTGACTAAATTTGCCGAATTAAACCACCGAATGGCAGGGCATTAGGGGAACCTTTCACTGCTGGTTTGTGTTCTCTGAATAGCCGAAGCAGTGCTTTTTGATGGGGATTTCACTGCCCTCGAACAGGCACCGAACAGGCACCGTATGTGCAGGCAATTCGCCAGGATTTGGCGAATTGCCTGCTCTCTGGATAGCCGAATGGCCAGGAAAGGTAACCGAACGCTGATTTTCAGCGTTCGGTTACCTTTCTCAAGCAATTCGAATCTCTTTGGATAACCCTGTATATGTCTACAGTTGTCTTGTTTTCTAATGCCTCTCCTCCTATTTTACAGGTGAAACTCGAAAAATTAGAATATCGTGCAAAAGTTTATTTATTTCAGTAATGCAATTTAAAAGGTGAAAGTAATAGTTCAAGCCATGATTTGTCATAATTGTGATTATTATGGCTTACAGCTCATGAAAACCCCAAATCCACAATCTCAAAAAATTAGAATATTACATGCAATCAATAAAACAAGGATTGTACATAGAACAATATCGGACCTCTGAAAAGTATAAGCATGCATATGTACTCAGTACTTGGTTTGGACCCCTTTTGCAGCAATTACTGCCTCAATGCGGCGTGGCATGGAAGCTATCAGCCTGCGGCACTGCTGAGGTGTTATGTAAGACCAGGATGTTTCAATAGCGGCCTTCAGCTCTTCTGCATTGTTCAGTCTCATATCTTTCTCTTGGCAATGCCCCATAGATTCTCTATGGGGTTCAGGTAAGGCGAGTTTGCTGGCCAATCAAGCACAGTAATCCCACGGTCATTGAACCAGGTTTTGGTGCTGTTGGCAGTGTGGGCAGGTGCCAAGTCCTGCTTGAAAATGAAGTCATTATCCCCATAAAGCTCATCTGTGGAAGGAAACATGAAGCGCTCCAAAATCTCCTGGTAGACGGTTGCGTTGTCCCTGGACTTAATGAAGCACAGTGGACCAACACCAGCAGATGTCATGGATCCCCAAATCAACACATAACACCAACTATGTAATATGGCCCTAACTTAACCAGAGCTGTTGTAAACTTAAAACCTCCATAGGCTATAATGGCTCTAGGAGGTTTACAACAGCTCTGGTTAAGTTAAAACCATATTACATAGTTGGTGCTAAGTTTACAACTGCTCTGGTTAAGTTAGCACCAACTATGTAATATGGCCCATACTGTGGAGACTTCACACTGGACTTCAAGCATCTTGCAGTGTGTGCCTCTCCATTCTTCCTCCATACTCTGGGTCCTTGGTTCCCAAATGAGATGCAAAAGTTGTTCTCATCAGAAAAAGAGGACTTTGGACCAGTGAGCAACAGACCAGGTCTGTTTTTCTTCAGCCCAGGTAAGACGCTTCTGACGTTGTTTGTTGTTCAGGAGCGGCTTGACAAGAGGAATACGACATTTGAAGCCCATGTCCAGGATCCATCTGTGTGTGGTGGCTCTTGATGCACTGACTCCAGCCTCAGTCCACTCCTTGTTAAAGTCCAACACTTTTCAATGGACTTTTCCTAACAATTCTCTCCAGGCTGTGGTCATCCCTGCTGCTTGTGCACCTTTTTCTTCCACACTTTTCCCTTCCACATAACTTTCTATTAATGTGCTTTGATACAGCACTTTGGGAACATCCAACTTATTTTGCAATTACCTTTTGAGGCTTTCCCTCCTTATGGAGGGTGTCAATGATGGTTTTCTGCACAACTGTCAGGTCAGCAGTCTTTCCCATGATTGTGATTCCTACTGAACCAGACTGAGAGACCATTTAAAGGCTCAGGAACCCTTTGCAGGTGTTATGGCTGAATTAGCTGATTAGAGTGGGACACTTTGAGCCTAGAATATTGCACCTTTTCACAATATTCTAATTTTCTGAGATTGTGGATTTGGGGTTTTCATGAGCTGTAAGCCATAATCATCACAATTATGACAAATCACGGCTTGAACTGAGTCTCATATATTAGTTTCACCTTTTAAGTTGCATTACTGAAATAAATTAACTTTTGCACGATATTCAAATTTTTCGGGTTTCACCTGTATATTTGCTCCATATCTATATTTATAATGCGTTTTAAAGGACATAATGCCAAGTTACAGGAACCTGATGTGAGTCTGTGCTTTTAACACGCATATGTATCAAGCAGTATCTTGCACAGGTGAGTTCCACCAGTGAGAGAACTACTAAGAAAATTATTTTACTAACACTCAGAATTACTGTTAGTACTTATGGTGAGCTGTGAGAGTTTTTACATCAGTTGTTTTTAGGATAATAAACTGAACTATGAACTCCAAGGTTCCACAGCACAGCTCATCAACATCAGGGAATTTCACAACACAGAAAGGTTGGGTTCATGTCAGTGTACGCATGAGTACAGTATGCAAGAGCATGGCATTAAATTGTCAGCGCTTTGGTTCCCAAACCCACAGCTATTGGGTGAGTAGTTAAATCAGCAGGTAGACTGTTCGACCTCCTCTGAATTAGTCCCTCAGCAGCTGGCCATGAGGACAGGATCTCCCATATCTTTGTGGGGCATGGGGTTCAGGAATACACGCATATCTTGGCAGTCCACCAGCTCTCGGATTAACTGTCAATAGGTGATGGTTTGATTAAGTATTTAATTTGTGTATGGGAACAACCCTGTGCACATATGTACAGGCCCAGCTACCAGCAACAAATCAATTTATTGAAATATAATATTTACCTGAATTTTTAACAAAAATAATCAACAATCCAACCAAATCTGGACAAACTGAAGAAATTGTAGTTTTGGTTATTCCAGTCTTTTTGCCAGAACACATGCCTATTAAAAGGTTAACCCACTTCTTTACAATATGTTTATTAAATACAGGCTTTGTAAATAAACACAGATTCATATACCACATTCCAAAAGAACAGATTAGGTCACCTCAAAAGAAATGTAAACAGCTCTGGGTCATCCAACAAAAGAGATTATGTGGAACAGGTCGCACCACCAGGGGTGAACACTACAGATTAGACTTTCCAAACACCATGATGTAAACAGAAGTCTTTTATGAAGGGCAGTCCAAATAGATCCTGGAAGGTGATGAACTAGCCCATTGGTTATGTGTATGTCCTAATTGTTATGGTTATGGAATATTGCCATTAAAGAAGAACAATCTTTAGAAAAATAGGGAGGATAGGAATTTATCCAGTGAGCCAAAATGGATTACACCCACTGCTGCGAACATGTGTAATAACGTTTTAGTGCCTTTACTTACAGGGTAATTCAGAGAGAGGTTGTCAGGAATTGCACCGGGGTGGCACCACAGGTTCAGGGAGTCTAAACCCAGGATGCAGGGATGCTCTGAAGGTACCTTGGTTAGGCTGATATTATGTGATCTGAGGCGTGGTACAATGGAGGTTATCCAGGAGAATAGTCAGCAGGCGATCCTAGGTCGAGGGGACTGATACAGCGGGATAGTCGTTGAAGCAAGCAGGGGTCTGATACACGGTAAGTCTTTAGCAATAGATCAGATATGTTTGCAGGATAGACTCGCAATGCGAAGCCATGATAGAAAGGTGGGAGTGACTCTTTATTTGCAAGCAGGAGGGTGTGGTGTGTGGTGCTTGTGTTTTACTGTTTAACCTCTCTCCTTGCTGGATTGGAATGGGGGCAGCACTTTACATGTGCTGCCTGAGGAAGGAATGTGATCCTGGTGTGGTCAGTGATGGGGATCCTGACATAGCCCCTCCCTCAAGGCCGAACCCCATGCGGCCCAGATGTGCTTGTAGGCTGAGTTCAGCTGCAGGAGACACATAGGAAAAGATCCCCTGCACACAATAAGAATCTTGATCTTTAGTAGAGTTTCCGGACTGTGCATCACAAGGTATAGGACCACTCTGGTAGGTGCTGGAAGCGAGGAGGATCGCCCCGCAGCAGGCAGAATTCTGCGCAGAGGGGGCAGCATTAGCTTGGAGATGATTCTTTCTCTGACACCTCCTTGCCCTTGATTTGGAGGATTTGGCCAGAATGGTTCCACACAAGGAAGGAACCGGAGCCACACTTGGAACAATCTCCTCCATGATGGGTATCTCTTCCTCGTTGCTGGATGTGATATACGTGGTGAGGGTAGTGGGGTACCTCAGGGGTCAGTACTTGGACCATTCTCTTTAATATTTTTATTAGTGATATTGCAGAAGGTATTAATGGAAAAGTATGTCTTTTTGCTGATGACACAAAGATTTGCACCAGGGTTGACGTTCCTGGAGGGATCAGCCAAATGACAAATGATTTAGGTAAACTAAAAAAATGGTCGGAGCTGTGGCAATTGAGTTTTAATGTGGATAAGTGCAAGATAATGCACCTGGGACGTAAAAACCCAAGGGCTGAATATCGAATATTTGATACAGTCCTAACCTCAACATCTGAGGAAAGGGATTTAGGGGTTATTATTTCAGAGGATCTAAGGGTAAGTAGTCAATGTAAGAGCAGCAGGAAATGATAGCAGAATGCTTGGTTGTGTAGGGAGAGGTATTAGCAGTAGGAAAAGGGAAGTGCTCATGCCACTGTACAGAGCACTGGTGAGACCTCACTTGGAGTACTGTGTGCAGTACTGGAGACCGTATCTCCAGAAGGATATAGACATCTTAGAGAGAGTTCAGAGAAGGGCTACTAAAATGGTGTACGGCTTGAAGGAGAAAAGTTACCAGGAAAGGCTTAATGATCTTAACATGTACAGCTTGGAAAAAAGACGAGACAGAGGAGATATGATAGAAACATTTAAATACGTAAAGGGAATCCACAAGGTAGAGGAAGGAAGTATATTTAAAAGGAAACAAAGTAGCAAAACAAGAGGACATAGTCTTAGATTAGAGGGGCAAATGTTTAAAAGTAACATCAGGAAGCATTATTTTACTGAGAGGGTGGTGGATACATGGAACAGCCTTCCAGTTGAAGTGGTAGAGGCCAAAACAGTAATTGAATTTAAGCAGGCATGCTATCCTAAACAAAAGATAAATCCAGGTAAAGTATCCATGTAATTGGGCAGACTAGATGGGCCCAAAAGGTTCTTATCTGCCGACATTTTTCTATGTTTTCTATGTTTCTAGTGCCCAGGAATGCCCCTTCTCGATCACTCTGCAGTCTGCTGCGGTGACTCACCGTTTAAATCAATAAAGTCAAGCCCCGTCTCTGAGGATGGATCAAAAGGTAGGTGGTACAACTGCAGCAGATGGTGGCATGTTGGCAGTGGAGCTTATTTTAGCCAGTTGTTTCAGCAGGAAAGCGGGGTTTTTCTGGAGATTCTGCAGGATGTCGGAGAGGGAATCAACCTGGCTTGCCAGGGCAACAACAGTAGAAGTAAGCACTGATATTTCTGTGGCCTTGTCAATAACCACACAAGCTGGCATTGAAGCGGGTTTGACATGTAACACTTCATTCGGCAAAGCAGGCATGGATTTGGATTCCTCAAGCGGCAGGGAAGCGCAATTGGATTCCTCAGGCTGCAGGGAAGCGCACTTGGATTCATCAAGCGGCTGGGCAGCGCACTTGTTCAACCTCCTCAGTTATCATGAAAGGAGTCAGGCCAGCATTGTCTGTGGGAGCAACATAGGGATCCAGTGAATCTTGATGCAGCGGGGTGTTCACCATGGTATATATGGCACTTCTGGTGATCGCGTCTGGTAGTACAAGGTCAAGGAGTTGATCTTTCTCCATGTCAGCCCGGCTGGGGTCAGCAGAGATCCTTGGAGACTTAATCTTTCTTTTATTCACCAATGTCCTCTCATAGGTGTCAATGTTGGCTTTTTCAACCACAAAACCATTGGAAGCAACAGTGTACGCTCTTTGTTTGAAAGAAGTGGTACCGCTTGGGTAGGTAGCGGGATATGAAACAGTAGTGCTAATATACCTGGCATAACCACAAGGAGACCCTCGGGAGCACCGTGCTGTCTGTAGCGGATTTTTTGGAAGGCACAGAAGGTCTTGGGCTGCCAACCCCTCACTGTCTGACTCCAGGGACTCCCACTCGCCGTCAGACTCCGTGTCCTGCCGAGAGAGACACAGTGAAGGCGGTGGTAGGTCTTCCCAAGGCATGTGGTATTTCCTGGCAGAAGTGGGCATAGCTGGCTCTCTTCTTGCAGACTGTCCGAGGACTGGAGCAGGGGAGGAGATGCAACGGTCTGCAAGGGTGATGGGAGTTGCAGTCAATATGTGAATAGAGTCCACGATTTGTTTTGCAGCTTTCCTCATCGTTAATGCTTCCTCAAATACTTTTAGGTCCGCTCTGTGAACCCTGGTTCTATTAGAGGCATATACATGACTGGGAGGACCTGGATCTGGAGCACCTGTGTTTTAAGCAGTAGTTTTTATGCATGCAGGTTCCGGGGTGGAAGGAACACACGTCATGATACAAGGTCTGGAGGTTGTAGGTGTCACCGCCCAGGGTATGGTACTGGCGATGGCCATGGGGGTGTCCAGGTCGCTCTCTTTGGTGACCTCCATTTCCACAGGGGTGACAGCGTCTTCCTCCTCTCTACCCCTGTCAGCTTGAAATTCTATGCTCCCAGGTTTAGCAAGTAAAGGGGGTAGATCTCCTCTGGGTCTATACTCGGACCAGGATTCAGCTTTGGGAACCGGATTACTTCTGTTCTCATGCTTGGGCCAGGGTTTAGCCTTGGGAGCATGAGCCCCTCTAGTTCCATGCTTGGGCTGGGGTTCCACCTTGGGAGCAGGAGCCCTTCTAGTTCCATGCTTGGGCTGGGGTTCCGCCTTGGGAGCAGGAGCCCTTCTGGTGTCATACATGGGCTGGGGTTCCCTGGAAGGGCTTGCCACCGGGATTTGCTGTCTGATGGGCCTTTCTGATCATTCAGAGACCCAGTGATTCGGAGAGGCACAGTACCAGTAGAGATTCTGGGTCTGTCTTCTGAATCGCTTCGCAGGAGTTAGTGGGCCTTTAACCTTTTTCACAGGAGGAACACACACCTTATTAGAGCAGTTTTTGAGGGAGTCCTTCAGTTCCCATAATTCCTCCAACACCTCACACAGCTGATAGTCCATACGGTCCAGGGCTTGCAGTATCCCCACGAGCTTAGTTGTGGGGCTTTGCATTTTGTCAGGAATGGCACCGGGGTGGCACCACAGGTTCAGGGAGTCTAAACCCAGGATGCAGGGATGCTCTGAAGGTACCTTGGTTAGGCTGATAGTATGTGATCTGAGGCGTGGTACAATGGGGGTTATCCAGGAGAATAGTCAGCAGGCGATCCTAGGTCGAGGGGACTGATACAACGGGATAGTCGTTGAAGCAAGCAGGGGTCTGATACACGGTAAGTCTTTAGCAATAGATCAGATTTGTTTGCAGGATAGACTTGCAATGCGAAGCCATGGTAGAAAGGTGGGAGTGACTCTTTATTTGCAAGCAGGAGGGTGTGGTGTGTGGTGCTTGTGTTTTACTGTTTAACCCCTCTCCTTGCTGGATTGGAATGGGGGCAGCACTTTACATGTGCTGCCTGAGCAAGGAATGTGATCCTGGTGTGGTCAGTGATGGGGATCCTGACAGAGGTGAAAACCAGGAGAATAACTGGAGAAGTGAAAATTCTAGGTCAAAATAGCCGATTTGGAAAGTGAGATAAATGGGAGAATTTTTCTGGTTTGGCTATTTTGACCTATAATTTTCACTTCTCCAGCTATTCTCCTGTTTTTTACCTCTCTCTGAATAACCCTGTGTGTCTGCTTTGCTCTTTTGAAGTTTAATTTCCAAACATCGCCTATTCTGATTTGAGTAAGAATGCAATGTTTAAAACATCACTGATAAATGTATGTGTTTTTCCACATATGAGGTGTATACTCTGGCAATTACAAAGGCAATGCATAAATTCATCATCATGGTGTGTGATTTGGAGCTAATTCTGTCAGCAGGACTGCCATTAGAAATCTTGGGGCCTCTTACTGAACCACTTTCTGCCCCCCAACGACCCCCCTCCCCCAACACTCCCCTTAAAACAAACTTTCAACTACCCTTGCAAACACATAGGGGATTATTCAGCAAACGCCAGTGTTTGCTGATTTTGTAAATACCAATGAAAATCACTATTGTGGAAATAGGTAAACGCCAACGTCACAAAAGAAAAGTCCTAGCAGCTGCAGGAGAAGCTTCACTGTGCAACTTCTCCTTTGCTTTTTAGGTTTTACTTTTGTGAAAAACTGGAGTTCATCAGAGATGCAACACAGGCATTATTGAATAACCTGCATTACTGAAAGACGGAATTGGACACCGGACTGCAGGATTTCCTGATTTCGGGCACTATATAAATGTATTGTATGAGATGTACCTGTATTATTTATTTTGCCCGCGATGAAGTCCGCTTTATTTACGGATGAAACGCTTTGGCTTTTATTCTATTTGTTTTAAATAAACATATTTTTACTGCCACCGGTACCAGTCTGGCGTGCATTTTCCTGTGACGGCGGGGTAACCATTTCCGGCTGTGCCTACCCAGGGGAGCGGTAATCATTGATGTGCCTTATAATTTTGTACATTTTGTGAGTGCGATCAAAAGGAGGGGGCTTTTTTCCCACAAAAGTGTTTTACAGCACCATGTTATATCTCTTTATCGAGTTTACTCCCCCATTTTGTTGTTTTTTGTATTACTGAATAACCCCCAAATGTGTTTCATAGGTCTTTGATACTTTGATACTCTCATGCATACCACGCATTACTGTGAGTTTTATTGCTGTGGAGCTCTACCAGTAACTCACAATAATGTGCAGTGTGTATGAGCTTATCACAGAGCTCCACGGCAATAAAACTCGCAGTAATGTGCTGTGTGTATGAGTGTGAGTTTAATTGCAGTTGAGCTCTGTGATAAGCGCATACACACTGCACATTATTGTGAGTTACTGGTGGGCCCTGGCTGTGAACAGCAGTACAGGCATGCAGGGGGGGAATGAAAGAGAGGTGACTTAGAGCAATGTGACAGACTCAGCAGTCAATGGGGCAGTTGGAAGAGCCTCGGAGCTGGCATTTTTACAGATTATGGGACAAATTGATACCTGTTGTTTGCCAAAAGGATTGCCCAGAGAATCTGGGATTTATGTTGAATTGAGGCATCCTTGTGGGCAAGCCTCACTATTGTGGACAGGTTTTTCATCATTTAGATTGAGGAGGGGCAGAGATTTCTCTAGCAGCCAGATTAAGATAAGGGTTGCCTATTGACTGTGTAAACTGTCCATTGTTTGAATGTCCCTTCCCTTCTCCTGTAATTGGAATGTTGTAATTGGTTCTGTTGTGCTTATCTGTGTTTTATTCATGTATTTTAATTACAAACCTCTGAACCATACTGCAGTATTTCCATACTGCAAATAGCACCTCCTGCAATTGGAACTTCTTCTTACATTTTAAAATAATGAAATTGTATATAACACATCCCTACTGATAAATTCCACCTCTTCCATTTCTCAGTTCCGTGTTCCACTTTATATTTCCAGGATTGCCTCCATTTGCAAGCTGCCGTGTTGTTATGTGAGAAGATCTTGCTCCTGTTGATCAAAACAGTGCCTACTGGTGGAAGTTTGTGCACTCTCTGATGCTGAAACCGTTCCCACCAGTTGTGGGTTACTCTCAATAACAACAAGTTTGAGAAAGATGTCTGCTCTGTCCATTTACACATCTTCTCTGTCTCCTTATGGTATATTGGTGCAGCTCACAGAAGGTATTAGAAAGGGCCTGCAAAAGTCTGTAAGCCACAAAGGCTGCATGGACATATCCCAACATTCTGAGCACACTTCTGACTCTAACAGTATGCAATAGCTATGAATTTATGCTCTTAAATTTGACTTTTCTAAGTTACCTTTCAAGGGGCCTTTAGGTTTATTTATTTTTTCTCTGTTTCTGTCTTTGTCCTTTTTCGTATTTTCTTTGAGGTTTAGATATTGTTGCAAATGTGTAGAGCTAGAATGCTGAAGATGAGTTATCTCCTGAGCAAGAGAAAACAAAATCTTAGAAATAACGTTACATATATTCTATAGCAGATATTTGTTTATGAAGCGTGTATGATTCTATTTTCAATATTATTATTTATACTACTTTTATTATTATTATTACTGAAACAGTAAAGCAGTTATTACTTGAGGACCCTACAGTTAACCAGAGCATAGTTTGAAGTAGGTTCCTCTTTTGGTTTAAAGAATAATAGGGTACTAAAAATGAATAGCAGGAAAATTACATGTGCAACAACTTGAAGATATTGCTAGATATGATCTTATACAATATAACCATCCTTTAGTTCGGTATTTATCATATGCTATAAAGTGAGATGTCACTCAAAGATTAGCTCCTAGCGGACAATCGTCCACAGGATAAATTCCTGGTCTCAGCAATTTCTTTTAAGAATGAAAATAGTGGATGCACTTGTAAACTGAATATCCCTCTCACCCTCAGAGGCTGGCCCTCCAGTCCAGAACAGGGCTGAGGCACATTGGAAGGGCAGTGGGGGAAAGCTTGCACTGCCGCTGCCGTGCAGTACCTGTTCTGTGGATAAATGGAGAACTGCAGTTCCCAGTGCTGTCAATCTGGCACCATTCATGAACATTTAATTCACTAGAGAAATTTTAGGGAAAAAAAATACTTTATGCTTTTATATGCTCTTTTACCATCTGCTTTACACTAAAACCAAGATGGGTAACTGACATTCTTTTACGTTTTTGGTAAACAATCTATTTCAATGTATATATTTTAAATATAATAAATGCTCATATAAACTGATAAATACATAAAGTGTCCATAAAGTCTCTTTACAATTTCAAAAATTTATTACAAAGGCAAATGAAAGACAGATAAGTGAAAATTATTACAAAATGAGACATATATATTTAAGTTTTTTTTTGCCTCTTTTAATACACCTCTATATGGGCACCATTAGTTGCACGAAGCACATCAAGATGGTACTCGATTTCTTGCCATGTTCACTGTAGCATACCCTCATCAATGGGGTAGCAATGGCATCAGTGATCCACTGCTTTAGATGAATGTGTGGTGCGGGATCATATGCAATCGAATCATTGGTCCATTTTTCTTCAGCGAGACATCAGTTACTGCAAATGTTTACCTTGACATTTTGACTGAATACATGGCACTACAACAACATGACCTTCAACCAACCATCATTTTCCAGCAAGATGGTGCACCACCACATTGGGACACTGCATGTCCGTGGGTTCGTAAATGAAACATTTCCAGACCGGTGGATTGGAAGGGGTGGCCCAATTCCCTGTCCACCTCGTTGACCAGATATCACTCCCCTCTACTTCTTTCTATGGTGTTATGTTAAAGATATCGGGCAACATTACACTCTTCACGCTAACGTTAGCGCTCACCTGAGTGAGCGTCAATGTTAGCCATGGTAGCCCTAGCGTGGATCATTCATATTACAATCCAAACGCTAACGGGTTAAAAAAACATTAGCGATTGGAATCTTGTGCTTTTCAGCGCGAGGTTACTGTACTTTGTGATCACAGGCATTACTGAATAACCCCCAAATGTGTTTCATAGGTCTTTGATACACTCATGCATACCACGCATTACTGTGAGTTTTATTGCTGTGAGGCTCTGTGATACAGTAATGTGCTGTGTATATGAGTGTATCACAGAGCTCCACAGCAGTAAAACTCACAGTAATGTGCCGTGTGTATGAGTGTGAGTTTTATTGCAGTGGAGCTCTGTGATAAGCTCATACACACTGCACATTATTGTGAGTTACTGGTGTGCCCTGGCTGTGAACAGCAGTACAGGCATGCAGGGGGGAAATGAAAGAGAGGTGACTTAGAGCAATGTGACAGACTCAGCAGTCAATGGGGCAGTTGGAGGAGCCTCGGGGCTAGCCTTCTTCCTACAGATTATGGGACAAATTGATACCTGTTGTTTGCCAAAAGGATTGCCCAGAGAATCTGGGATTTATGTTGAATTGAGGCATCCCTGTGGGCAAGCCTCACTATTGTGGACAGGTTTTTCATCATTTAGACTGAGGAGGAGCAGAGATTTCTCTAGCAGACGGATTAAGATAAGGGTTGCCTAGTTACTGTGTAATCCGTCAGCACCAGCCAGAAATCCCCCACCAAAAAAATCAGATATTCACCTCTAATCACATGGCGAGGACCGCCTCCTCTGGTTGCTGGGAGCAGGGAGAGACAAAGTCCCCCAGTCTCTCTCTGCAGATCACTTCGCTGACCTGCCGGATCTCGTCATGTGACCGGCAGCGTCTGCCTCAATGTAGTCCTATGGACTTCATATATACATATATATATATATATACATATATTCTATAGCAGATATTTGTTTATGAAGCGTGTATGATTCTATTTTCAATATTATTATTTATACTACTTTTATTATTATTATTACTGAAACAGTAAAGCAGTTATTACTTGAGGACCCTACAGTTAACCAGAGCATAGTTTGAAGTAGGTTCCTCTTTTGGTTTAAAGAATAATAGGGTACTAAAAATGAATAGCAGGAAAATTACATGTGCAACAACTTGAAGATATTGCTAGATATGATTTTATACAATATAACCATCCTTTAGTTCGGTATTTATCATATGCTATAAAATGAGATGTCAATCAAAGATTAGCTCCTAGCGGACAATCGTCCACAGGATAAATTCCTGGTCTCAGCAATTTCTTTTAAGAATGAAAATAGTGGATGCACTTGTAAACTGAATATTAAGATAAGGGTTGCCTAGTGACTGTGTAATCCGTCAGCACCAGCCAGAAACCCCCCACCAAAAAAATCAGATACTCACCTCTAATCCCATGGCGAGGACCGCCTCCTCTGGTTGCTGGGAGCAGGGAGAGACAAAAGTCCCCCAGTCTCTCTCTGCAGATCACTTCGCTGACCTGCCGGATCTCGTCATGTGACCGGTAGCGTCTGCCTCAATGGAGTCCTATGGACTTCATCGAGTGAATGCTCGCGGCGGCACTTAGCACTGCCATGCGCATCCCGGGGCTTAGCGCCCGATTACGATGCAAGCAGCTTTTTTAGTGCCTGCACCGTAATATCATGCTAAAATGGGGATGCAAAGGAGAAACCTGCAGGCCCAGGTTTTTCTCCTTTGCATTCCCATTTTAGCGTGACAAATGCAATGGTGCCCATCGTGTTTCGAACAAAAGTACGGGACATCACTAATCTAAAGCAGAGGATCACTGATGCTATTGCTACCATTGATGAGGGTATGCTACAGTAAAGATGGCAAGAAATCGATTACCGTCTTGATCTGCTTCATGCAACTAATGGTGCCCCTATAGAGGTGTATTAAATGTAGCAAAAAAACCTTAAATATATGTCTCATTTTGTAAAAATTTTCACTTATCTGTCCTTCATTTGCCTTTGTAATACATTTTTGAACTTGTAAAGAGATTGTATGGACACCCTGTATTTATCAGTTTATATGAGCATTTATTATATTTAAAATATACACATTGATATAGATAGGTAATACAATTAAATAATGTGCAGATCTAACATATACTGGTGTTTAAATATAGGCAAAATATTAAAGAGGTTATTCAAACAGTACCAAAATTTTCTGTGCTCTTTCATTCGGCACACTTCAGCAAGCTCAATTCACTGACCCTACGGTGAATTCTGCATTCACTGCAGGGGCCCTGAAGTGCACCGAATCGATCTGCCGAACACCGCCGGTAAATCCACCAAACGCAGCCGACGATCTGCTGAACGCCGCTGAACAGACCGCAGAACACGATCGAAAAAAGCCAAACGCCGCTTAAAAAAGCCAACCAGTCCCCCAACAGGAGTAATAAAAAAAAATGCTGATTTTTAAAAGGCGTTTAAAACAAAACCAATTCATGCAAATACATGGAAATAATATATAAGGTCCTATGAATAACACTAAAAAGGTCTGTTACAGAATTTTAAAAAAATGTCGCTGAAAAACTCCAGAAAAATGCCTTAAAAAATTCTTAAAATAAATTAATAAGAAGACCTTTTGCTGCAAATGAAAAGAATAAATGGCTGAACAAAATTTTAAGGAAATCAGGGATTTTTGTTTACATTGAAACCTAGGGGTTCGTCTGTTTAAACTTGTTGAATGAAAGCAATGAAAATCTGGGCATTTTGTCATCTTTTCACTGCTGTTCAGTGTGCTCTGAATAGGTTAACCATTACTTCTCTATGGAAATTCCATTGCTGCTGAATTGCACCTTATTTGGCTGGCAATTAGCCAATATTTGGTGAATTGTCAGCTTTTTGAATAGCAACAAAATTGCACCGTTCAGAGAAATTCACCATTCGGTGGAATTCAGGTGCAAATTCAGCTTTCTTTGAACAACCCATTTAAAATTTTGTTTTCATTTCTAGCAGTAGCAATGAAAACTGCATTGTTCAAAAGGTTATTTTTCCTTAGTTTTGTTTACAATCTATTTTGGATGTGTATGTTGGAAAATAGACTATGAAGAATTTGCAGATGTTTGTGTGGCATACTGTACATAGAAAATATGAAATGTATTTGTTATAAAATAATGAAATGTGCCTCCTATGGATTAATGGCTTACTTGATAGCTGTATAATTACAAATGTGTGCTTTTTCACATGATTCTTTTATTTGTTCTTAGAGTTTTAAATTAGATCAGTGTTAAATTCACATGTTAAAAGAATGCCATTTAATATCACAGTTAACAAGAAGCTGAGACTTACAGGGTTATTCCGAAAGAGGTGAAAACCAGGAGAATGACTGGAGAAGTAAAAATTCTAGGTCAAAATAGCCAAACCAGAAAAATTCTCCTATTTATCTCACTTTTTAAATCTGCTATTATCACCTAAAATTTTCACTTCTCCAGTCATTATCCTGGTTTTCACCTCTCTCTGAATAAGCCTGTGTGTGGTGATCTATTCTGCTTCAGAGCAGAAGCAACACCTACCAAAGCAACAAAACAAATGTCGCAGGCATGTATGAAAGCTGGCGACAGTGGAGGAGTTAGAGATGCTAAAGTTGCCTTTAATAGTGTTGCTAAGGAAGTAAACAATGTAATGATCTTTAAAATGTAACTAAATGAGGCATGAAAGCCATTGTTAGGAGTTTTTTTCTTGCGCTATTCAGGCAATAGCTTATGATAAAATTATGGCAATCATAAGAAAAAACAGCCCCTGGAACCATATGCTTTAAAGGAGTAATTAAAAAATACCCAAGTAGAATCTAATAAACATAATTTTTTTTCTTCTTTTGTTGTTTGATTTTTATAATTTGGTTTAACTGCTCTACTGCTTAAAAAATGAGTTCACTATTTTTTGAATATCCTCACTCCACTGTTTATTTGCAAAGCAAATGGATCTTAACACTGTTTCCATTTATCCAAAACAATTCCTTTAAGAGTGAAAAAAATGGGTGTACACAGATGAAAGTAATATTTGGTACATACAAAATATCACATAATAAGCATTCATGCATACATGCAATAATGACTAAAATAAACTTTTTTCTATTGTTATATTTTTGAGAATAGCAATGTTCTCAAAACATACAAGGAAAAGACACAACAAACTGCACCAATATGTTTACAAAGAAGATGACATCTTCAACTAACAACTTCAACTACAGTAATCTGAAATGCATTGAAATGCACTTAAAATGGTTAAATGCATTCAGGGTACATTAAAAAGGTAAACTTAAACAGGCAGCTTATTTGATTAGAATCTGATCGCTCAAATTCTGTCAGAGCATGTGATCGTCAGACAACAGATACTTTCCAGGAGCTTTGCAACATGGAAATGTTCAACATTTTAAATTATATGACATCTTTGGCTGTAATTTATAAAAAAATATTTATGAAGGCACCAAATGAAATAAATGATATACAAAACAGATTAAATGTTTACAGTAACATTTTAAACATGTATTAATCAGTACACATATGTAACACAAATGTAGAGAATTTACATACATATACTTACATGCCTACAAATCATGTATGTAAATTCCAGCTCGAGAACAAAAAGGCTACATCTGCAATATGGAAATAAAACTACATATTTTCACCTTTACTATTATACATGTTATAATCTAATTTCATTTATAAATCTCTAATTAAAAGCAAAGTTGTACCTCTAAATATATTGATACTTTAAGATGAAGTCGAGTGCATGCTACATTTAGCTATACAAGTTTTTTTATTACTTATGCCATATCTTATCTACTTTTAAAGTGAACAATTACAATAATTTCTTCCGTTCTACTGGTACGGTGGAAACCACACAGGTTATGCCCATATGTTGTCATCACAAATAATTTAAGCTATTTAGAAAGAATTTTTTTTTTTAATATATAATATAAACACATACATAACAATGGTCTTTTTTTCATAAAGACAACAATTGTCATCATCTAATACAGTGTTTCCTAAATCTCTGCTCGGGACACTCAACCAGGCCAGATTTTGTAGATCACCTTGGGGAAATGCAGACTGAATCCTGCAATCACAGAGCAGCAAATCATATCACTTGTACTGTGCTTCAGATATCTGTCAAACCTGGCGAGGCAGAGAGTCCTGAGGACAGCTTTGGGAAACACTAATCTTATAGCATGTTAAACACAAACCAGTAACTACCTGATTATCTGAATAGTCTTCATTAGAGGAAGGCTCTTCACATACAGCATGGCTTCTTACAAGTTTTCCCTTTGCACCTGACTGGCAAAAAGACAAAAAGAAAAAGTCTCACAATATATCCTGACATATGCAATGACATGGGTATCAATTTCAAAAGAATGATGCCTGGATCTGACGAGAAATGTTCACTTAAGAGTAATATTCAGCATAGGTCTTGTATGTTGACTTGGAAAAAATACTATCAAAATAAAATTTTAATGGCACTAGCAATCCCCCCCCCCAAATAACTTTAAAGAGAGGAAATATTAATTAGTTTTAATATTAGACTATAATTTATGCTTCTAAAGAACTCGAACTAGAATATGAAAATGAATCACAACTATTAAAAAGCATAAAACATGACTATGAGTAAATATGATCTGTATTTCAAATAATAATAATAATAATAATAATAAAACAAGCACATTTAAAACACAGTACAATATACCATTAATCACATGCAAATAATATAGGATGTCAGCCAGCAGACAAGTCTACTTCTAAAATACCATACCTTAGGTCTTCTTTTCTGCTGGTTTTGATTTAGATTTCTTTTCTGTAACAGACAACATCGATCAATAGGCTACAGATGAATATATACAGTAGAAAGTGTATCTTTTTCCATGAAATATATTATAAGCACATACTGCCTTAAGCATACTCTGTGATTTTCAATTAGTTTTTGATTAATATTGGCTGAAGGGCTTTCCAATAACTGCACAGTGATCATCTCAGACAATACTCACTTCAAGGGTTTTCCACTTTTAAAAACGTTTATTGATATATTAATCCAATGATGAGATTTTTTTTAATCTGAATATCCAAACGTAAAATACATCAGGAGAAAACATTTTTAAACATAAATACAGACAATGAATTTTATACATTTAAACCACTAAATTGACATATAAAATTACCTTATCAAACCAAAGCATTACAAATCAATATTTGTTTAATACAAAATTACATTTTCTGTATACTGTGCTGGTGTATAATTTTTAAGAGTGTGAGGATTGCGTACAAAACAAGTTACCATAATTAGCAGGAAAGGTTAGAAAAAAAAACAAGAGCATGATTTTCTTCCTTTTAATTTACCTGGATTTCACATAACAGCTCATCCTTTTCTGTTTCAAGGCTCTCCGTTTGGTTAATGATGCTTTTTTCTGGGGTCATTGGGGAGGTCTCAGGCTCTTGTTCTTTCCCTGGTTCCTCCAGTGTCTCCTGGTTTAATTTATCTTGCTCAGACATTGTATCAAACAAAACTTAAGTAAACAAGGATTGATACCCTACAAAAGTGAAGCAAACACGTGTTGAAAAAAGTGTAACATTGTGTATTTTTAGTAAAATTAATGTGTAAATGCATATTTATGCATTCTGAAAAGCACTAGTCAAAACTTTAATTAGCCCTCTAGAGTAAGCACACATGCACGCTCATACAGGTACTGTATATCTTTGTATCGAGTCCAGTGATAAGGATGAAACGTAGTCAAAATTAAACCTCATTTAATATTAAAACAGAGATACTACATGACAATACTCCGACTGAGGAAGGCTACCACAGCCGAAACGCGTCTCGGTATCTTTATGTCCCTTTTTATGAAATAAATGTATATTTTTTACTATTAACCCTTTATTGGCCGTGTTTTGCTAATTCCAACCTGATACCTCATGAGAACAACACCACTCGATCTGCCAATGAGGAAAAGAGGTCCAGGGCACCTACCTAAGAGTGCCTAAGGCTATACTGACTGAGCCTGAGTTTGAAAGGCTCCTTTATTGGATCTGCTACTTGGTAAAGAAGGGAAGTGCCACTCTCTACATGGCCATAGGCGATTAAACCTAGACCCGGGAAACCTTTAGGCTCATTTAAATGTGAGTGGTATTAAGTCGCCTATTGATGACCGGGTCGGACTACGGGAGACAAGAAACACACAAAAATACGCAAACACATAACTGTGGAATAATATATATATATTTATTATATATAGGCCACAGCTAAAAACTCCACACTAAAAACCCCACCATAATAACATAACAATTCTCATAACAAATTAAAACAATAATCCAGTGCTGAAAGAGGACTCCCCACAACCCCCACACACCTCCAAACCAACCAACCAACCACCAAAAATCTACCCAACTCCCAACCATCTAACAAAGTAATACTAACTAAAAAGGAACCCCTAGCCAGCACTGCCTACAAGCCCCCGCCCTGACAAAGGAGCCCAAAAAACTGCTCTAACGAAAAAACCAACCCACCTAAGAGTAAAATAAAAAAGGGAGGGAGGGTGGGGATTATCACCGCTCTACCTCAGGAGAAAAAGGCACGCAGAGCCTTTCCACACGCGCCTTAAGTACACTCCTGTCGACTCCTCCCACACTGCTCCCGCTCAATCTCCTCACGCGCTGCCAAACCTTGTAGAAAGATCCTTCCTGCATCAGAGGCAACTTAAGGGCCCTACGCCTTAGGTGCTTCAGGCCTCATATACCTCTACCAGTAATAATCTTTGTCCAATTTGTCATAAGATCTCCTGCACCAAAGATTTCTCTGTGTGCTTCTCCCTTCTCATTTATGAAATCGAGGACGTGACGAACTTTCCACCAGAATAAGAAGGAGCACCACAAACATTGGGACTCCTGAGTATTTTATCTTCCATTTTCACGGACTGCTATACGCACTATTGCACTCAATTGAAATATTGGACACTTTTTGCACTTTTTGTGCATGTCCATCGGACATTTAATTTGTGCACTTTATTGATTATTATCTACAAGTATCTACGTATCCTCTTTTATGCACTATTGCACTAAGCCCTGTTATATTTATTCTTTTAAGGCACCGCTGCACTTTACTGTTTTGTTGCACTTTATCTCACTAATGTGCCTAATGTTGATGCACTATATTTCATCATATATATATGCATATACAAATGTTTCAATTGCATTCTAGTGTTTTGCACTACTGATGCGCTGTCAGGGATACCTGCCACACCTCCCTCATCTTTGTTTAGCACAGATTTTGGTTGTTTTTTTCTGTGTTTTTTTTATCTCAGGGCGGCATCATATCACTTACTTACCATTATAACTGCATCTATTGGTAAAAACAATTTATAACTTTATAGGCACCCACGCTTTAGGGTAAATAGTTTTATACCCAGATCCCTTTATTATTAGTTAATGATCAAAATCTATTCAAGAGTAGGGATGAGCCGAACACTCCCCGAGTTCGGTTCGAAGCCGAACCCGAACTTTCCAAATGTTCTGGTCCGAACCCGAACCCGAACTCGGACCCCATACAAGTCAATGGGGCTAAAAATTCGGTTTTTAGAGTGCCCTCCAAGAGGGCATATATGCTAGATATTTGCCATAAAAAGTGTATGGGGGTCTGGGTAGTGCCCTGGGGGACAGGAAACAAGGACAAAAAGTTTAAAAAAAAAGTTTTTAAAGGGACAGGGAGTTTTCCATAAAATAAGGGTTAAAAATAAAAACGAAAAATTCCTTCAAATATCGTGCCTAGGAGGTCCCCATAACCTTCCCGTGAAGTGGCGGATTTCTAGGATGTATAGAAATATGTAAAAACCAAAAAATGACATTTCAAATGACGGTAAATGCTTTTCCTTTAATCTATCCATAAACAACTGCTTGGGGCGGCAGTCTGTATGAGAAGAGGAGACATTTTCGGACACGCAGAAAGAGTTTACTGATTTTCTGGTGGTGAAAAGCAGGAGAATGACTGGAGAATGGAAAATTCTAGACCAAATAGTCGATTTGGAAAGTGAGAAAAATGGGAGAATTTTTCTGGTTTGGCTATTTTGAACTAGAATTTCCTCTTCAGTCATTCTCCTGAGTTTCACCTTTCTCTGAATAACCCTGTCAGGGTTATTCAGAGAGCGGTGTAGAGCAGGAGAATGACTGGAGAATGGAAAATTCTAGGTCAAAATAGCCAAACCAGAAAAATTCTCCCATTTAGGCTAGGGTCAGACTAGCGAATTTTTAACATGCGTTTAGGCGCACTTAATCGCGGCCGCACTAGCAGCAAATGACGGGCAATGACAGCCAATATATGAAGTACGGTTGCACAAAAGTCTGGCTGCGCAACGCAAGTGGAAAATGAACGCATTTTTTCGAGAACGCAGAACCGCTAGTACGGACGTACAGAGTGCACTGCGTCCACTAGCAGCGTGTGTGCGTGATTTGGAGACGTCAGACCCTGCTCATGTCCGGCCAACATAACGTCCAGACACCCAAAGTTTCCTGGTTTGGATCCGTAAAAAATCACGCACAAAAATGCGCATCGTATGACCGTTTTCACGCATTCCGTGAAAAAAATAAGGCAATGAGTTCGGATGCACTTTTTGACGGTCGCTATGAAAAATGCGTCTGACCCTAGCCATATCTCACTTTCCAAATCGGCTATTTGGTCCAGATTGTTCTCTTTTCCTGCCATTCTCCTGGTTTTCACCTTTCTCTGAACAACCCTGAGAGAGAGGTGAAAGCCAGGAGAACTGGCAGGCGAAGAGAACAATCTAGACCAAATACCCAATTTGGAAAGTGAGTTAAATGGGAGAATTTTTCTGGTTTGGCTATTTTGACCTAGAATTTTCACTTCTCCAGTTATTCTCCTGCTTTTCACCGCTCTCTGAATAACCCTGTGAATGTTTAATCCCGAGGTGAAAAATAATATTGCTTAAGGCTGGGGTCAGACGATCGCAGTTATCACGTCCATATTCGCAGTTATCAAGTCCATACACGTCCAGCATACTGACCAATGGAGCCCCACACACGAAGTACGTCCGCACGGAAGTGCGGGGGCTGACGGATGCTGCAAATGGACGCAGGTTAGGCAAGAACGTAATACTGCTAGAACGGACGTGCGGAGTGCGCCACGTCCGCAACGTCCGTGTAGCTTTGTATGTGAGTGATGAAACGAGGTCAGATGGACTGCATTTATACGTCCAGCTTTTTTGACGGACAGAATGTTTTCTCATTTTAATTTATTTTCCCTGCTACATCAGTCAAAAAATACGTCAGTGAAAAAAACGGACTGTTTGGCCACTACCTTGTTGTCAGTCAGTAAGTACATCCGTACTGCACGGACGCACAGTTCGTACAAAATGCGCTCATCTGACCCTAGCCTTAGATGTTATTTAGAATTTTTTTCAAACACAAGTTAACCACTTGGCTGCTATGGACGCGCTCAGCGCGTCCAGCCAAGTGGTTCTCCTGTGCTATGGACGCGCTGAGCGCGTCCATGCACAGGAGGCAGCAATCCTCCAGATTCCGGCGGATTGCTGCGCCCCCTGGTGCGGGCTGACATCTTGGATGTCAGCCCAGCACTCCGGGACCCCTGCCCCTGCGGCGGCGCGATGACATCTAATTCAGGCCCCCCCCGCATGTGCGGAGGAAGCACCTGAAAGGGATCGCCAATCGCCGGGGGGGCAGAGGGTTAATCCAGGCACCGTTTGGAAGGGCACAGCCTGCCCTTCCAAACGGTGGCTGTCATTAACCCCTGGGGAGCCGGATCACGAATCGGCGCTGAAAAGCGCCGGATCGTGATCCTCTCCTGGAGCTGGCTGACATCTTGGATGTCGGCCAAGCCTCCAGGAACTCCCCCTGAGGACTGGCGTCATCGTGCATAGCACGATGACGCCAGTCCTGGAGTTAACCCCTAGCTGCCACCAATGGTGGAGATAGGGGTTCATTGGAACCCCCTATCTCCCAATCCGTGGCAGCTAGGGGTTAATGTTTGATATCGTTGGATCGGCCAGAGCAAAAAAAATTTATAATAAAAATATTTAAAAAAAAAATTCTAAAAAAAAATAAACAAGTTTTTTTTGGTTTTTGTTTTGTTAATGCAGCAATATTGTTCCCATTTCAATTATAATGTGAACAATAATGCTGCACTAACGATTTTTGTATGCGGTGCGTTTGTTAAAAATAGCGAAATTTTCCCCAAAAAAAAATGTAACGAGACCCCGTTTCTAATTTTTTTAACAAGCACACCCCATACAAAATATAACCGCAAACGATCGCATGTTAAAATGTGAAAAAAAACACTTTACACATAATAAATTATTGAAAATTCAAATTTTATTGCATTTTTGTTATAATATGCAGACATGACATAATGTATACATATAATAATGACATATTATGAATCTGCCAAGTCTGCCGGAAAGAACGATATATAATATGTCTGGGTCATATATCAAATTATGGCTACAAAACGCGGTTAATCATGATGAGCGAAAGCGGTAAAAATGACCTCAGCACAGAGGTGTGAAAAGCCTCAGCAGCGAAAGGGTTAAATGCAGCATATTAGGATGTTTTAGGGAAATTAATTCTCAAATCTCAATCAGAAGCAGACACCACCCCACCCTCAGTATGGTGTACAATGTATCAAATTGATTACCAGACTAAAAACATCTGGTGTTATGCCCGTTTGTGAACAGAGGTCATTTAGAGTTGATAATCTTTCCACGTACACATTAGTTTTTAATTCAATATCTAATAAACCGTTGCTTATAATATTCTGCAGTAAAGAGTCTCTTTATTTCTAGATTTTTTAGTATTTTTTTAAGCATTTTCAATACTTTTTTCAAAATTTCTTTTTTTTTTCGAACCGAACAGACCCAAAAAGTTTGAAATTCGCGAACTTTCGAACTGCCAAAGTTCGGGTCGAACTCCGAACCGTCCGAACCCGAACAGCTCATCCCTATTCAAGAGCATCTGAATTTTAAAACACACCTTTTGTCACCAGTATCACTAGGCAGTTAACAGTAGAAGGTATATAATTCTAAAATAGTTAATTAAAACATTCAAGACTGTGACTCATGTAATAATATAAATATTATAATATAATATACATGTAAATTCTAAATATCTGCATTTGATACGTAAATCTAAGATGAATTTTATTATTAAATCTTCTACGTTAAACCAATGAAGGATGCATAAATAATAATAAATAACTAACTAACAATATTCTGCCTTCTGGTTAAATTCCTAAATACACAAGACATACTCTAAGGGGGATAAATTTGATTGGGAAGAGATAATTCATTATAAACATAAAATCTAAATTTAACAATAAAGCTTTAGGGGTCAAGGATTCCAGACATCAAACTGACAGCTCTGTTATTAAAACTATAAGCTGCTTCTCAAACCTCTAGTTATTTCCTGCACTTTGAAAATCCTACAGAATATGCCCGGCAGGTAGTAGTAATAAGGATATCTCTACTGCACAGCATTGCTTATTGCTTGCAATGACCTGCTATACAAACACTTTAGAATTTTTTTCAAAGTTAAAGCCTATTATTTCCTCAATTCTTTTTACCATCCCACTCCTTCTTCATGTTAATCCACCACCAGTGTTAACTCCTCCACTGATCAGTTGTCAGATAGAATTCATGAATTATTTAGTGGTTTTTTTCCCACTCACCCTTGAAAAGTGCTTAAATGAAAAACACCTTTGTTAAGAGGGTGACATCTTTATATTCTTGTAAGATTAACTTGTTTATTAGTAACATTGCTGTTGTTGCTATTATTATTTTTATTATTTACTTTTAATACAATTTCTACTAATAGTAATAAGGGTAATAATATCATTTTTTGCAGATGAGCAAATGTCCTGATTGTATGACATTACAGATAAACTGAAAAATATAAATTATTCAGTCATTTGCTATGTTAAATAAATCATAGTACGTATACTAATAGAAGCACTGTTAATTCAGTTTTATTAAATATGTTCTCACAGTTAAGGTATACTTGTACCTAACAAAAGCAATACAGACAATAGCAGCAAACTTTAAAATCTAATACACAAGTACTAAAATAAAATAAAAAAAATGTTCATATATATATTATGACAAATTATACTTATGTTTTGAAACAAAATCCCCAGAATATAGCAGTACATAGTGATACCTTTTAATTACTGGACTAGCATAACATTTAAAAGACAATCTTCAGGACTGTAAGCTTCCAAACCTGAAAAGAGTTATACTCTTGAAAACTTGTATTTTAAATGATATGTTAGCCCAATAAGAAAGGTAACACTTGATACTGCTATACTTTGGTTATTTTGGCATCTGGACTAACACGGCTTATCCAATCTATATTACTGCATTAACATAAATAAGGAGGACACACAATGCAGGAATTCAGATATTTGAAGCGTGTATTCTGAAAACATGAAGTACCTTCAAGGTAGGATTTCTCTGTTAGTTCCCAGTGGTTTTCTTGCTGTTTATATAGCTGTTCGATAGTAAAATCCACACAAGTGATCAATCGTAATCTTTGTCCCATGTCCTCTTTAACATTTCAGTGTTGCATTCTGCAATTTGTTCATTCAGACAGCTTGACAGTTCAATTCTGAAAATAAATGAATACAAAAAAGATAATAAGTGATAGAAAAATGTTGTTGATGTATTAAAACAATCAACTTGTCACAAAATTTGAAATATAAAAACTGAAAAATCCTCAATGGCCAAATTCAAGTAAACCCTTTCTCACAGCTAGATTCGGATCCACCTTTCTCAAGCTGCTTGCTTTCCCCTAATGAAGGCTGCAGCCGGCTGTTCAAGTCATATCAGCTCCTACGCATAGAGCTAAAATTAACAATTGCATTATGCACTGGATATTACTCACTGCAATTTATTTATATATATACTGTACATATATATATATATAAATGCTGGCACTTTCGTGTACAATAATGTCTCAAATCTGCTTATGCACTATTATATATATTAATGTGATAAAATTTGATTGAAAGGTTTATAATTGTAGAATACATTATCTAAAAAGGTGTTGTATTAAAGCAATACCATTTCTCAATATTAATATTAAAGTTACAATGCAGGCATTTCTACAATTGTGACATGCATGAAAACCCATGGTGGTCATATAATTTATCAGTCTTATTTGGCAGGCCCCAAGTTGTCCTGTCCACCTTGTGTCAAATAAAAAGTGCAGCAAAGCAAGCTCAAGGAAGATAACAAAAATTAAATCAGCATGGGAAAGCACATTGAGAACCTTACAAAAAAGTTTATTTTGATAGACATTTAAATACCTGTAATCTATTCTGCATAAGAAGTGGTGACTCTAGGAACAATATATAGGGGGGCACATAAGATACCACAGTCAAAACTGCCCTAATAATTTTCGCCACTAAATCATACCACTGAAAAAACTAAATAAGTATATATAAATAAGATTCCAAAATACCAGAGTAATGTGGTGCAATAATACCTTTTTGTTGTATTAACCTGATACATAAATTCAATAATTTATTTGCCTCAGTTCGGCAGTTTTCGCTGACGTCCGATAACTGCTTCAGCGAGTCCAATTTTTGCAAATTACGGTGACCATTCACTAAATAATGAATTCATCATATTTTTTGCGCGAAATTGATTCCCCGAAATGTGACAAAAAGCTAAGGATCTAAAGATGAATAGAACCTTTAGATTCTAACTTCCATAATAACCCCTAAAATGCCATAAACCCAGGGAACTACAATAGAATTAATAAACGGTGTGTAATGTAGCCTACCCATTAACCCCAAAAATGCCATCAAAGCACAGAAATACAATAAAAATAATAAACTGCATTGCATATAGCCTACCCATTAACCCCTAGCATGCCATTAATCAAGGGATAGCATTAAATGCATACACTGAGGCATGTAGCCATTAATCCCTTAAATGCCAATAATCAAGGGAAAACATGAAGGGCCCTGTGTCACGCTTACCCTCGCAACCGTGGTGTAGATCCTCTTGGACAGACCTCTAAGCCCTCCGATCCTTGAGTGGTCAGGATCGCTAACTCTATCACTCCCAGCCAGGGATAACAGACACACCAGCAACACCGAGTACAACCTTGTGATACTAGTAGCAGGTTTGAAGACAGGGCATGTCCTTGGGGAAAAAAGGGTTAACCTTAACGGCAGCTGAGGGATATCCTGAGTCAGGCTTATGCAGGGCGTTCATGCACACTTGGTCAGAAACAACGTGGTCGTTATAACAATCTGGGTTGGCAACAGACAGATTTCTCATACAAATCGAGTCAGCGTTAGGCAGGGTCAGTATACATTCTGAGTCAATTTTGGGCCTAACACTCATACAAGCCTGGTCAGAATAAGAATGGTCAAGAAGGCAGTCCAAGTCAGCAACAATCAGGGCCCTCATACAATCCGGTTAAGTAACGTAGCGAGAAAGAATCAGTGACTCGAATGAACGGAACACTCAGCGATGCGGGAAACAAACTCCACGGCAAGGCAATGAGTCATTTTGCGTGCCCTGCATTTAAGGCCATCGGCTCCCCTTAATCACGCCGCGCCCCATCCCCTCATTATGCACGCGAACTCCAGGACCTGGCCGAACACCTGGCGCCTGTCCAGTCAGCGATACCGCCGTGTGCCCGACTCCCCTCTTGAGCCCCCCCAGGCGTGGGGGACGTGACAACATATTACATTGATAACGCTAAAGTTAGAGCTCACCTATATGAGCACTAACATTAGCAATGGTTGCCCTAGCGTGGGCGGACGGACCATATTACAATTCAAACGCTTACTTCAAACGCTTACAGCACAAGCTTACTGTACTTTGCGCTCCTTATGCTTAACAGGGGAGCACAAAGTCCTAATGCTAATTACCGTACTGCTGCGGTTAACTCTACGTAAAGTTAGCACCAGGTCCTATCTGTGGTTAACTGATTCCTATGGACTCCATGGAGGGGATGCCCATGGCGGTGCTTACCGCTGCCTCGAGCATCTCAAGGCTTAGCATCGCATTATGGTGCAGGCTGCTGGATTAGCGCCTGCACCGTAATATAATGCTAAAATGGGTATGCTAAGGAGAAACCTGCTGGTGCAGGTTTTTCTCCTTAGCGTCCCCGTTTTAGCATGACCATTGTAATATAGGCAGTAATGTATACACTGTGAGACATGTAGCCTACCCATTAACTCCTAAAATTCCATTATTAAAGGAAAATATAAAATGTATACTGTGAGAGATGAAGCCTGCCCATTTACCCTTAATATAAAAACTAAACCAAGGCAAAAAGAAAAGTAATAGACAAAGTAATATATACCATTAATCCTTTCACTGTTGAGCCAATGCGTATGATGGTTTTTGAATAGGGATGAGCCGAACACCCCCGTGTTCGGTTCGCATTCGAACTTGAACAATTTCAAAAGTTTGAGTTCGAACGCGAACATGAACCGAATTCAATGCAAGTCAATGGGACTCGAAAGTTCGAATTTTAGAGTGCCCTCCAAGAGGGCATATATGCAAGATATATGCCATAAAAGGTGTATGGGGGTCCAGGTAGTGCCCTGGGGGACAGGAAACAAGGAAAAAAAGTTTGATAAAAAACGTTTTTAACCCTTTCGCTGGAGTGCTGAGGCTTTTCACACCTCTGTGCTGAGGTAATTTTTACTGGTTTCGGTCATCATGTTTAACCGCGTTTTGTAGCCATATTTTGATATATGACCCAGACATATTATATATCGTTCTTTCCGGCAGACTCCACAGATTCATAATATGTCATTATTATATGTATACGTTATGTCATGTCTCTATATTATAACAAAAAATGCAATACAATTTGAATTTTCAATAATTTATTATGTGTAAAGTGTTTTTTTTCACATTTTAAAATGCGATCGTTTGCGGTTATATTTTGTATGGGGTGCGCTTTTCACAAAAAAATTAGAAATGGGGACCCGTTACATTTTTTTTTGGGGAAAATGTCGCTATTTTTAACAAACGCACCGCACACAAAAATCGTTAGTGCAGCATTATTGTTCACATTATAATTGAAATGGGAACAATATTGCTGCATTAACAAAACAAAAACAAAAAAAAACTTGTTTTTTCTTTTTTTAGAATTTGTTTTTAAATATATATATAGTTTTATTTTTAAAAAATTTTTTAAAAAAACTTTTTTCATTATCATGTTTGATATCGTTGGAAAGGCCATGCTCCAGCCGATCCAATGATATCAAACATTAACCCCTAGCTGCCACGGATTGGGAGATAGGGGGTTCATTGGAACCCCCTATCTCCACCATTGGTGGCAGCTAGAGGTTAACTCCAGGACTGGCGTCATCATGCTATGCTATGATGCTATGATGCATGATGACGTCAGTCCTCAGGGGGAGATCCCGGAGGCTTGGCCGACATCCAAGATGTCGGCCAGCTCCGGGAAAGGATCATGAACCGGCGCTTTTCAGCGCCGATTCGTGATCCGGCTCCCCATGGGTTAATGACAGCCACCGTTTGGAAGGGCAGGCTGTGCCCTTCCAAACAGTGCCTGGATTAACCCCCTGCTCCCCGGCGATCGGGAGGGAGAGAGGTCCTAAGGACCTCCCCCCTCCCTTTCAGGCGCCTCCTCCGCACATGCAGGGGGGCGCCTGAATTAGATGTCATCGCGCCGCCGCGATGACATCTAATTTCTCCGCCGGGGTCCCGAGTGCTGGGCTGACATCCAAGATGTCAGCCCGCACCAGGGGGGTGCAGCAATCCGCCGGAATCCATAGCACAGGAGAACCACGCGCTGAGCGCGTCCATAGCAGCCAAGTGGTTAAAGGAACAGTGAGTTTTCCATGAAATAAAGGTTAAGAATAAGGTTAAATTCCTTCAAATATCGTGCCTAGGAGGTCCCCATAACCTGCCCGTGAAGTGGCAGATTTGTAGGATGTATAGAAACATTTAAAAACAAAAAAATTACATTTCAAATGACGGTAAATGGTTTTCCTTTAATCTATTCATAAACAACTGCTTGGGGCGGCAGTCTGTATGAAAAGAGGAGACATTTTAGGATACGCAGAAGAAGTTTAGTGATTTATTGGCTAAATTATTGTGAAACTTATGCAGGGTTTGGATGAAAGTAACAACAGGTGCATTAAAATTGGACCTTTGGTGCCAGCTAGTGCATTCACCAGGTAACCCCTCTGAGGTATTGTGGAAGAGTGCAGGGGTGGACTCTGCATTAAAATTATTGGAATCTGGTACACGCGTCAGTGCACCCAAATATTGGGCCTTTGGTGCCTCTAGTGCCTTCACACCGTAACCCCTCTGAGGTATTGAGGAAGAGTGCAGGGGTGGACTCTGCATTAAAATATTAAAATGATTGGAATCTGGTACACGCGTCAGTGCACCCAAATATTGGGCCTTTGGTGCCAGCTAGTGCCTTCACACCGTAACCTCTCTGAGGTATTGTGGAAGAGTGCAGGGTTGGACGCTGTGGTCCAATATTAAAATGATTGGTATCTGGTACACGCATCAGTGCACCCAAATATTGGGCCTTTGGTGCCAGCTAGTGCCTTCACACCGTAACCCCTCTGAGGTATTGTGGAAGAGTGCAGGGGTGGACCCTGCCGTCAAATATTAAAATGATGTGAATCTGCTACACGCGCTTTCAGAAAGCACGCTGGATGAAGGGCAACCTAGTAGCTGTGTAGCATATTGGCTAAGTTCTGGCCAGTGATCCAATCTCAACACCCAGTAAGCCAGTGGATCCTCTGCTGTAAAGGTATCCAGGTCTGCCCTTGCCCCAAGGTAGTCCTGCACCATATGGTGAAGACGCTGGCAATGGGTGCCTACTATTGACGTCCCTGGGTGTCGTGGACTAAAAATATTGGAAAAAGCATCAGTCAAGCGGCCCCCTTCACCGCTCTTCCTCACAAGCACCTGTGTCATCACTTGGTAACCTACCAGTGCCTGATAAGGTGTTACACAAGTGTCGCTTTAGAGTGTCCTCAAGTTGTTTCATCCTGTCCTCCCTCTGTGAGGGCAGGATGAGCTCTGTAACCTTACCCTTGTATCGTGGATCAAGAAGGCTTGCCAACCAGTAATGATCCCTCTCCTTGATAGCACGAATCCTGGGGTCCTTTAGCAGGCTTTGCAGGATAAGGGAGCCCATGCAGCGTAGGTTGGAGGTGGCGTATTCGAAACCGAACTTTCCAAATGTTCGAATCCGAACTCGAACTCAATACAAGTCAATGGGGCTGAAAATTCGATTTTTTGGAGTGCCCTCCAAGAGGGCATATATGCTAGATATTTGCCATAAAAGGTGTATGGGGGTCCGGGTAGTGCCCTGGGGGACAGGAAACAAGAACAAAAAGTTTTAAAAAAACGTTTTTAAAGGGACAGGGAGTTTTCCATGAAATAAGGGTTAAAAATAAAAATGAAAAATTCCTTCAAATATCGTGCCTAGGAGGTCCCCATAACCTGCCCATGAAGTGGCAGATTTCTAGGATGTATAGAAACACTTAAAAACAAAAAAATTATGTTTCAAAAGATGGTAAATGCTTTTCCTTTAATCTATCCATGAACAACTGCTTGGGGCGGCAGTCTGTATGAAAAGAGGAGACAATTTCGGACATGTAGAAAAAGTTTAGTGATTTTTTTGGCTAAATTATTGTGAAACTTATGCAGGCTTTGGATGAAAGTAACAATAGGTGCTTTAAAATTAGGCCTTTAGCGTCGGCAACAGTGCCGTCACACCGTAACCCCTCTGAGGATATGAATCTGATACAGGCGTTAGTGGCAGTGCACCCAAATATTGTGCTTATGGTGCCAGGCCTGCAAGTACTATCATACAGTAACCCCTCTGTAGTATTGTGGAAGAATGCAGGGGTGGACCTTGCGGTCCTATATTAAAAAGATATCATCTGATCTGTCTGGTCAGTCCCAGATATTGTTCTTTTGGTGCCAGGCCAGCAAGTGATTCATACAGTAACCCCTCTGTGGTATTGTGGAGAATGCGGGGTGGACCATGTGGTCCTATATTAAAAATATATGAATCTGGTAATGGGCGTCAGTGCACCCAGATATTGTGCTTTTGGTGCCAGACTGCCAGGCCAGCAAGTACTATTATATAGTAACCCCTCTGTAGTATTGTGGAAGAATGCAGGGGTGGACCTTGCGGTCCTATATTAAAAAGATATGAATCTGGTAATGAGCGTCAGTGCACCCAGATATTGTGCTTTTGGTGCCAGACTGGGGTGGACCTTGTGGTCCTATATTAACCCTTTCGCTGCTGAGGCTTTTCCCGCCTCTGTGCTGAGGTCATTTTTACCGGTTTTGCTCATCATGTTTAAACGTGTTTTGAAGGCTTATTTTAGTATATTACCCAGACATATTATATATTGTTCTTTCCGTCAGACTCGGTAGATTCATAATATGTCATTATTATATGTATACGTTATGTCATGTCTGTATATTATAACAAAAAATGCAATAAAATATGTATTTTCAATAATTTACAACGTGTAAAGTGTTTTTTTTCACATTTTAACATGCGAGCAATTGCGGTTATATTTTGTATGGGGTGCGCTTGTTAAAAAAATTAGAGATGGGGTCTCGTTACATTTTTTTTGGGGGAAAATTACGCGTACAAAATCCTTTTCAGCGCCGATTCGCGATCCAGCTCCCCAGGGGTTAATGCCAGGCACCATTTGGAAGGGCAGGCTGTGCCCTTCCAAATGGTGCCTGGGTTAACCCCCGCAACACCGCTGATCGGGAGGGAGAGAGGTCCGAAGGACCTCCCCCCCTCCCTTTCAGGCGCCTCCTCCGCACATGCAGGGGGGCGCCTGAATTAGGTGTCATCGCGCTGCCGCGATGACACCTAATTCCAGCGGCTGCGGTTCCGGATGCCGGGCTGACATCGAGGATGTCAGCCCGCACCGGGGGGCTAGCGATCGGACGGAACCCGGCCGAACGCTGACCCCAATGGGAGGACGCGCTCAGCGCGTCCTCCGCATACCAGCAGTAATGCGGAGGACGCGCTGAGCACGTCCTCCGCATTGAAGTGGTTAAAAAGATATGAATCTGGTAATGGGCGTCAGTGCACCCAGATATTGTGCTTTTGGTGCCAGACTGCCAGGCGAGCAAGTACCATCATACAGTAACCCCTCTGTAGTATTGTGGAAGAATGCAGGGGTGGACCTTGCGGTCCTATATTAAAAAGATATGCATCTGGTAATGGGCATCAGTACACCCAGATATTGTGCTTTTAGTGCCAGACTGCCAGGACAGCAAGTACTATCATACAGTAACCCCTCTGTAGTATTGTGGAAGAGTGCAGGGTTGGACCCTGCGGTTCAAAAAATTTAAATTATATAAATGTGGCACAGGCGCCAGTGCAGCCAAATATTGTGCCTTTCATGGCAGCAAGTGCCTTCACACCGTAACCCTTTTGTGGTATTGTGGAAGAGTTCAGTGCTGGAGGTTTTGTGAATACAGAAGACATCCCCGATCTATTCCATTACTGCAGCATCAGGGGATTGATAGCTGCTGATCCAGGACTTATTCATTTTTATAAATGTCAGCCGGTCTACAGAGTCGGTGGACAGACGCACTCTTTTGTCTGTGACAAAACCTCCAGCAGCACTGAACGTCCTTTCAGAAAGCACGCTAGATGAAGGGCAACCTAGTACTTGCATAGCATATTGGCTAAGTTCTGGCCAGTGATCCAATCTCAACACCCAGTAAGCCAGTGGATCATCTGCTGGAAAGGTATCCAGGTCTGCCCTTGCCCCTAGGTAGTCCTGCACCATATGGTGAAGACGCTGGCAATGGGTGCCTACATTTGATGTCCCTGGGCGTCGTGGACTAAAAAAAAATTAAAAATGCATCAGTCAAGCGGCCCTGGCCTTCACCACTATTCCTCTGATCATCCGCAGACTCAGAAGCCCGTGTGTCATCACTTGGTAACCTACCAGTGCCTGGAAAGGTGTTACACAAGGGTCGCTTTAGAGCGTCCTCAAGTTTTTTCATCCTGTGCTCCCTCTGTGCGGGCAGGATGAGCTCTGCAACTTTACCCTTGTATCGTGGATCAAGAAGGGTTGCCAACCAGTAATGATCCCTCTCCTTGATAGCACGAATCCTGGGGTCCTTTAGCAGGCTTTGCATTATAAGGGAGCCCATGCAGCGTAGGTTGGAGGTGGCATTAGCTTCCGAGTCTTCCTGGTCAATGAGGATGACCCCATCGTGCACTTCCTCCTCCCAGCCACGCACAAGCCCTTGTTTTTCTGGGCACACAAAACCCGTCTTGGATCCCTCCCAGCTGCAATCAGAGTTACCCAGTGTGCCGGGAAGGAAATGTAACGACCCTGTCCATGCTTGCTGGACCACGTGTCTAAAGTCACATGCACCTTGCTGCTGACTGCCTGTCCCAATGACTCGATAACATTGTCTTCCACGTGCTGGTATAGTGCTGGAATTTCCTTGCGTGAAAAGTAATGGCATTTTGGAACCTGCCACTGTGGTACAGCACATTCAGCAAGTTCACGGAAGGGAGCAGAGTCCACCAGCTGGAAAGGCAGCAGCTGCAATGCGAGTAATTTTGCTAAGCTGGCATTTAGACGATGTGCTTGAGAATGGTTGGGACTATATTTTTTCTTACGCTGCAGCAGCTGCGGCAACATAATCTGACAGCGTAAATCTTCAGAGGAAGGACCTAGTACTTCCATTACTGTAGCATCATCCCTGTCAGTGGAGGTTGTAGGCAATGACATGGCAGGACATACAGTGGGGGTAGAGACAGATGAGGAGGAGGAGGACCTACGCAAAGTTTTGCGCCAACGGGATGTGTGGCAGGAGGTCATATGTTGCCTCAAGCACGTGGTACCCAAGTGTCCAGTGTCTTTCCCACGCTTAAGCCTCATCTGACATAGATTACAAATAGCAACGGTGGGGTCTGCTGCACATTTCTTAAAGAACTCCCAGCAGACAGCAGAGTTCCTGCGTGTGTGCTTTGAGACAACAGCGCTCTGCTCCGGAGCAGCTCTGACATCTGATGCCTTGGACTGGCTAGTGCTACGGTTGGTCATAGAGGATGTTGTGCCTCGTGTTTGTTGTGCCTCCTCCTCCTCCCCCTCCTCCTCACTTGACTCCTCTGTTCGATCAGGCACCCAGGTGGAGTCAGTGACCTCATCATCATTGACATCATCACCCCCTATCTCCTCGTCACTGGAGCCAACTTGGCAGTATGCTGCAGCTGCTGGGGCAACATGAGTGCCAGTTATTTGTGTGTCATCACTGGCACCCCCTTCCTCTAGGTTGATTATACTCCCTTCCTCAACCTCAGAGATTGAATCAGAGCACTGTACTTGCTGCGCATCCTCAAGCAGCATGTCACTGTCATTGTAGTCAAACAATTCAGCTGACTCCTCCGTGTGTGATAGTGAGGCTATGGCAGGAGTAGCTGTGGACATGGAGGCTGCATTAGATGTTTTGGCAGCTGAGGTGGACTGTAAAGCACTACAAGCCTGGCTGGCAGAGGATGAGGAGGATGAGGATGGCCTGGTTAGCCAATCCACCAAATCCTCTGTATGTTGCTGCTGCTTAAGATGGCCAGCACCAGTTGGAAAGGACAAGCGTGCCCCTGCAGAGGATGCACCACGTCCACCACGACCAGAGGCACAGCCTCCCGACACAGGGGCTGCTTGCCCTCTTATCTGTGTCTGGGAGCGTCTGTCTGTCCTTTTTGTTCTTTCAGACATGGTGAGTGATATATAGATTAAATATAAACAGAACTCTGATTCAACTCTGGTATAAAGATTAAAGATTTACAGAACTCTGGTATAACTCAGTGAGACACGCTGATAGCTGGCAGCCAGTGACAAGACACAGATTTCAATTCCCTCCTTTAAATCAGTGTGACCCCCTGATAGCTGTCAGTGAGGAGACACAAATTACAATTCGCATAAATCTGCTAGAAGTATGTAGGACCTCCTGATGGGTGGCAGTGAGAAGACACAGATTACAAATCTCAGATACCTCCTATAAATCAATGTGACCCCCTGATGGGTGGCAGTGAGAAGCCACAGATTACAAATCTCAGAAACCTTCTATAAATCAGTGAGACCCCCTGATGGGTGGCAGTGAGAAGCCACAGATTACAAATCTCAGAAACCTCCTATAAATCAGTGAGACCCCCTGATGGGTGGCAGTGAGAAGCCACAGATTACAAGTCTCAGAAACCTCCTATAAATCAGTGAGACCCCTTGATGGGTGGCAGCCAGTGAGAACACACGGATTATAACAATTCCCAAATATTTTGTAGAAATTTGTGACCCCCAAAATACTTGCTGGCAGTGACAAGACACAGATCACCTCAATTCCCAAATGTTTTGTAGAAATTTGTGACCCCCAAAATACTTGCTGCCAGTGACAAGACACAGATCACCTCAATTCCCAAATGTTTTGTAGAAATTTGTGACACCCAAAATACTGCGTGGTACTGGCTGTGTGACAAGACACAGATCACCTCAATTCCCAAATGTTTTGTAGAAATTTGTGACCCCCAAAATACTGCGTGGTACTGGCTGTGTGACAAGACACAGATCACCTCAATTCCCAAATGTTTTGTAGAAATTTGTGACCCCCAAAATACTGCGTGGTACTGGCTGTGTGACAAGACACAGATCACCTCAATTTCCAAATGTTTTGTAGAAATTTGTGACCACCAAAATACTTGCTGGCAGTGACAAGACACAGATCAACTCAATTCCCAAATATTTTGTAGAAATTTGTAGCCCCTGCCACGCGTCGGTTTAACTGCCACTTCGCCAGAGAGCCAGAAGGAGGAGGAGGAGGAGGAAGAGGGAGAGGTGGTAGTGGTGGAGCAGACAGACCTCATACAAGCAGCTTTCTGGAGGCGTGGTGGATGAACAAGCTCCAGCACAGAGCCCCGTCTTGGATCCCTCCCAACTGCAATCAGAGTTACCCAGTGTGCCGTGAAGGAAATGTAACGTCCCTGTCCATGCTTGCTGGACCACGTGTCTTAAGTAACATGCACCTTACTGCTGACTGCCTTTCCCAATGACTCAATAACATTGTCTTCCACGTGCTGGTATAGTGCTGGAATGACCTTCCGTGAAAAGTAATGGCGTTTTGGAACATGCCACTGTGGTACAGCACATTCGGCAAATTCACGGAAGGAAGCAGAGTCCACCAGCTGGAAAGGCAGCAGCTGTAATGTGAGTAATTTGCCAAGCTGGCATTTAGATGCTGTGCAAGGGGATGGTTGGGACTATAGTTTTTTCTTACGCTGCAGCAGCTGGGGCAATGAAACCTAACTGCGTAAATCTGCAGCTGATGGGATGTTGTCACATTCTGAGGAAGGACCTGGTACACCCATTACTATAACATCATCCCTGTCAGTGGAGGTTGTAGACATGGCATGACATCTAGTGGGGGTAGAGACAGATGAGGACTGGTGGGAAGTGTCGTGCAAATGGGATGCATGACAGGTGGTCATATGTCGCTTCAAGCATGTGGTACCCAAGCGGCTGATGTTTCTCCCATGCTTGATTCTCTTTAGACATAGCTTACAAATAGCAACGCTGCGGTCTGCTGCACATGTCATGAAGAACTCCCAGACAGCAGAGTTCCTGGATGTGTGCTTTGCGACAACAGCGCTCTGCACCTGAGCAGCTCTGACATCTGATGCCTTGGACTGGCTACGGTTGCTTATAGAGGACGTTGTGCCTCGTTTTTGTTGTGCCTCCTCCTCCCTTGACTCCTCTGTTCGAGCAGGCACCCAGGTGGAGTCAGTGACCTCATCATCGTCTTCACCCCCTATCTCCTCATCACTGGAGCCAACTTGGCAGTAAGATGCAGCTGCTGGGGGAACATGAGTGCCAGTTCTTTGTGTGTCAATGGCACCCCTCCCTCTAGGCTGATAATACACCCTTCCTCAACCTCAGAGTTTGAATCAGAGCACTGGAGTTGCTGCGCATCCTCAAGCAGCATGTCACTGTCATTGTAGTCAAACAATTCAGCTGACTCCTCCGTGTATGATGGTGAGGCTACGGCAGGAGTAGCTGTGGACATGGAGGCTGATTTAGATGTTTTGACTGTAAACCACTACAAGCCTGGCTGGCAGACGACTCAGAGGATGAGGATGGCCTGGTTAGCCAATCCTGCAAATCCTCTGTATGATGCTGCTGCTTAAGATGACTAGCACCAGTTAGAAGGACAAGCTTTCCCATGCAGAAGATGCACCACGTCCACGACGACCAGGGGCACAGCCTTCCGACACAGAGGCTGTTTGCCCTTTTATCTGTGTCTGGGAGCGTCTGCCTGTCCTTTTTGGTCTTTCTGACATGGTGAGTGATATATAGATTAAAGATATACAGAACTCTGATTCAACTCTGTTATAAAGATTGGAGATATGCAGAACTCTGATTCAACTCTGGTATAAAGATTGGAGGTATGCAGAACTCTGATTCAACTCTGGTTTAAAGATTGGAGATATGCAGAACTCTGATTCAACTGTGTTATCTAGATTAAAGATATTGAGAACTATGCTATAACTCAATGATACTCCCTGTCCCTGATAGCTGGCAGTGCCAAGACACAGATTCAAATTCCCAAAACTCTGGTATAAGTTATTGATACACCCTGGTAGCCTTTGCAGTGTCAACACACAGAGTAAAATTCCCAGAACTCTGGTATAAATCAGTGATACACCCTGATAGCCTGGCAGCAGCTGGCAGTGCCAACACACAGATTCAAATTCCCAGAACTCTGGTGTAAATCAGTGATACCCCTTGATATCCTTTGTAGTGCCAACACACAGATTCAAATTCCCAGAACTCTGATATAAATCAGTGATACACCCTGATAGCCTTTGCAGTGCCAACACACAGATTAAATTCACATATCTCTGGTATAATTCAGTGATACACCATGATATCCTGGCAGCAGCTGACAGTGCCAACACAGATTCAAATTCCTAGAACTCTGGTATAAGACAGTGATACACCCTGATAGCCTTTGCAGTGCCAACACACAGATTCAAATTCCCAGAACTCTTGTGTAAATCAGTGATACACCATGATAGCCTGGCAGCAGCTGGCAGTGCCAACACACATATTCAGATTCCCAGAACCCTAGTATAAGTCAGTGATACACCCTGATAGCCTTTGCCGTGCCAACACACAGATTAAAATTCCCAGAACTCTTGTATAAATCAGTGATACACCCTCATAGCCTTTGTAGTGCCAACACACAGATTAAAATTGCCAGAACTCTGGTATAAATCAGTGATACACCCTGATAGCCTTTGCCGTGCCAACACACAGATTAAAATTCCCAGAACTCTTGTATAAATCAGTGATACACCCTCATAGCCTTTGTAGTGCCAACACACAGATTAAAATTCCCAGAACTCTGGTATAAATCAGTGATACACCCTGATAGCCTTTTTCCCGTGCCAACACACAGATTAAAATTCCCAGAACTCTGGTATAAATCAGTGATACACCCTGATAGCCTTTGCCGTGCCAACACACAGATTAAAATTCCCAGAACTCTTGTATAAATCATTGATACACCCTGATAGCCTTTGCAGTGCCAACACACAGATTAAAATTCCCAGAACTCTGGTATATGTCAGTGTTAGAGATTATTGACTTCTTTAATAGGTCAGGGATATATTAATTATGACGCATATTTTTCTTATTGTTGATATACATAGATATATATATATTATTGACAGTGCCTCCAATACCAGTGGTATAAATTGGTATTTAACCCCTAACATAGGGATTAATAACCAATCAATGAATATACGTCTTAACAAATATATGGCGCGTTATCCCGAGTTCTTTTGATGCTCTCTAGATATTTTTAAACACAATAAAATCAATAAAGATGATATGAGACTGCGTAACGGTAAAACAATTCAAACCAAAATTTATTCACACGTCAAGTTTCATACAATCGTATGTTATCAACGGATTAGCAAGATACAATTTACAAGTGATTATAGATCGTGATTAGTAGCGATACTGCGACACGTAATAATCTAATGGACAGATATTTTAGGTTTATAGACCGCACCACAGATATACACGCCTCAATTCTTAAACACCAAACTCTATTCTATTCACTTAAACCTTTCCCATTATAAACCAATCCTCCACCTGGCTAAGATAAACACTCAGTTACTGGGCATTACCTGCAGCACAATTTATTATTGTGGGGGCCTATTCACTAAATGCAACTTCCTTCAGGGAGATACATAACACACTCGATAGGGAGACTATCTCTTCCACAGATCAATCACAGCACTTCATTCGATATACGTTAACCTAACGCTTCTTAATGACTTACAGTGCATGCATTCATTCGGAAGGGCTGCAAGATGGATATGGAAGGAGTTATGCTAGGTTACGAATGGGGCGGACGGTACTTGACATATAAAAGCTATTTCACGGTCCCAGCGTATCTCACTATAGGTATATAATTGATCTTTAGATGTCCACAAACAGTATTCTTGGAATATAAATAATTTCACTAAATTATGGCTCAAGTATGCAGCCGGTAATAGGTTTCTCCCTTAGCAGTCCTCTGCAGTGGACTGTAAAGGCAGAATTTCTATTCTACTGATTATTAGGCTCAAACAGCAAAATAATTCATTTATATTCCTTTAGTTTGTGATGGACATCTAAAGTCAGGACTATGCAATTAGAAAATAGATATCATATTATTCAGGTATACTTTACCATCTGGTTAGTGAAGATAGAGTGGTGGAAGATTAGGGTGTGGTCGGTCTTAAAGGGGCGGCCGATGGTGATTGCCTTTCTTCCCTCCAAGCGTCCCTCAGGTCTCTCCCCAAGCTTTTCTCAGTGTGTGTCCTTTTGCTCTGGAGTGTCCCCTCTATATAGTGGTCTTCCGCCCAGTTTTAGATCTAGCCCATCACTATGTGGCCTCATTTGATTGGAGGATATATATTCATCAACTCCAGGGGTCTGTCCAGGTGTTATGTTACCTGGCCAGCAGATGGCGCTCTCAGATCAACCTTCTGCAGGAATTAATTTATGGGCTTGGCCAATCTTTTACTGGTTTGGGGTCGTTTTATTCCTATATCCCGGGACTCCATAGATTTTATTAACAAATTAAAATTTATTTCTATTGTGACATCGCCGGCATACTTCGCCACGGCGTGTGTGCATCTCATTCCCCTTTACTTATATCCACAGGGATGTGTATGTGAGGGGACATACAATCATTCATTCGTGGTATCGTTTTTAACAGTCACACGTTACCCGACTTAATCGGCTTCATGCGGGTTAGTACACCAGACATTCGTGATGATCAACTGAATGTGGTAGGGCCTCTGTTTTTATAAGATGCTAAAATTATCAGTTCTAACTAATAAATATTCTCATACCATATAGTACATATTGCCGAATAGCATAGCATTACAAGCTGGTTTATCCAAGCCATTTAACCTTCTTTGGGTTTTTTTCTTTATTGGGCAACCTATTGTTCCATGTTTACGTGGCTTTCAGAGTTTCGATCTGACGAAATAAACACAATACTGAGATATCTATCTTAGTTGTCATTGTGTTCCCTTACTTTTAAACCATTTGATCTAAACCCTGTTTGGTTGTAACAAATAAATAAAATAAACAGAGTCCATTAGACCGTCTTTGATCAATGTTAAATGTCCTTTCTTGTATGCGTAACACTAACGAGTTTAGCTTGTCTCTTGTTCTTGTTATATATTAACGACGCAGACAAGTTGTTCGTGTGGCGCAATTCCTGGCCCCAAATTTAAACATTCCTGCGTTATAGAAATTTCATATCTAAAAAGGTCTGACATCAGTGATACACCATGATAGCCTGGCAGCAGCTGGCAGTGCTGCCAACACACAGATGCAAATTCCCAGAACTCTGGTATAAATCAGTGATACACCAAGATCGCCTGGCAGCAGCTGGCAGTGCCAACACACAGATTCAAATTCTTTCATGTGCCTTGCCGCCGGTGCCGCAAGAGAATGAAGAACAAGTTGCCTGATAGTGGTAAGAGTAGCAGTGGCCCTCCTGAAAAGCCTTACTGAGCTAGTAACCAGGTGCTAGCTAATGCCTTACAAATTTTCCTCTACAAAAGAGGACCACACCTATCCCAAAATGCTTCTGCATTAAACTAGTGATCTCCTTACTAGTAGGAAGCTGCCTCCAGTTCTAAGTTAACTGCCTGGACCTTTATTGTATCCTGTCTTCAGCATAACCCTATGTACAGTTACCTCTGCTTCCAGGACCTCTCTGCTACAAGGATCTCTCTGTTGCAAGACTCCTTCTGCTGCAAGACCTGCTCTGCTGCAGATCCCTTCTGTTGCAGATCCCCTCTGCTGCAAGACCCCTTCTGCTGCAAGACCCCTTCTGCTGCAAGACCTGCTCTGCTGCAGATCCCTTCTGTTGCAGATCCCCTCTGCTGCAAGACCCCTTCTGCTGCAAGACCCCTTCTGCTGCAAGACCCCATCTGCTGCAAGATTACTACTGCTGCCCTGCATCCCGCAGAATCCTCAGAGCCTGCTGCCCTGCATCCCACAGAATCCTCAGAGTCTGCTGCTCTACATACCCAGGACCCTCTGCAGACCCAGGGCTCTCTGCAGACCTAGGACCCTCTGCCTCCAAAAGACTCTTCTGCTTCTATTTACTATTAATTTTCTAAAGATCTCCTTTACCCTTCATTCTCCTATTTTGCTCTCCATATCTGGTTTAACCCTGCTCTAATTTCTATTTCTATCTACTCTCCTTTTTCTATATATATATTTATTATAGTTTAGCGTAGTTTAGTATTGCTCCTTTTTGTCAACCTTTCTCTCAGCTTGCCTTTTAGTTAATCGTATTGCTGATTATTATTTATACAGTGTTTCCCCTTCCTATCGTATTACCCAACTACATCATAATTGTTTATTCATATTTGTTTACTGCCTTTTATGCTTTGCTCCTAATAAACCCCTTTTGTTTATATACATCTTTCAATGTTATATCATTGCACATTGGGCTCACACCTGACACCCCGGAACCAGCTCCCTTACAAATTCCCAGAACCCTGGCATAAGTCAGTGATACACCCTGATAGCCTTTTCAGTGCCAACACACAGATTCAAATTCCCAGAACTCTGGTATAAATCAGTGATACACCCTGATAGCCTTTGCAGTGCCAACACAGATTAATATTCCCAGAACTCTGGTATAAATCAGTGATACACCCTCATAGCCTGTCAGCAGCTGGCAGTGCCAACACACAGATTCAATTTCCCAGAACTCTGATATACATCAGTGATACACCCTGATAGTCTTTGCAGTGCCAACACACAGATTCAAATTCCCAGAACTCTGGTATAAATCAGAGATACACCCTGATAGCCTTTGCAGTGCCAACACACAGATTAAAATTCCCAGAACTCTGGTATAAATCAGTGATACACCCTGATAGCTTGGCAGCAGCTGGCAGTGCCAACACACAGATTCAAATTCCCAGAACTCTGGTATAAGTCAGTAATACACCCTGATAGCCTTTGCAGTGTCAACACACAGATTAAAATTCCCAAAACTGGTATAAATCAGTGATACAGCCTGATATGCAACAATCTCTTCTCCTCTCTGATTCACCACTGCAACAAACACACGCTGGGGCTGAGGGGAAGCCTTATGTAGTGTGCTGCAGGACTTAGGTCTGTGAGCCCATGATTGGGCAAAATTTGCCCAATCAGGACTCTGAGCCGTGATTGGCATAGTCTGGCACCTGACCTGTGGTCAGGTGCAAGGCTGTAGCCAATTACAAGCTTCAGGCCAGTGGAAAAGTGCATTGTGGGCAAACACGCGGTGAACACGCGGAAATATTCGCTGTTTGTCGAACAGCCAATGTTCGAATCGAACTCATGTTCGAATCGAACTCATGTTCGAATCGAACTCATGTTAGAATCGAACTGCCAGCCTATCCCTATTGGCTACCCCATTCGGTCTGAGTCCTAATCACAAGGCATACAATTATGTGTATATCTGCCAAGCCGTGAGATCATTTATTGTTACAGCAGCCTGATTTCTGTCTTGTTTGGTTCCAACTTAAATGCTAAGTTTTCCAATTATGTGACTGCCCTGCAGTCTGCACAACTCATCAACCGCAACAAACCCCTGCTTGAAAACAAATGTGAAAATACCAATGCTTTTCTGACACCAAGTCATATTCATGTCTCCAGGTTATGTTTACTTGTGTCTAGCTTTCATGTGTGTGCACTAAGCGATCTTTTGGTCTCGAATCCATTTGAGCTTAGGTGCTGCTTTGGCTTGTCCATTTACTCCCTCACTCGGGAGATCAGGTCTCACAATACTTGTTGCTCTGTAAACGTGCATCAGAATAATCTGTCCATTACAATCCCAACTACGCTACTCCAGTGTGAGCACCATCACGCCCGTTACAGCTGGATTATAATGCAGGCGCAATACATGCTGCCTGCATTGTTACCGCGTGTTAACCATCGGGATGCTCGCGGCAGCGCTGAGGGCAGCTGCGAGCATCCACTCGATGGAGTCCATAGGACTCCATTGAGTTTCCCCCTGCTGGTCACATGACCAGTCAGCGTAGTGATATGCAGGGAGAGACTTGGGGGACTTTTTCCCCCAGTCTTTCCCTGCTCCCGCCGGACGGAGGAGGCAGACAGAGCCGCAGTCCTCACTGCAGGGCAGGAGGTGAGTATGCGATTAATTTTTTTGTTTTTTTAGACTGGTGTTAACGGATTCTGCAGAAGCAAGTCCTGGCTGTGGTTAACTTTTTGCTAACCGTAGCCAGACGTTAATCAGCACTAGTAGATTGTAATACTAACGCTGATTAACACTTTGCCTTCCCCATGTTAAGCATAGGGAGCACAAAGTACAGTAACCTTGCGCTGAAAAGCGTAAGGTACCAAACGCAAACGGGTTACATAACCCGTTTGCGTTTGGATTGTAATAAGCGGTAAACACCGCAGCAAACATTAATGCTCACGCAATTTGCTGCATTCTCTTGTCCCTTAAACCACGCACATACAACAATGATTTCATAAAAGTATGCATAGTCTTATCGCTATTGGGTGGCAAACCTAAGAAATGGGCACATACGGTCCTCCAGGATCACGATCTGGTACTGGAATGAGGTGGCCTCTCAGAACAGTTTCGTTGCGGTCTAGCTGGCCACCTAAAAGATGAGCTTGCACGTATTGGGATACCACGGTCCTGGATACACAAACTGACTTCTGCATACAATTTGACAGAAGATGGAGAGAGGGCAGAAATTAAAGGCTATCCTTGGCGCTATCTATGTCCCCTCATTAAACCTTGAATACTGCCCAGACACCCTCATCCTCCAGTGCTCTCGTTCCAGGTCCTACCCCTAGGAGAGCTGAGACAATTCAAATTAGGCTAGTGGACCGAAGGCCTGCCACCAGCCAAAATGGATCGAAATCTCAGTCTATGTCTATATTGCGGAGGGGCCAATCATCAGGTACGTTCCTGTCCCATGAAAACTACACCCAGAAGAGGTAAGAGAAGATTTATTACCATACTCTCTGGACCTTCTCACTTGACGTCCACACCTCACCTATTCTACCTACTTCTCTGCATTGGCAGCAGAGGACCTTCCAGCTCCTAGTGATGGTGGATTAAGCGCTAGCAGATGTTTCATGGATATAGCCTTAGCCACTTCTATCGATTTACCATTACGCAATAAAAATATCCCTGTTGAAGTCAGATTGGTGGATAGTTCTCCTTTAAGCTCAGGCCCCATAACACGTGAAAATGTATACCTATCCAGATGAACATAGGCTCAACCCACTCAGAGCAATTAACACTTGATATAGTCACCTCCCTATCTTCCCCATTGTCCTTGGAATACTCTGGCTCTTACTCCACGACCCCGCCATACAATGGTCAACTGGTCTAGTGTCGTTCTCCTCCTCACACAGTAAACATGCCTGTGTTCCCTTTCATTCCATAAGTACTGTTCTCGAGAGCAAACCCCCTGATTTCCTCTAACCAGGTATCACGATTTTCAAGATGTGGTCCACCCAAAAAAAGTTGAATCTCTGCCACCAAGAAGGCCCTACGCTTGTCCAATCGATTTATTACCCAGGGCCCCTGTTCCTTACTGGGGTATCTTTCCCTTGTCCGAATCCAAGTTAAAAATACTTAAGGAGTGTATTAAAGAAAATATACAAAAAAACTTTCATTCGACCATCCACCTCCCCTGCTGGTGCAGAAATATTTTTTGGCCATAAGAAATATGGCGGGTTAAGACCGTATGTGGATTATCGCAATTCAAATAAAATTACCTTCAAGAACAGAAATCCCTTGCCCTTTATCCCAGAACTACTCGAATGTCTTCAAAATGCCTGTCTCTACTCCAAAGTTGATCTACGCAGGGCATACAACCTTGTACGTATCTGTAAAGGGGATGAATGGAAGGCTGATTTTAGGGCCTGATACGGTCACTTTGAATACACTGTGATGCTGTATGGGCTCTGTAGTGCCCCCGCTACTTTTCAGCATTTAGTCAATGACATTTTCGGTGACCATCTTTACCAGTTTGTTGTAATCTATCCAGGTTGATATTCTAATAGTCTCATCTTCACTCCAGGAACATAGGCAACACGTGAACACAGTACTTCGATGACACCATGGAAATAACTTGTATGCCAAGCTGGAGAATTGTGTCTTTGAAACTTCCTGGGTTTTATCATCTCTCCCGGACACATAGAGATGGACCCCCGTAAAGTGGATGCCATCATTACTTGGCCATCCCCCACGGATCGCAAAGGGGAGCAAAGATTAATCTATTTTGCAAACTTTTACCACCGTTTCCTTCAAAGCTTTTCCAAGATTGTAAAGCCGTTGACCCATACCAAGTTCAATTGGACTGAAGAAGCCCAAAAGGCATTCAACGACCTCCATAACCTCTTCACCACTGCTCCTGTCCTAACCTTTCCCAACCCACAATAGCTGTTCTTTCTTGAAGTTGTTGCCTCGGAATCAGCCATTGGAGCCATCCTCTCCCAAAAGTCTCCCCAGGGACAATTACACCCTGTAGCCTATTATTCTAAAAAGCTCAGTCTGGCTGAACATAATTACAATATAGGAGATTGCGAGCTCCTGGCTATCATACAAGCTTTTGAGGAGTGGCGCCACCTACTCGAAGGAGCTATTCACCCGGCCACTGTGTATACGGACCATAAGAATTTGGAATATCTATGGTATGCTAAACGTCTCAGACTCTGACAAGCTCGGTGGGCTCTCTTCTTCACAAGATTTAATTTCCATGTAACCTATTGCCCCGGCTCAAAGAATGGCAAGGCGGATGCCCTCTCACGAATTAAGGAATATCCACCCTCACCTACCACTTTCCCTCCTCTGGTGTTGCCACCACAACGCTTCTTAGGCTTTATGTCATGTCTCCAAGATAAAATCAAACGATTTTTAACGGCAAAGACCTCCTTACCATTGACTGCAGAAGGATTTCTTACATGGGATCATTGCATCTATGTTCCAGAAAAGGCCAGAGTGGATGCCCTACAAATATGCCAAGATTCCTTAGTGGCTGGACATCCAGGATACAAGAAAAAGCTGGAATTGGTCAAGCGACACTTCTGGTGGCCCGCAATGTCCTCCTGTGTGGCTAAGTATGTGAGCAGTTGTTCCACCTGTCTGCAGTCCAAAAAAAATACTAAAAAGATGGCTGGGTTACTACTACCCCTACCGATCCCAACACGTCCTTGGCCTCAGTTATCCACAGACTTCATTGTTGACTTACCCTCCTCCCGGGGAGAATATGGTCATTATGGTTGTAGCTGACCATTTAAACAAGATGGCGCACTTTATCCCAGGTTGAAAATTGCTTACAGCCGCTAAAACTGCCACTCTGGTCCTCTACAATGTGGTCAAGCTTCATGGATCCCTGATTCCATTTTTTCTGACAGGGGAGCTCAATTTACCTTCCACTTTTGGAGAGCATTCTGCTCTCAACTCCACATCCAGATCCTTCTCTCCACTGCTTTCTAGCCACAGACAAAAGGACAAATTGATAGGGTAGACACCGGCTACCTACATAGGGCCATATTACATACTTGGTGCTAACTTAACCAGAGCTGTTGTAAACTTAAAACCTCCATAGGCTATAATGGCTCTGGGAAGTTTACAACAGCTCTGGTTAAGTTAGCACCAAGTATGTAATAAGGCCCATACAATTTTATTGAACATATACATTATAACCAAAAACGAATAAAAAACATAAATGGATTGTAATGAATTCTCCCTATTCAGGGTGGGTTACCATGCTGGTCCTAGCAATAAACTTCTAGATAATCAGAGTAGAGAAGATTAGGGGCTAAATTACAATCTTCGTGCAATAAGCCTCGCGCAAAGCAAATTTTTTGCGGCAAGCGTTAAACGTTTGCGCTCGCAAATCACCGCTGGAATTACAATTCTCGCGGCTTTTTTCTTCCGCCGATCAATTGCGAGTGCAAACATGACGCGCCCAAATGCACGCGCAGTACCGTCTCGCACAAAAATCTTTGTGCGCGCTATCAGAATTTAGAACCACACCTATCTCACGTAAATATATTGCGCCTGCCACTGTCAACCTGTGACTGTGCCTGATCTATTTTTAAGCAGTTACAGCGTCCTGGGCGGTTGGTCAGAGAGATAGAGATAGAGGAGATATTAGTGCAGGAGCAGGTTCATTTGCATGTCATCACACATATATCACATAGATCCACATTACACATAATCACTCGCACACCTATACAAAACTAAGCAGCACACATCACTACACTTTAATACACAATACACATAGTCACACATACATACTTGTCATAACCCCTACCTACCCCCCTTTCGTATTAATTTTGTCACCCTAACCCTGTGTATTCCCCATTATAATTGTCTGTAACTGTTTGTCATGGAGGGTGCAGGGAGGAGAGATGGAGGGAGGAGGAGTGTTGAGGAGCAGCAGGAGGCGAGGAGTGGTAGAGAGGTGTCAGGGTGTGGGAGTCAGGGAGGTAACACACGTGGAGAGGGAGGTAGTAGACGTGGAGAGGGTCAGCGTAGGAGTGAGGAGCGTAGGAGTGGGGAGCGTAGGAGTGGGGAGCGTAGGAGAGAGCGTAGGAGAGAGCATAGGAGTGGGGAGCGTAGGAGTGGCGATAGAGCCTTGAGTCCTGAGAGGGACACTCGTGGAGCAGGGGAGAGGCGTAGGACTCGGAGTGAGGATGCCAGGCCAGGCGCATCCAGCCAAAGGGCAGGTGTGGCGCAAGGGACAGGACAGGGAGTCAGAGGACAGACACACTTCAGGGCCTCAGGTACAAGGATCCGAGAGGAGTGCTACACTCTCGAGGAAAAGACTGTCCTGATACGGGAATACAGTCATGGCCGAAATTGTTGGCACCCCAGACATTTTTCCAGAAAATCAAGTATTTCTCACAGAAAAGTATTGCAGTAAGACATGTTTTGCTATACACATGTTTATTCCCTTTGTGTGTATTGGAACAAAATAAAAAAAAGGGAGGAAAAAAAGCAAATTGGACATAATGTCACACAAAAATCCAAAAATGGGCTGGACAAAATTATTGGCACCCTTAACTTAATATTTGGTTGCACACCTTTTGGAAAAAATTAACTGAAATCAGTCGCTTCCTATAACCATCAATAAGCTTCTTACACCTCTCACCTGGAATTTTGGACCACTCTTTCTTTGCAAACTGCTCCAGGTCTCTCTTATTGGAAGGGTGCCTTTTCCCAACAGCAATTTTAAGATCTCTCCACAGGTGTTCAATGGGATTTAGATCTAGACTCATTGCTGGCCACTTCAGAACTCTCCAGTGCTTTGTTGTCATCCATTTCTGGGTGCTTTTTGATGTATGTTTGTGATCATTGTCCTGCTGGAAGACCCAAGATCTCGGATGCAAACCCAGTTTTCTGACACTGGGCTCTAAAGTGCGACCCAAAATCCTTTGGTAATCCACAGATTTCATGATGCCTTGCACACATTCAAGGCACCCAGTGTCAGAGGCAGCAAAACAACCCCATAACATCATTGAACCTCCACCATATTTCACTGTAGGTACTGTGTTCTTTTCTTTGTAGGCCTCATTCCATTTTCGGTAAACAGTAGAATGATGTGCTTTGCCAAAAAGCTCTATCTCGGTCTCATCTATCCACAAGACGTTTTCCCAGAAGGATTTTGGCTTACTCAAGTACATTTTGGCAAACTGTCGTCTTGCTTTTTTAGGTCTCTGTGTCAGCAGTGGGGTCCTCCTGGGTCTCCTGCCATAGCGTTTCATTTCATTTACATGTCGACGGATAGTTCGCGCTGACACTGATGCTCCCTGAGCCTGCAGGACAGCTTGAATTTCTTTGGAACTTGTTTGGGGGCGCTTATCCACCATCCGGACTATCCTGCATTGCAACCTTTCATCAATTTTTCTCTTCTGTCCACCTACAGAGAGATTAGCTACAGTGCCATGGGTTGCAAACTTCTTGATAATGTTGCGCACTGTGGACAAAGGAAAATCTAGATCTCTGGAGATGGACTTGTAACCTTGAGATTGTTGATATTTTTCCACAATTTTGGTTCTCAAGTCCTCAGACAGTTCTCTTCACCTCTTTCTGTTGTCCATGCTTAGTGTGGCACACACAGACACACAATGCAAAGACTAAGTGAACTTCTCTCCTTTTTATCTGCTTTCAGGTGTGATTTTTATATTGCCCACACCTGTTACTTGCCCCAGGTGAGTTTACAGGAGCATCACAAGCTTGAAACAATCTTATTTATCCACAGTTTTGAAAGGGTGCCAATAATTTTGTCCAGACCATTTTTGGATTTTTGTGTGACATTATGTCCAATTTGCTTTTTTTCCTCCCTTTTTTGTTTTGTTCCAATACACACAAAGGGAATAAACATGTGTATAGCAAAACATATGTTACTGCATTACTTTTCTGTGAGAAATACTTGATTTTCTGGAAAAATGTCTGGGGTGCCAACAATTTCGGCCATGACTGTATATGGAAAGGGCACATTGTCTGGGTGATTCATCCCTCTCTGGACACCGGCATCAAAGGCTGTGGAGGGAGATACATGGACCTGTGTGTGAGCTAGGGAAGAGCCGTACAATGGAGTCCATTAAACACCGCTACCAGGATTGCAAGCGGGAGCTGAAGGCAAAGCTGGCCAGCAAACGTCGTGAGGCAATGCGAACTGGTGGTGGACCGCCGCGCAGAGTCATGTATACAGAGTGGGAGGAGATGCTGAAAGAACGGATCACAGCAACCAGTGTGGCAGAATTCCCAGGCATCCAAACACCAGCAGAGCAACCACCGACTGAGCGAGAGTATTGCTTCCATTTTGAGTATTTAACCCCTTCACTGCGGATGACGTGTGGGGAACGCCCTCATTGACTCCCGCTATATGCGGAGGAAGTTCCCCACATGTCATCTGCAAGTGGGAGCCCTGGCGGAGATACTCACCTCTCTGTCCGGGGTCTCGCGGCGTTCTGACTTCAGTGAAGTTAGATGCTGAAATTAAGGCCCTCCCTACGTTAATGACATCATCGCACCATGCAATGCCGCGAGATTACCTGAAAGGGAGGGGGGATCCATTTGGATCCCTCTCCCTACCAATCGGGAGGGTTTACAGTAAAAAAAAAAGACACCGCTTTGAAAGGCAGTGCCATTCGGCACCAGATGATGATCTAGCTCCAGTGGGGGCCGCCATCTTGGATGGCGGCTCCACCTCCGGGTTCCCCCTCGCCTCCTGACGTATCTCGCATAGCACGATGACGTCAGATAGCCGGGGAACCCCTAGCTGCCTGGGGATTTCCCAACGAAATCCCCTGGTGGAGATAAAGGGTTCCTTTGAACCCCGATATCTCCAGAACCGAGAGATAAAAAAATCAAAAAAAAATCACATAGTTCCCCCCAAAAAATGTAACAAGGCTGCATTTCTAATTTTTGTCCAAGCGCACGCCATAGAAAATATAACCACAAACGCTCATGTGATAAAATGTGAAAAAAAAACACTTTACACGCTGTAAATGATTGAAAATTCAAATTTTATTGTATTTTTTGTTATAATATACAGGCAGGACATGACGTATACATGTAAAAAGTATAAATTATGAATCTGCTGAGTCTCCCAGAAAGAACAATATATAATATGTCTGGGTCGTATAATTAAATGTGGCTTCAAATCGCGTTTAACCCCTTAAGGACCCAGGACGTACCATGTACGTCATTGCAGCGGGTCTCTTTTAGACCCGCTGACGTACATGGTACGTCCTGCGGTTTTGTGAGCGCTGGAAGCGATCGGATCGCTTCCAGCAGCTCAAACGCCATTGCAGGATGCCTGGGAGTCCAGGCATCCGTGCAATGGCGGTGAGAAGTGCCGGGGCACCTTGTGATCGCTCCCTGGGAGCGATCAACATCCGGTTTCACCGGAGAGGTGCCCGGCACTTCTAGAGAGCGCTGGAAGCGATCGGTATCGCTTCCAGCTGCTCTGTGTATATTGCAGGGATGCCTCGACATCGAGGCATCCTTGCAATATGCTTACCTGCCGCCGGTCCGCTAAGTGATCGCTCCCCCCGAGCGATCACTTCCGGTAGCGGCAGGAAGTACTGAGTGCCACAAGGTATCGTGGCACTCAGTACAAAAAGATCACATGAGTGATCAGGTGCTCTGCTGGGTGCCTCGAGGGATCAAGGCACCCAGCAGAGTAAAAAAAGTGTAAAAAAAAGAAAAAAAAGAAAAATCAATAAAAAGTTATAAAATAAAATAAACTGACAGCCAAGATGGCGCTGCCCTTCTAAGGGCAGGGTCATCTTGGGGCTGAGTGGGATGTTCCTAGCCTGCCTCATCAGAGAGGCAGGCTAGCAACATTCAATCAGAAGTAAAAAAAAATCAAAATAAAATTTCTAATTTGTCAGGTCAGGTCAATATTTTGTAAATATTGGCTCTGACTAGACATGTGCACAGCACAAAATTTCGTTTTGAACTAATGGATTAGTCCTAAAATGCAATTTATTTAGTTGCTAAAGAAATTCGTTTTCAGTTATTTAGTATGAAAACTAATTTCATTCATCCGAAAACCAGTGGATACAATTACTATTGTAATGGCTCCTCAGAGGGCTGAGATCGCTGCTTGTTACAGTATCTCTCATTCTCAGCACAATGTGGGCCATATTATATAGTTGGTGCTAACTTAACCAGAGCTGTTGTAAACTTCCCAGAGCGATTGTAGCCTATGGAGGTTTTCAGTTTACAACAGCTCTGGTTAAGTTAGCACCAACATTGTAATACTGCCCCGTGTCAGGCAAAGCTGTTACAGTAACTGACTGCTGCTCATCACAGCGCTCAGAGTTTCAGTAAAACTAGTAAATAATATTTTTATATATATAAGGGGTTAGAACAATATTATTTCCTTGTTTTACTGAATCTCTGAGCACTGTTAGTCAGTTACTGTAACAGCTGAGCCTGATACATTGTACTGAGAGATAAGGTAACAAGCAGCCGATCTCCGCGCTCACAGCCACTGGATTTAAAGGGCTGAGAAAAAAAGGATCCTCTCTGTATAATGTTTAGAACATCCTCCTGCATTAATTAATACCCCTCTCTGTATAATGTATACAACTTTCACCTGCATTAATTAATACCCCTCTCAGTATATTATATAGAAGTATATTATATAGAATGTCCCTCTCTGTATAGAACATCCTCCTCAATTTATACCTTTCTCTGTAAAATGTATATAACATCCTCCTGCATGAATACCCCTCTCTGTATAATGTATAGAACATCCTCCTGCATTAATTAATGCCCCTCTCTGTATAGAAAATCCTACTGCATTGGCATGTGGAGGGTGCAGAACTTCGGATGTTGCGCTCTTCATTGCTGGTCTCCTTCACTTATCAATGTAATATCACAAAAAGGACTGACACTAAAATGTAGTGCATTTTATTTTAGTTTCTTTCGTTTTTTGTACTGAGCAGTTTCGTTTCTCTTGAGTCATACGAAAACTAAATTATCCCAAAATTCGGACTAAATCGTTTTAGTACTAAAATGAATGCACATGTCTAGCTCTGACCTCTGTGATTCTCCCTCCCTCTCCTCACTTGTGTTTTGGTGAGCGAGAGAGAGAGATCAGATTTGACAGGTTAGAGATTTTAGTGAGATTAGAAAAATTGAGGCAGATTTAGAGAGATTTTAGTGAGATTAGAAAAATTTAGGCAGATTTAGAGAGATTTTAGGAAGATTTAGAAGAATTGAGGCAGGTTTAGAGTGATTTAGAGAGATTTAGGTGTTTATTTGTATTTTCTTGTGAAACCCAACGGTTCTTCTAAGAACCAACAATCCGCTTATTATATATAATAATTATAAAATTTTATAATCTATTATATATAATGTCTGAGAGGGTGTACAGCGCCGAGGAGGCATATGCCATCCTGGCGTCAGAATCTGAAGCATCTGCGTCAGACTCCGACCCTGATTTTGACCCCGCCAACTGCTCAGAGACGTCGCTAGATACATCATCTACGCTGGCTGATGTATCTAGTGATGTTTCTGATGCAGATCCTGGGTCACCACCTGCCAGCAGGAGACGCACAGCTCCAGCTGAAGGAGTGGTAGTGCCTCATCGCCAGAGGCCAGATATCCCTCCTTTCACGGCAAATCCTGGCATCAATATTGATGTTGCAGGATTACCGCCACACAGTTTTTGCAGGTGTTTTATGGGGGATGATTTGTTGGGCCACATCGTGGCCCAATCAAATCTGTATGCCCATCAGCATTGTGCCTGCGAAGCCAGACTCCTACTTGGTTAGGCAGCAATGGACCCCGCTAGATGTGCCAGAATTTCTGAAATTCTGGGCACTTACTATGCTGATGGGCATCATAAAGAAGCCCTCAATTCGCTCCTACTGGAGCAGTAGCCCCATCTGCTCTACCCCCATTTACCCCCAATCAATGTCACGTAGAAGGTATGAAAACATTTTGCGTTTCATGCACTTCAGTGACAACAGCCTGTGCCCTCCTAGAGAGCATCCCCAGTTTGACAGGCTTATAAAATCCGCCCCCTGATTACCCACTTCGCCGCCAGGTTTGCAGAGGCTTATACACCTGGAAGGAATATCTGCGTGGATGAATCCCTAATGAAATACAAGGGAAGGCTGGGATTCAAGCAGTATATTCCTTCCAAACGCTCCAGGTATGGAGTGAAGGTGTATAAGCTCTGTGACAGCGAGAGTGGGTATACTCAGGCCTTCCGGGTGTACGAGGGAAAGGATAGTAGCCTTGACCCTCCAGGTTGCCCAGAACACATGGGAACCAGTGGCAAGATGTGTGGGACCTACTTTTTCCCCTGATGAACAAAGGGTACCACTTGTATGTTGATAATTTTTATACAAGTGTCCCTTTGTTCAAGCTGCTGTATTGTTTTGATACAGCAGCATGCGGTACTGTTCGCAAGAACCGCGTAGGTTTCCCAGCACAGCTTGTCCGCACCCGGTAAAAAGGGGGGAGACCTCAGCTCTGCGCCAAGAGGAGCTGTTGGCGGTCAAGTACAGAGACAAGAAGGATGTATACCTTCTATCCACCATCCACACTGAGAGGTCTGTCGAGGTCTCTGTACGTGGCAGAGCTGAGCGCATCAGGAAGCCAGTGTGCATCAAAGCCTATAACCGGCATATGGGTGGGGTTGATCTGGCAGATCAGCTGCTCCAGCCCTACCAGATTATGCGGAAGTCAAGGGCCTGGTACAAAAAGGTTGCAATTTACCTGATGCAAATTGCAACCCACAATGCCTTTTTGCTCTGCAAAAAGGCAAACCCCAGAGTGACGCTGTCCTTTTTACAGTTTCAGCTCCAGGTCATTTCGGGGCTTTTGTACCAGGATGCACCTGCTCCCCGGGCGGTGATGGGGGACAGAGTTGGGGCTACACATTGTATTTATAAAATCCCCCCTACTGAGGGCAAACAGAAACCCCAAAAAAGGTGCAGGGTGTGTTTCAAGAGGGGGCAGAGGAGAGACACAATCTTTTACTGCCCAGAATGCCCTGGACAACCCGGTCTGTGTCTTGGGGACTGTTTCAAGCTATATCACACTGTGCGTGATCTGTGATTTTTTTTTTCCTTTCTATTTTTTCTCACACTCCAGTTAGTTAGTTCAGTTTAGTTTTTTTTTCTTTTACTGCACCAGACTTTTACATTTTATTCGTACATTTTTATGTTCTACAATTGGTGCTGTATTTTGCCAAAATCTTTGCACACCTATGCATGGGGGGCATGGGTGTACTCAGGAGATCTTGCAGAAAACAACCTGGAGAGTTTTCATGCAGTAACAAACAACAGTGTCTCCTAAATCACAGTCCAAATCTAATGTGGGCGTAAAAATAAAAAAATTGAAAAATTACCGCCACACACCTTCTCAAATGTTTTGGGCTAAAACCGTTGCATCCATGGCATCAAAGCACTCCATATGCAATACCTTGGGGTGTCAACATAACAAATATAAACAATTTTCTGGCAATAATTGAAACTGGGGTATGCGGTAGACCCAAAACCAAAGCTAGGCCTAGCTGAAGAAATAATCTCAATTTCAACTCCAATGACAAAGTCATAAAAATTGTATTTGAACCTTCCCAAAATCCTGGCAAACCTATGCATGGGGGGCATGGGTGTACTCAGGAGACCTTGCAGAAAACAACCTGGAGAGTTTTCATGCAGTAACAAACAACAGTGTCTCCTAAATCACAGTCCAAATCTAATGTGGGCGTAAAAATCTGAAAATTGAAAAATTACACCACACACCTTCTCAAATGTTTTGGGCTAAAACCGTTGCATCCATGGCATCAAAGCACTCCATATGCAATACCTTGGGGTGTCAACATAACAAATATAAACAATTTTCTGGCAATAATTCAAACTGGGGTATGCGGTAGACCCAAAACCAAAGCTAGGCCTAGCTGAAGAAATAATCTCAATTTCAACTCCAATGACAAAGTCATAAAAATTGTATTTGAACCTTCCCAAAATCCTGGCAAACCTATGCATGGGGGGCATGGGTGTACTCAGGAGACTTTGCAGAAAACAACCTGGAGAGTTTTCATGCAGTAACAAACAACAGTGTCTCCTAAATCACAGTCCAAATCTAATGTGGGCGTAAAAATCTGAAAATTGAAAAATTACACCGCACACCTTCTCAAATGTTTTGGGCTAAAACCGTTGCATCCATGGCATCAAAGCACTCCATATGCAATACCTTGGGGTGTCAACATAACAAATATAAACAATTTTCTGGCAATAATTCAAACTGGGGTATGCGGTAGACCCAAAACCAAAGCTAGGCCTAGCTGAAGAAATAATCTCAATTTCAACTCCAATGACAAAGTCATAAAAATTGTATTTGAACCTTCCCAAAATCCTGGCAAACCTATGCATGGGGGGCATGGGTGTACTCAGGAGACCTTGCAGAAAACAACCTGGAGAGTTTTCATGCAGTAACAAACAACAGTGTCTCCTAAATCACAGTCCAAATCTAATGTGGGCGTAAAAATCTGAAAATTGAAAAATTACACCACACACCTTCTCAAATGTTTTGGGCTAAAACCGTTGCATCCATGGCATCAAAGCACTCCATATGCAATACCTTGGGGTGTCAACATAACAAATATAAACAATTTTCTGGCAATAATTCAAACTGGGGTATGCGGTAGACCAAAACCAAAGCTAGGCCTAGCTGAAGAAATAATCTCAATTTCAACTCCAATGACAAAGTCATAAAAATTGTATTTGAACCTTCCCAAAATCCTGGCAAACCTATGCATGGGGGGCATGGGTGTACTCAGGAGACCTTGCAGAAAACAACCTGGAGAGTTTTCATGCAGTAACAAACAACAGTGTCTCCTAAATCACAGTCCAAATCTAATGTGGGCGTAAAAATCTGAAAATTGAAAAATGACACCACACACCTTCTCAAATGTTTTGGGCTAAAACCGTTGCATCCATGGCATCAAAGCACTCCATATGCAATACCTTGGGGTGTCAACATAACAAATATAAACAATTTTCTGGCAATAATTGAAACTGGGGTATGCGGTAGACCCAAAACCAAAGCTAGGCCTAGCTGAAGAAATAATCTCAATTTCAACTCCAATGACAAAGTCATAAAAATTGTATTTGAACCTTCCCAAAATCCTGGCAAACCTATGCATGGGGGGCATGGGTGTACTCAGGAGACCTTGCAGAAAACAACCTGGAGAGTTTTCATGCAGTAACAAACAACAGTGTCTCCTAAATCACAGTCCAAATCTAATGTGGGCGTAAAAATCTGAAAATTGAAAAATTACACCACACACCTTCTCAAATGTTTTGGGCTAAAACCGTTGCATCCATGGCATCAAAGCACTCCATATGCAATACCTTGGGGTGTCAACATAACAAATATAAACAATTTTCTGGCAATAATTGAAACTGGGGTATGCGGTAGACCCAAAACCAAAGCTAGGCCTAGCTGAAGAAATAATCTCAATTTCAACTCCAATGACAAAGTCATAAAAATTGTATTTGAACCTTCCCAAAATCCTGGCAAACCTATGCATGGGGGGCATGGGTGTACTCAGGAGACCTTGCAGAAAACAACCTGGAGAGTTTTCATGCAGTAACAAACAACAGTGTCTCCTAAATCACAGTCCAAATCGAATGTGTGGGCGTAAAAATCTGAAAATTGAAAAATTACACCACACACCTTCTCAAATGTTTTGGGCTAAAACCGTTGCATCCATGGCATCAAGCACTCCATATGCAATACCTTGGGGTGTCAACATAACAAATATAAACAATTTTCTGGCAATAATTGAAACTGGGGTATGCGGTAGACCCAAAACCAAAGCTAGGCCTAGCTGAAGAAATAATCTCAATTTCAACTCCAATGACAAAATCATAAAAATTGTATTTGAACCTTCCCAAAATCCTGGCAAACCTATGCATGGGGGGCATGGGTGTACTCAGGAGACCTTGCAGAAAACAACCTGGAGAGTTTTCATGCAGTAACAAACAACAGTGTCTCCTAAATCACAGTCCAAATCTAATGTGGGCGTAAAAATCTGAAAATTGAAAAATTACACCACACACCTTCTCAAATGTTTTGGGCTAAAACCGTTGCATCCATGGCATTAAAGCACTCCATATGCAATACCTTGGGGTGTCAACATAACAAATATAAACAATTTTCTGGCAATAATTCAAACTGGGGTATGCGGTAGACCCAAAACCAAAGCTAGGCCTAGCTGAAGAAATAATCTCAATTTCAACTCCAATGACAAAGTCATAAAAATTGTATTTGAACCTTCCCAAAATCCTGGCAAACCTATGCATGGGGGGCATGGGTGTACTCAGGAGACCTTGCAGAAAACAACCTGGAGAGTTTTCATGCAGTAACAAACAACTGTGTCTCCTAAATCACAGTCCAAAACTGATGTGGGTGTGAAAATGAAAAATGACCACCAAACAGTATCCAATTTGTTTGGAGCAAACGGTTGCATCCATAGCATAAAAACACTCCATTTACAATACTTTGGGGTGTTAGCTTACCAAATATATGCACGTTCATAAAACTGGGGTATGTAAAAAGGCCCCTAAAAAGAAGATAAGCAAAGAAGATACTGTATGTCAAATTAGAAAATTGACAAGCACATGTCAAAGATTGGCGTAGCACCCCAAAAACAACAAAACAAATCTATATATGGGTGGTATCACTTTACTCAGAAGATGTTGCTGAACATATTTTTGGGGTGTTTTTTGGCAGTAACCCATAACTGGATTTGACAATTCATGCCTAAAGTACAATGTGTGTGAAAAAATAACCCAAAAAGTGACTACCTGAAAGTTTGACATAGAGCTAGTGCATGGAAAGTGTTAAAATACAACTCTTTGAAGCACCCTAGGGTGTGCCCTTTCTAAAAATATATGGTTTGATGGGGGTAAATTACTTTGGCCGGCTTCAAAAATGTCCCAAATAGGACATGGGTGCATGATGACAAAATGTGAAAATTCCAAGTCTGAAAACTGAAATGCGCACCCCCCAAATAAGGCCTATTAGCCCCCAAATGACCCGACATACCTATACATGGGTGGTATCGATTTACTCAGAAGATGTTGCTGAACATATTTTTGGGTGTTTTTTGGCAGTAACCCATAACTGGATTTGACAATTCATGCCTAAAGTACAATGTGTGTGAAAAAATAACCCAAAAAGTGACTACCTGAAAGTTTGACATAGAGCTAGTGCATGGAAAGTGTTAAAATACAACTCTTTGAAGCACCCTAGGGTGTGCCCTTTCTAAAAATATATGATTTGATGGGGGTAAATTACTTTGGCCGGCTTCAAAAATGTCCCAAATAGGACATGGGTGCATGATGACGAAATGTGAAAATTCCAAGTTGGAAAACTGAAATGCGCACCCCCCAAATAAGGCCTATTAGCCCCCAAATGACCCGACATACCTATACATGGGTGGTATCAATTTACTCAGAAGATGTTGCTGAATATATTTTGGGGTGTTTTTTGGCAGTAACCCATAACTGGATTTGACAATTCATGCCTAAAGTACAATGTGTGTGAAAAAATAACCCAAAAAGTGACTACCTGAAAGTTTGACATAGAGCTAGTGCATGGAAAGTGTTAAAATACAACTCTTTAAAGCACCCTAGGGTGTGCCCTTTCTAAAAATATATGGTTTGATGGGGGTAAATTACTTTGGCCGGCTTCAAAAATGTCCCAAATAGGACATGGGTGCATGATGACGAAATGTGAAAATTCCAAGTTGGAAAACTGAAATGCGCACCCCCCAAATATGGCCTATTAGCCCCCAAATGACCCGACATACCTATACATGGGTGGTATCAATTTACTCAGAAGATGTTGCTGAACATATTTTGGGGTGTTCTTTGGCAGTAAACCTTAAAGTTCACAGTACATGTATTCTTAAATTGCGTTAAAAAAAAAAAATCAACAAAAAACTTTTTTTTCTCAAACTTTGGCATAGATTTGTGGTAAAATGGTTTGCATGGAAAGAGTCAAAATACCCCAAAATACCTTGATTTGTGTACTTTAAAAAAATATGTATATGTGGAGGGTTATTCAGGAATTAGTGACAGATATCAGTGTTACAATGTCACTAGCACTAGTTTTGAAAATAAACTCTTTGGAAATGGCAAAGTGCTACTTGCACTTATTGTTGCATAAAATAAGGAAAAAAGCGAGGAATATGTAAACATTGGGTATTGCTAAACTCAGTACTAAATTTAGAAACTACTAAGGAATTAATTTTTTTTGACGGTTGTTGATACATAAGAAATTTTGGGGGTCAAAGTTCGAAAAAGTGGTGTTTTCTTCAATTTTTTTGTCATATTTCACAATATTTTTTATAGTAAATTATATGAAATGATGAAAAAAATGGTATCTTTATAAAGTCCATTTAATGACGAGAAAAACAGTGTAAAATATGTGTGGGTTACATAAACGAGTAAGAGGAAAATTTGACGTAAACACTAACAGCGCAGAAACGTAAAAACAGCAGCGGTCACTAAAGGACGGATTTGTGTAAAACCGCCCGGTCACTAAGGGGTTAAACATGATGAGCAAAAGCGGTAAAAATGTGCTCAGCAGCACTAGGGATGAACTGTTCAGTTCGATCGGTTCAGAGTTCGCATCGAACATAGCCTGTTCGCATGTTCGCGAACTACGAACATTTCCGCCTGTTCGCTGCGTGTTCGCCCACAATGCAGCACAATGGACCACAATGCACTTTTCCACTGGCCTGAAACTTGTAATTGACTACAGCCTTGCACCTGACCACAGGTCAGGTGCAAGACAGGTTCAAGACTATGCCAATCACGGCTCAGAGTCCTGATTGGGCAAATTTTGCCCAATCATGGGCTCACAGAGCTAAGTCACGCAGCACACTATATAAGGCTTCACACATCGCTTCAGCAAGCGTTTGAGAGGAGATTGTTAGACTTGTGCGCCGATTTTTTTTTCGGTTCGATTCGGTTCGGTTCGTTCGGATGTTTAAAATTTTAGAATCGGCTCGTTTTTGCCGATTCCTGTTTCGGTTCGTATGACGGAATGGGATGTTGTCCGCCTGTGGGTGTGCTCTATCTGCGTGCCCCCGGCGCTTACCGCTGGCCCGACTACCGAGTGATGCGGCACTCGGTGTCTCGTGCGGCCTGGCGTGACCCTGGGGAAGGGTTAGCGGGCGGTGGAGGGGACCCCTGCGTAGAACCAGCCGACCACTGAGCACCACGGGGCTCAGCGTCTCGAGCGGCTGGTTCACTGACCTTGTGGATGCGGGAGTCGTCTGCGGAGTGGCCGTCCGAATATGGAGATCGGATCTGCCGCGGAGGAATATTCGGATCGGAGCGGGAAACGTTTCGGATCTGGTTGCGGATGAATCTTCGGATCGGATTGCGGAGAACGTTACGGAACTCACGGAAACGGCTGACTGTTCGGATCTTATCTCGATCCCTGGATATACCGAAGCGCGGTACGCGGCCGCGCCTTTCGGATCGGATCCCGGTTGAATATACTCAGACTCGATGACCTCACGCTGCGCCTCTGTCCTGATGCTCGATGCAGGCACAGGGCGCTCGATTCGGTTCGGATCGTTGCTGGACACCGCACCCTGAGACCGCGGGGGATACTCAGACAATGTATGCGGCGGAGAAATAAAGTCATCAGACGAGGCTGGATGCACTGGTAGATCTGAGTTTATTATTCACATCTCCTACATTTATCAACTTCACACAATTAGGAATACAATGGGAATCCCTGCCCGCCCTCACAAGACCCATTGGCCGTTACGATCGGGGAGTCGCCGATTCGGACCGGATGGTCCGAATCGACCATTAAGCGATTCGACCGGATGGTCCGAATCGGCCATTTTCCGATTCGAATAATCTGATCGCAACCACGAGGCGATCGGAAAATGGCGGCGGGCAAGGCAGACAAAGGGAACACATTTCACAATAACCAACGGGGACACTTTATTACACCACACATAACCACATCTAAATAAAAGTACTTCAAAACTCTGTGCGTGCCACCGCACCTAAGTGTTCATGGCCATATCAATGTCATTGTGCACCGCCCCTGGCTGAGGGCGTTGAGCCATTCCGTGACAGTTCGGTTCGGCTTGTTTTTCATATACATTTTTTTTTTCGGAAATCGGCCATTTTCGTGTTTTCGGGTCACTGCTCGTTTTTTGTATCGACTTTTTTTCGTGATTTCGGAAATTTTCGTTTTCTTCGGAACGTCTGTTCTCCTCGTTTCAAAGTGTCTAACTCTATTCGTTTTGGCGTAAACAAACTACGATGGTTTACTTTTTATATACTTTATATATTTTTTTATAATTAATTGTTGGTTTCTTTTTCGGATCCGATAATTCATTCTGTCGATATGATAATTCTGGCGATTCTATCGTTATTTTTTTTATTAAATAAACATCCTTTTTTTCTTATGAATATACATTTCACAACTTTATTTAATCATATTAAAATGGTATGAAAGGAACAAAAAAAAATGAACAAAACGATTTAAAAAACGCAAAACTGACTGACTTTAAAAATAAAAACCAGAACAAAAGGTTTTAAAATGGAAAAATAGTTGATCAAAATGATCTGAAACGAAAAAAAAACAACAAATAAAATGATTTAAATTTTAAAAAAGACAAAAAAAAATTAACCCTTTCGCTGCTGAGGCATTTCACGGCTTCCCTTCACGCCTGTGTGCAGTCTGCTGCTGAGCTAATTTTTAACAGTTTCGCTCCTCTTGTTTAAACGCGTTTTGAAGCCTTATTTTATTATATGACCCAGACATGTTATATATCGTTCTTTCCGGCAGACTCGGCAGATTCATAATATATCATTATTATATGTATGCGTCATATCCTGTCTGTATATTATAACAAAAAATGCAATAAAATTTGAATTTTTAATGTTTTACAAGGTGTAAAGTGTTTTTTTTCACATTTTAACATGCAAGTGTTTGCGGTTATATTTTATGAGTTGCGCTTGTTAAAAAAAATTGAAATGGGAACTTGTTATATTTTTTTGGGTGAAAATTACACTATTTTTAACAAACGCACCCCATACAAAAATCCTTAGCGCAGCATCATTGTTCACATTATAATTGAAATGGCAACAATATTGCTGCATTAACAAAACAAAACAAAAAAACCTGTTTATTTTTGTTTTATATTTTATTATATTTTTATTTTTATAATTTTTAACATTGTCATGTTTGGTATCGTTGGAAAGGCCATGCTCTGGTCGATCCAACGATACCAAACATTAACCGATAGCTGCCGCGGATTGGGAGATAGGGGCTTCATTGGAACCCCCTATCTCCACCATTGGTCGCAGTTAGGGGTTAACTCCAGAACTGACGTCTTTGTGACGAGGTCTTAGGACTGTCGGCAGCTGCCGTTCCCCCACGCTGTTGTCTTCCTGCAAAGACGTGACCATGTTGGTGGGCAGTGTCTTAGCGGGCAGCGGTGGGAGAGAGAGAGCTCATAGCTGGGAGGAGGTGTTGCGTGAAGCTGCGAACAGGGACAAATAAACTAGACCTGAGCCGCACTGAGGATCTTTGGGTTGTGTCGGAGAAGACTTCACGCAGTGCTGCCTTCAATATTTTTTGATAAATTCTTGGTTGTACAATGAATGTGACTGTGGACAAAAATCCATGTTGTTGTGTGTCACGGAATGGCCCAGCACCCTCAGCCAGGGGCGATTCATAGTGGCAGTTATACCCATAGACACTTAGGTGCTGTGGGACCCACGGAGTTTGAGTATTTTATTTTAGATGTGGATTTGTGTGTGGTGTAATAAAGTGTCCCCCGTTGGTATTGTGAAATGTAATTCCCTTTGTCTGCCTTGCCCGCCGCCATTTTCTGATCGCCTCGTGGTTCCGGTCAGAATAATCGGATCGTAAAATGGCCGAATCGGCAACTCCCCGATTCGTAACGGCCAATACGAATCGGGGCCCAGGTGCCTCCTGCCAGCGAGGGCCAATGGGGCTTGTGTGGGCGGGCAGGGATTCCCATTGTTCTGATATTGGTGTAAAGTTTATAAATATATGTGATGTGTAAAATAAACCCAGATTTACTAGTGCATCCAGCCTCGCCTGATGACTATTATTTTCGGCCGTATTTGCTGAGGATCCCGCGCGGTCTCAGAGTACGGTTCCGAACCGAACCACCTTAAGATCCGAAGGCGCGGACCGCGTACCGCGCTTCGGTACATCGAGTGATCGGAGATAAGATCCGAATATTCCTCCGATCCAGCGAGATCCGAATATTCCTCGACGGAGATCGCTAATCAGATCCGAAGATTCCCTCGATCCCTTAAGATCCGAATATTCATCCGGCCGTAAGATCAGAATATTCCTCCGCCCGTAAGATCCGAATATTCTTCCGGCCGTAAGATCAGAATATTCCTCTGCCCGTAAGATCCGAATATTCTTACGTGGGAAGTCCCGATTCCCGAATTCGCACGGCCGCTCCGCAGACGCTCCCACACTTACAAGGTCAGTGAACCAGCTGCTCGAGACGCTGAGTGCCGTGTTGCTCAGTGGTCGGGCTGGTTCTACGCAGGGGTCCCCTCCACCGCCCGCTACCCCTTCCCCAGGGTCACTCCAGGCCGCACGAGACGCCGAGTGCCGTGTCACTCGGTAGTCGGGCCAGCGGTAAGCGCCAGGGGCACGCAGATAGAGCACACCCGCAGGCGGACAACATCCCATTCCGTCATACTGGTGGCAGCGGTGGGATAAGCTCTCTGCAGACCCCAAGGAGACCTACGCCATGGCGGTGTACAGCCATTACAACAGGGACACCCTGCGTGGGATGCTGGAGAACCGGGGAGGGACTCCTGGCAATAAGAACAGGAAAACCCTGATGAAGGAGCTGACCAGGATGGATCAGAACAGGGTGACGTTACCCGTCCCCAACCCTGTCCTCGCAGAGGTAGCGGAAGATGCTTTCCTCAGACAGGTGCGGCAACGGGTTGCCCTACTGGGAGCTGCCCCATCGGAGGCGGGCATAAGCTGGGTGTTCCAGGAGGTCCGGCTGGAAGTGGAGCAAGAGAAGATTCGGCAGCACGAGCTGCGGATGGCAGCGCTCTGTGGGACAGAGACTGAATATTCTACCCCTGAACCCTATCCCGTAGAACCCTGGGTTGGGGCTTACAGCTCGACTGGAGCTTCACCCTGGGAATCTGCATCCCCCAGTGATCACCCTTTCGGGACTTACAGCTCGCCTGGAGCCTGTGTTGGGGACATCGCGCATCCCAGCGACCCTTGGATGGAGACTTACAGCTCGCCTGGAGCTGCATCCGAGGACGACACACCCCCCAGCGAGTGGCAGTGCCACTGTTTCAGCACCCTCGAGGAGGCGAGGGCGGAATTCCCGAAAAGGCTACAGGAAGGCCTGGACCGGTACCATGGGTCTACAGTGGAGCCCACCGGGTACGAGTGGCGAGACGAGGTCCGCCAGGAACTGTGGTACGAGGCCCTGTACCACGAGAGGGACTACCATGGCGTCTATGTCCCCTCCGACGCTGTCATCCACCGGGTGCAGTATGATGTTCGAGCAGCGTTCCTGCAAGATCGGGCCCCGGAGGAGTGGGAGGCAGAGCTCCAGGACCTGGTGCAGCAGGAGATTGCACTGGATGCCGCGTACCGCGCGCTCCGATGGCTAGCCGGCCCTCTGATACCCCGCACCAGTGACGGCGCCTCCACCGCAGGGTCCCGCTACGGTGGCACGGGACTGCTTTACGAGAGCATGGCCGCGGATCCTGGGTTCGGTGAAGAGACCGAAGAGCGGTCGGAGGAGATATTGGAGCGACGGGAACAGGAGCTCCCGTACGACAGCAGGGACTCGGTGTTCGAGGAGCTGGAGTTCCTAGCAGAGCGAGAGTGGGAGCTCGAGAAGGCCTACAGGAGATTGTTGGACGGCGTTCCGCAGTCGGGTCTGAGTCCCACGTACTGGGACGGGTCGGCGGAAGAAACCGACAGTCCACAGGTCTGGGAATTATGGGAGGCAGAGATGCTCCCATGGGTCCCCGTTGGGGCCCCAGCAGAAAAAGTTAACCCCTTCACCCCGCAAGTTGACACGGTGGCCGTGCTCACGGGTCCAGTGGAGGAGCTGGCAACGGGGCAGAGCGCCGCTGGCCTCTGCCCACTCCCCGCAGCAGTGAAAGTTATCCTCCAACCAGCAGAAGAGCTGGCCACGGGGCAGAGTGCCGCTGGCCTCTGCCCACTGCCCACGGTCTGCCAGGAGGAGCAGACGGATGGTTCCCCCGGGCGGGGCTGTGAGCAGCCATTGATTGCCCCGGGGGGGGAAGAAACCATCCCCTCACAAGGAAAACCCCACCCAGCTGAAGAGTTGGCCACGGGGCAGAGGGCCGCTGGCCTCTGCCCACGGCCCACAGTCTGCCAGGAGGAGCAGACCGATGGTTCCCCCGGGCTGGGTTGTGCGCAGCCATTGATTGCCCCGGGGGGTGAAGAGACCATCCTCCTGCAAGGAGATCCTCGCTCAGCGGAAGAGCTGACCACGGGGCAGAGTGCCGCTGGCCTCTGCCCATCCTTCACAATCTGCCTCGAGGGGCCGAGTGAGGATAACCTAGCGTTATCGCCTTTGCAGCTGTTGACCCCATCCGACCCACGGGACTGTGCCCCGGCCCCCCCCTTTTCAGCAGAAGAGCTGGCAGCGGGGCAGAGCGCCGCTGGCCTCTGCCCACTCCCCGGCTGTCCTGAAGAGCAGCCGGTTTTGATCACACTTGACCCTTTGGTCGCCGTTCCTGTGCCTACCCCCCCAGCAGAAAAGCTGGCAACGGGGCGGAGTGTCACTGGGCTTTGCCCAATCTTCGTCGGCCCTGAGGAGCAGCCGGGTTTTTCCGAACTGCTGACCCCGCAGCCGGTGCCCGTCCTTGACCCCCGGGAGGTCATTGCTGTATCTACCTCCTCAGCAGAAGAGCTGGCTACGAGGCAGAGCGCCGCTGGCCTCTGCCCATCTCCACGACTCTTTGGCCTGGAGTCCTCACGCAGCCACTGGGCTTTACAACAATTAACCTGGGCACCCGGGGTGTGTGCATTTAGCACCCGTTTCCCCTGGGTGAGAGATTTCCCCAAAGGGGACACAGGCGGTACTCCGCCCCAGCCACGTGACCCTTCTTCCAGGCGGGGTAACCACGAGGACGTGGGGGCCCAACCAACCTGGCATGGCCGCAAGGCCAAATGGAGAAGCCTGGTGGCCCGGCCTCCCCAGACCGACTATGGGCCTGGGAGCACCGACTTCCCCGGTATGACCCGGTGGGGGTCAGACCAGGTGCGTTGAACTGTGGGAAGGGGAGGAGTGTCACGGAATGGCCCAGCACCCTCAGCCAGGGGCGATTCATAGTGGCAGTTATACCCATAGACACTTAGGTGCTGTGGGACCCACGGAGTTTGAGTATTTTATTTTAGATGTGGATTTGTGTGTGGTGTAATAAAGTGTCCCCCGTTGGTATTGTGAAATGTAATTCCCTTTGTCTGCCTTGCCCGCCGCCATTTTCTGATCGCCTCGTGGTTCCGGTCAGAATAATCGGATCGTGAAATGGCCGAATCAGCAACTCCCCGATTCGTAACGGCCGCTCCGCAGACGCTCCCACACTTACAAGGTCAGTGAACCAGCTGCTCGAGACGCTGAGTGCCGTGTTGCTCAGTGGTCGGGCTGGTTCTACGCAGGGGTCCCCTCCACCGCCCGCTACCCCTTCCCCAGGGTCACTCCAGGCCGCACGAGACGCCGAGTGCCGTGTCACTCGGTAGTCGGGCCAGCGGTAAGCGCCGGGGGCACGCAGATAGAGCACACCCGCAGGCGGACAACATCCCATTCCGTCATATTGTGACATCGCCTAAGCTTAACAAAACCATGCCACGGTAATCAAATCTCAAGGCAGTACAACAAGGTTGTGTTATTGTGTGACATTTTTTGGCCAGGCAGGCAGTGTAGAATGTGCACAGTCACATTCATGGCCACAAATATGTTGACAAATTTATGACAAAGGGTCCATAGAAATGTCAATACATTTATGTACATATAATTTTAACAGTGTGGAAAGAAACCAAGCAATACATATCAACTTATTAAGTTAGGAAAAGCAACGCACACAAACAGGAAAATATAGAAAAAATATAAAATTTATTTACAACATGCCACATGGCAGGCAAACTGCCCAACAGGGACACAAACATATTGGAGGAGGAGGCTGGTCTCAGACTCTCTAGAGCCGTTCAAGGACGTCAACAGCGTTGTTGATGTGGTCCCTGAACTCCTGCAGCAACTCTTGGATGGCTTCGAGGTTGGTGCCAGCCAGGCGTAGCTCGCCGATTGCCATCCTGATGCTGGACCTGTCCGGTCTGGCTTCTCCTTCTATATATCCAACAAATGAAAGAAGGAAAATACAGTAAGTAAAGCAGGTTTCTATTTTTGACTGAAAGTCTTGAAAAAATATAACAGTAGTATATACCAGAGCTGGCGGCCTCCTGAGGCTCCGACTCCTCCTCCACCACCACCGTCAGCATCTCTTCCGGTGCTATATCTAAGAAATTAAAGAAATAAAAAATACAGTAAACAACAAAACTGATTTATTTTTGAACAGAAGTCGATGCAAAATACAACAGTAAAAAAAAAACCTGGATTGGCGGCCTCCACCAGCTCCGGCTCCCTCTCTCCATCATCGCCCTCCTCCTGCTCCTCCTCCTGCTCCTCCTCTCCCTCCACCTGCACCTCTTGTGCTATATATAAAAAAATTAAATGAAAATACAGTAAACAATTTTTTTTTCTGTTTTTGACCAAAAGTCGTTGCAAAATAAAACAGTATATACTAGCGCTGGTGGTCGCCCGTGGCTCCCCCTCCTCCTCCACTGGGGCACTGGTGCCCGCCGGGGCAGATGCTGCCTTTGCCTTCCTGTCTTCTGCCAAATCCAAAAAATAACACGTAAATAATGCAGACTGGAAAAAATTGTATATCTATACACTATATTGCCGAAAGTATTGCGACACCCCTCCACTACCAGCTTGACCCACCACTACTCCCATCTCATAGTTCTAAAGTCACAAAATATTTATTTATTATTTCCCCTGCACATAGACATATATTACTGTTCAATTATATATTTTTTTCAGAAGTAAACATTACGTTTATTCAATGAAAACTAATATTTGTGTTGTGTGCATGCAAAACGCATTGTGCTGACTGCATTTAGTTATTTTAGATGGCCTCAGCCTCAGCTTCTGCTAATAAAACTGCGGATATAGCAGAAACAACAGAAATCAGCCATTTTGTTTTGAAATTTGCATCTAAAGCGTTTCATTACACTGCTGCAGCAAACTGAATTGCTGCGCTGCAACAATTCTGCAGCTGCTGAGGACGTATTGAACGCGGCTACTGTTTGGATGCACTTTCATAAGAACTACATGTCCCATCCTACCACTTAGCAGAGACGCAGAGATTTTTGTTGATGCGCAGGTGGGAGCCAATATTGGGCAAGCTGTGGGTCATCTCGTATGCATCACTCAATCACAACAACCTCCCCCCCAGCACACTACAGTACACAGTGCCAAAAGAAATCCAGCATTGTAATTTCATCTACATACATCAAATATCACAATTTTCACGAATACGTAAAATCACAAAAAAGAAGAGCTATGGCAAAAATGCATGTATGAGAGTCCTGAAAACGCAAAGCTTGCATTGCATAAAAAAGGACTAGATCAATCAATGTATTTCTGTGCACATTAGCACATGCAAGCACATTATTATTGTTATACAGGATTTAAATAGCGCCAACAGTTTGCGCAGCGCTTTACAATATAACATGACACTTACGTTTGCCTATGACATGCTGGATGTGCCTCAGCTGCTCCTGCTCGCATGCCTTGAGGTCGGACCTGTGTTTTCGGAGCTGGTCCTTCGTCCGGTCTTTGCCAAACAACTCCAGGATGGTGGTGCGAACCTTATCGAGGATACGGTCCTTGCGCGCGTTATTCTTCCGGCAGTAAGGGCCCTTACGGCAGTCGTAATCTCGTCTGTCAAAGATGCGGACCAGCTCCAACATCTCCTCAAATGCCATGTTGCTGGCTCGCTTCTTCCTGGGTGGTGTCTCTGGGGTGGAAGCAGATGAGGAGGTGTCCGAATGGGACTCTCTTCTTTGAGCCATGATCATATAAATTATAAATTCAATTGTTTTTGGCCTGTCAAAAACTTGTCAAAACTCTCTCTACAATGGCTCAATAAAGTTTACGACATCCGCACGCGCGCATGCGCGACCCGCGGACGAATCGGATCCGATTACGACAGAATTATCGTATCGACAGAATTATCGGATCATTGGAAACAACTTAAGTGATACACATTACAAATACAAAATTTACAGAATCAGCGATATAACCGATAATAGACTAGTTAAAAAAATATACGATGTCCAAAATTACCGAAATGGAACCGAAATCACGAATGGAACCGAAATCATGAATAGAGCGAAAATAAACTTCAATTTGACACATTTCAAGTCCATTCGAAAACTCTGAAAATTTTTCGTTTCGACTCAGAAAACTTTTCGGATCTGCTGTTTTTCGGATCCGATCCGATTCGGAAATTCGGCCGAATCTGAAGACACGAATCGGGAAATTTCGTGAAAATTCCGAAACCTGAAACGCACATCCCTAGAGATTGTTAGTGTGTGTTCTCACTGCCAGTCTGCCACCAGCTACTGGGGGGGGGTCTCATCTACTGGGGGGGTCTCATTTCTACCAAATATCTGGGAATTGTTGTAATCTTTGTGTTCTCACTCCCAGCAACTATTTTTGGGGCTCAGTAATTTCTACAAAATATTTGTGAATTGAGGTAATCTGAGGTAATCTTTGTATTCTCACTCCCAGCAACTATTTTGGGGCTCAGTAATTTCTACAAAATATTTGTGAATTGAGGTAATCAGAGGTAATCTGCCACACAGAATTTTGGGGGCTCAGTAATTTCTACAAAATATTTGTAAATTGAGGTAATCAGAGGTAATCTGTGTCTTGTCACTGCCAGCCAGAATTTTGGGGGCTCAGTAATTTGTACAAAATATTTGTGAATTGAGGTAATCAGAGGTAATCTGCCACGCAGAATTTTGGGGGCTCAGTAATTTGTACAAAATATTTGTGAATTGAGGTAATCTGAGGTAATCTGCCACGCATAATTTTGGGGGCTCAGTAATTTCTACAAAATATTTGTGAATTGAGGTAATTTGAGGTAATCTGCCACGCAGAATTTTGGGGGCTCAGTAATTTCTACAAAATATTTGTGAATTGAGGTAATCAGAGGTAATCGGCCACGCAGAATTTTGGGGGCTCAGTAATTTCTACAAAATATTTGTGAATTGAGGTAATCTGTGTCTTGTCACTGCCAGCCAGAATTTTGGGGGCTCAGTAATTTCTACAAAATATTTGTGAATTGAGGTAATCTGCCACGCAGAATTTTGGGGGCTCAGTAATTTCTACAAAATATTTGTGATTTGAGGTAATCTGAGGTAATCTGCCACGCAGAATTTTGGGGGCTCAGTAATTTCTACAAAATATTTGTGATTTGAGGTAATCTGAGGTAATCTGACAGTCAGAATTTTGGGGCTGAGTAATTTCTACAAAATATTTGTGAATTGAGGTAATCAGAGGTAATCTGCCAGGCAGAATTTTGGGGGCTCAGTAATTTCTACAAAATATTTGTGAATTGAGATAATCTGAGGTAATCTGTGTTTTGTCACTGCCAGCCAGAATTTTGGGGGCTCAGTAATTTCTACAAAATATTTGTGAATTGAGGTAATCTGAGGTAATCTGTGTCTTGTCACTGTCACACAGAATTTTGGGGGCTCAGTAATTTCTACAAAATATTTGTGAATTGAGGTAATTTGAGGTAATCTGCCAGCCAGAATTTTGGGGGCTCAGTAATTTCTACAAAATATTTGTGAATTGAGGTAATCTGAGGTAATCTGTGTCTTGTCACTGTCACACAGAATTTTGGGGGCTCAGTAATTTCTACAAAATATTTGTGAATTGAGGTAATTTGAGGTAATCTGCCACGCAGAATTTTGGGGGCTCAGTAATTTCTACAAAATATTTGTGACTTGTGGTGATCTGTGTCTTGTCACTGCCAGTGCCATGCAGTATTTTGGGGGTCAGTAATTTCTACAAAATATTTGTGAATTGAGGTGATCTGTGAAATGTCACTGCCATGCAGTATTTTGGGGGTCAGTAATTTATACAAAATATTTGTGAATTGAGGTGATCTGTGATCTGTGTCCAGCTATCAGGGGGTCCTATCAGGGGGTCTCACTGACTTGAAGCAGATTTCTGCGATTTGTATTTTGTGTCTTGTCACTGCCACCCATCAGGGGGTCTCACTGATTTATAGGAGGTATCTGGGAATTGTAATCTGTGTCTTGTCACTGGTTGCCAGCTATCAGGGTGTCTCACTGAGTTATACCAGAGTTCTGTAAATCTTTAATCTTTATACCAGAGTTGAATCAGAGTTCTGTATATATTTAATCTATATAACACTCACCATGTCAGAAAGACCAAAAAGGACAGGCAGACGCTCCCAGACACAGATAAGAGGGCAAGCAGCCTCTGTGTCGGGAGGCTTTGCCTCTGGTCGTGGTGGACGTGGTGCATCCTCTGCAGAGGCACGCTTGTCCTTTCTAACTGGTGCTGGCCGTCTTAAGCAGCAGCAACATACAGAGGATTTGGTGGATTGGCTAACCAGGCCATCCTCATTCTCCGAGTCCTCTGCCAGCCAGGCTTGTAGTGCTTTACAGTCCGCCTCAGCTGCCAAAACATCTAATGCAGCCTCCATGTCCACAGCTACTCCTGCCGTAGCCTCACTATCACACACGGAGGAGTCAGCTGAATTGTTTGACTACAATGACAGTGACATGCTGCTTGAGGATGCGCAGCAAGTACAGTGCTCTGATTCAACCTCTGAGGTTGAGGAAGGGAGTAAAATCAACCTAGATGACACACAAATAACTGGCACTCATGTTGCCCCAGCAGCTGCAGCATACTGCCAAGTTGTCTCCAGTGACGAGGAGATAGGGGGTGATGATGACAATGATGATGAGGTCACTGACTCCACCTGGGTGCCTGATCGAACAGAGGAGTCAAGTGAGGAGGAGGGGGAGGAGGAGGAGGCACAACAAACACGAGGCACAACATCCTCTATGACCAACCGTAGCACTAGCCAGTCCAAGGCATCAGATGTTAGAGCTGCTCTGGTGCATAGCGCTGTTGTCTCAAACCACACATTCAGGAACTCTGCTGTCTGGGAGTTCTTTAAGAAATGTGCAGCAGACCCCACCGTTGCTATTTCTAATCTATGTCAGATGAGGCTCAAGCGAGGGAAAGACACCGGACGCTTGGGTACCACGTGCTTGAGGCGACATATGACCACCTGCCACACATCCCGTTGGCGCAAAACTCTGCGTAGGTCCTCCTCCTCCTCATCTGTCTCTACCCCCACTGTATTGAAGTGGACAATGCTAGTCCTTCCTCGGATGCCAGCCTCTGATCTAATCTGGTGGAGAAATCGGACATATGCGCATAAAGAAATGACACAGACGATGTAAAACGGTCTATGTAACTTCAAAGACAATGATTTCTCTGAATCTCTTTAGTCGGTGCGATACATTTTATAGTACGTTTATATGTAAGCAGATGGGAGGCAACTTAACATTTTGATTGACTTCAGCATACGATTGCGGATATACAGTTTATTTATTAATTAAATGAAAATCAAATATCAGCTATTTCAGAGGTCAAAGTAACATTTCATAAAATTGCAAAATCAGCGATGTTCTTCTACATCCTGGGCGATGTAATGTCTGGATAACAGGATGCGAAGTATAGAACATTTGAGCTTCTTCCTAGTTGTGGTTAATCTTTGCAGAGAGCCACCTGCGTGGGTTCCTCTTTTCTGTAGAGATGGCGAAATTACGCAAGATACATTCTGGTTTTAATCTGCAACGATACTTTTATTAATTTTCGTCTTAAAGCAATAGCATAAAGCAATAGCAATCATTAACCTAAATGAGCATTTTTCTAGGCCCAAGTATATATATAAAAGCAGATATATATTCTCGTCCACAACAGTCCCCCCTAAAAATGCACATTTCTCAAGTGTCCCCTTGGAGACGAGCCGCGCCTTCATCCGTTCCCCTAATAGTCTCACCAGCCATCCCAAATCTTCACCAAGTTTGAGACGAAGAATCCTGTTGATCCAACCCCTTTGTACCTTGGACTATGGCATGACTAGACTGGTGGGTCAAGAATCGGGCCTTCAACTCGACTTGCAAAGGGTCACTAACCTTGGCTTAAAGTTAAGTCACAGATGGGTTTCTCGAGGGAGGGGACACATGGATTCATAATTCTGAGGTTGAGTTGTCACTGGTGGGCGGATTCTGTCATACATCTCATTCACAGGAACTTCCAGGAATTCTAGACTAGCATAGGAAGTGCCATTATTCTCCCCAGTGTCCCCACACACTTGACTAAGCAGAACAGGTGTAGTGGATTCCACAGTTCTTTCTACAATCTTTTTAATGCAGGGTAAAACACAACATCCAATCACCGCCAACAGAACCATCGCTACCAGGATAACTATCCCTATTTGTGTGAGGATCTTCTGCCAGCCACTCATCCAACTAAAATACTGATCCCATGGATCAGTAATGCCAGAGTTTTTCTTCAGTTCTTCAGACAGATTCGTCGTATCTGGGCTCAAGTGGATTCTTTCGAAGAAACTTCTTCACTAGTACCCAGTCTCCCGGGACCAGTTGATGGGTGCCGTCAATACTTTCAGGGTCTGGAATGCAAGAGAACACCTGACCATAGATATCAGTTAATGTTTTTGAAACACTGGTGACAATTGTTACTAAGCTGTCAGTTTGTAACTGTATTTGTTGAGGGAAACAGTATTTCGAAAGGTGACAGATTGTGTAGTCCGATGAGGGCATTCATCATTGTATTTGAGAGGTGTGAGGGCCCATGTGCCTATTGTACTACAGCCGGATAGAGTGCCTTAGGTAAGCACACTTTATTTCTTAGTTCTGAGACAGTGGGACTAGCTGCTCGAGTTCCTTTTCCTGTGTCTGAGTGAGTCTGTCTTGCTGCCTGGTCTGCTAAATGATTTAATATCAGCTTCTGGTGTATTAGACTTTCGATGTGCTTCTACTTTTTAGCACTGCAACCAGTGTAAGTGCGTGCAGTTCCTGTTTTTTCCTTTGGTCAGAAACGGTGGGGGTGAGGGGGGAAGTTGAACTGAACAGAATTGAAAATTCCTCATAGTTAACAGCATTACCACTACCAGAATCACAATCACAATCGGAACACCCCCCCTGGAAAAGGAAAGAGAGCAGCGCGATGTAGACTCCAACACCAGGTGAGAGTGACATTATAATGGAGAAGGAGGGAATATTGCAGGCGCAGGTGACCTGCGGAAGACAGCTATTTGTGCTGGGGTTTTGTGGAGGTAGGCAGAAACGTAATGTTGGGTCAATACTCGGGGCTGCTGACGTCTGTCTGAGTATGCAAATTAATACTCAATCAGCAGGCATCACTAGACTGTTGTAACTGTTGTAACTAATTTCTGTTGTCTTTAATATCTTGAGCTGTTAGAGACTTGGAGGATAAAACTTTCCTTTTCATCATGTACGTAGCCAGGTCACACTCTGTCTGTGGGGTCATCATTAACTAGAAAATAAAAACCTGCAATCTTCTGATACTGACAGTATACCATATCTATATTAACCTAAAACAAGCTATTGCAGCAGGGAAAAAATCTGCTCCATGCTTAAACTCCATAGAGTTGAATATTCCTTTGTCTTTTTTCTTTTTTTTCTTTTCCTTTCCTCTCTGCAGGGTTAAAATATCTGATCTGCACAGACATATGAAAAAAGAGGAACCAATTTAATCTTTCTAGTTTCACGTTCTGGCCTGCGTCCTGCTTCCTTTTTTTTCTACATAAAAAAAATATAATACGAGATATTTTAAAACTCACTTCTTTTTCCTTTTTTTTTCTTAACACTTAATTCTACCCGGCTCTGTAGCACTCTGTCCTGCAGAGCAATACTGATAGAATACGTAGCCTCTCTATCCCTATCCCGAGAATATTTTGTATAAAACTATTTCTTACTAAAATAATAAACCAATAGGGTGGTAGCAAAAACTCCCTCCATTAATATAGACAAACGATTATATCTACAAGAACAATAATTCAGCATACGTACGTCTTGTACTTCAGATATATACTACAACAGTAAACAAAGCATAGTCTCTTGGCAAACAGCCAACCATTGAACCATGTCATAAACAAAGCAGGTGTCATGTCTCACCTGTCTACTTTGCTTTTGGTCTTCGCTCACCGTGCTTTACATCTCTGACATACATACATACATACATACATGTCCTTCTTAATGCTCTCTACTGGCAAGCAACCCGTAGTCGCCATATCTAGGATAGGCTTTCCCAACCTCTCCACACATTGACTCTCAAACTATCATCCGCATCCTATAGATTATCACATTGTGGTTTAAAACAACTTTCATCACACTTAAAAAATTCATCATTTTGTTTTGTAACCATTTACACGAGTCACAACAGGTGTCCCTGTCCACCCGCCGATTAAATTCATACCTTTGTCTCATACTCTATATACATACACATATACATCCATATATACAAATACACACACTATATATGCAAATATATATATTTTGGTTGCTTGGCCAGACATCATCTTGGTGGAAAGGCCTAAGCCAGGGATTGTGGGTCATGGGAAATTGTCAGATACAATGGCAGTATCCTGTCAAGGGCCATTGGGGGCATCTGGGCTTTGGGTGGGGGCCGTCGCCTGCGGGGTACTTTACAATCCCGTTTGAGATGGCCGGACTCACCACAAGTAAAACAGGTTCTTGGAGGATGCCCCCCCTCCCCACCGGGCCCCCCTTCCACGGTGCCTGCTGTCATACTGAGAGTGGGCTGCTGTGTCCAGGCGACATTATTCTTGGGAGTCGGGGTATGTCTTGGGTGTTTTGGTAGAAAGCGTACACGGTGTCGGTTTGCTGGGGTGGAAAAGTGAAAAGATCTTGGTGCTGGGGTGGAAAGGTGAAAAGATCTTGGTGCTGGGGTGGAAAGGTGAAAAGATCTTGGTGCTGGGGTGTGGTTGCAGGTAACCCTATGTGGGACGTTAGGGAATCATCAGTACGATTTACCGAGTCATAAGAATGAATGGAGAAAGGTGGTTGACCCGGGTCACCGGTCCAGTCTATCGTGTGGAGAGTGGTGTCTAAATTGGGCAAATGGGGCATTATAAGGGATATCGTCGGTGTCTGGCTTGTGGCTGTGAATGAGTACATGACAGGACGAGTGGTGTAGTACGACCCATCAATGCATAAAACAGGGTAGAGACCTGTCGGCTGTTTTTGGGCAGTTGTTGTTTGGGTTGGGGTTATTATTTTCTTTTTGGATATCTCACCATAGGAAGGAGGCGCAGAACTTGAAGTGAGATAATAGTAATTAGTTTTTCCTTTCGTCTTATGTATTGTTTCTATCCACCCCTCGTTCTCAATTTCTTTTGCAACCCTATACCAAGCCTGTGCTACATTCCATAAACCATTATCAATCAACATTCCTTTTTTATTTATCAACACCTTTTCCCATTCTTCTACCTGTAATCTGGGATTATCTAAAACACAAATCTTGCCTAAAATCTTTAGTTTCGTTTTCGTTACATGTCTTTTTCCTGTCCTTTCCTCAACTAACTTGCATGGCGACAACCAACCAGTATGGCTACTCTGTTCATTTCCCATTCTCGATTGTTAGCTTTGTTTTCCTGGTCACTCTTCATATTCACGCAGTTTATCAAAATTTAGCAAAATTACTCGCATTGCAGCTGCTGCCTTTCCAGCTGGTGGACTCTGCTCCCTTCCGTGAATTTGCTGAATGTGCTGTACCACAGTGGCATGTTCCAAAACGCCATTACTTTTCACGGAAGGCCATTCCAGCACTATACTGGCACGTGGAAGACAATGTTATCGAGTCATTGGGAAAGGCAGTCAGCAGCAAAGTGCATGTTACTTTAGACATGTGGTCCAGCAAGCATGGACAGGGTCGTTACATTTCCTTCACGGCACACTGGGTAACTCTGATTGCAGCTGGGAGGGATCCAAGATGGGGCTCTGTGATGGAGCTTGTTCATCCACCATGCCTCTCCCTCTTCCTCCTCCTCCTCCTCCTTCTGTGTCTCTGTCGAAGTGGCAGTTAAACCGACGCCTGACAGGGGCTACGCAATGGCTCAAGCAAAAAGATGCCATACTGTGCTTGAGCTGGTTTATTTAGGGGACAGGAGCCACACCGGGCCAGAAATTCTGTCAGCTCTGCAGGGGCAGGTGTAGAGATGGTTAACACCACGCCAGCATCAGCTGGGAATGGTCGTCTGTGATAATGGCAGCAACCTTCTCTAGGCCCTACGCAAGGGTAAATTGACGCATGTACCATGCCTAGCACACGTCCTAAATCTGGTGGTACAGCGTTTCCTAACCAGGTACCCAGGCTTGGCAGAGCTTCTCAGCTAGGCCAGAAAAGTCTGCAGCCACTTCAGACGGTCATTCCCAGCAAGTGTTCGCCTGGCAGAAATTCAAAGAGAATTCCACCTTCCCACAAACCGTCTGATCTGTGACATGCCCACCAGGTGGAACTCGACATTAGCATTGCTGCAGCGTCTGCACAAGCAGCAGAGGGCCATCAACGAGTACCTGTGTGAGTATGGCACAAGGACAGGTTCAGATCAACTTGGTTCCCCCCCGCAGTAGCTGATGGTCAAGGATGCATGCACTGTACTGTCACCATTTGAGGAGGTAAGGAGGATGGTGAGCAGGGACAGTGCATGCATCAGTGACACAATTCCTTTAGTGTTCCTGCTGGAGCACACTCTGTGGGGAATTATAGATGTGGCTCTAGAGGCAGTGCAGTGGGAGGAAGAGGAGGCCTTCCCTAGCTCTGAAGGACCCAGTCTTTCAGCAGACAGCATTCCAGCAGGTCCTCCTCAGATCAGACAGGAGGCGGATGATGATGATGATGAGGAATATTTAAGTAGTGGGGGCATTGAACCTGGGGATTCCTCAAGGGAGGGTTTTGTGTGCCCAGAAACACAAGGACTAGTACGTGGCTGGAGGAGGAAGTGCACAATGGGGTCATCCTCATTGACCAGGAAGACTCAGAAGCTAATGCCACCTCCAACCTATGCTGCATGGGCTCCCTTATTATGCAAAGCCTGCTAAAGGACCCCAGGATTCGTGCTATCAAGGAGAGGGATCATTACTGGTTGGCAACCCTTCTTGATCCATGATACAAGGGTAAAGTTGCAGAGCTCATCCTGCCCGCACAGAGGGAGCACAGGATGAAAAAACGTGAGGACGCTCTAAAGCGACACTTGTGTAACACCTCTCCAGGCACTGGTAGGTTACCAAGTGATGACACAGGTGTTTGATGATCAGAGGAATAGTGGTGAAGGCCAGGGCCACTTGACTGATTCCTTTTTAAATTTTTTTAGTCCACGATGCCCAGGGACGTCAAATGTAGGCACCCATTGCCAGCGTCTTCACCATATGGTGCAGGACTACCTAGGGGCAAGGGCAGACCTGGATACCTTTCCAGCAGATGATCCACTGGCTTACTGGGTGTTGAGATTGGATCACTGGCCAGAATTTAGGCAATATGCTATGCAGCTACTAGGTTGCCCTTCAGCTAGCATGCTTTCTGAAAGGACATTCAGTGCCGCTGGAGGTTTTGTCACAGACAAAAGAGTGCATCTGTCCACCGACTCTGTAGACCGGCTGACATTTATAAAAAAGAATCAGTCCTGGATCAGCTGCTGTCAATCCCCTGATGCTGACGTAACGGAATAGATTGGGGATGTCTTCTGCATTCACAAAACCTCCAGCACTGAACTCTTCCACAATACCACAAAATGGTTACGGTGTGAAGGTACTTGCTGCCATGACAGGCACAATATTTGGCTGCACTGACGCCTGTGCCAGATTTATATAATTTTAATTTTTTGAACCGCAGGGTCCAACCCTGCACTCTTCCACAATACCACAAAAGGGTTACGGTGTGAAGGCACTTGCTGCCATGAAAGGCACAATATTTGGCTGCACTGACGCCTGTGCCCATTTACAAGTATATCATTTTAATTTTTTGAACCGCAGGGTCCAACCCTGCAAAGGGTTACGGAGTGAAGGCACTTGCTGCCATGAAAGGCAAAATATTTGGCTGCACTGACGCCTTTACCAGATTCATATCTTTTGTAATATAGGACCACATGGTCCACTCCTGCACTCGTCCACAATACCACAGAAGGGTTACTGTATGATGGCACTTGCTGGCCTGGCACCAAAAGCACAATATCTGGGTGCACTGACGCCTTTACCAGATTCATATCTTTTTAATATAGGATCGCATGGTCCAACCCTGCACTCTTCCACAATACCACAGAGGGGTTACTGTATGAATGCACTTGCTGGCCTGGCACCAAAAGCACAATATCTGGGTGCACTGACGCCTTTACCAGATTCATATCTTTTTAATATAGGACCGCATGGTCCACCCCTGAACTCTTCCACAATACTACAGAGGGGTTACTGTATGATGGCACATACTGGCCTGGCACCAAAAGCACAATATCTGGGTGCACTGACGCCTTTACCAGATTCATATCTTTTTAATATAGGACCGCATGGTCCACCCCTGCATTCTTCCACAATACCACAGAGGGGTTACTGTATGATGGCACTTGCTGGCCTGGCACCAAAGGCACAATATTTGGGTGCACTGCCACTGACGCTTGTACCAGATTCATATCCTCAGAGGGGTTACTGTGTGATGGCACTGTTGCCGATGCTAAACGCTAAAGGCACAATTTTAAAGCACCTATTGTTACTTTCATCCCAAGCCTGCATAAGTTTCACCATAATTTAGCCAAAAAATCTCTAAACTTTTTCTGCGCGTCCAAAAATGTCTTTTCATACAGGCTGCCGCCCCAAGCAGTTGTTTAGGAATAGATTAAAAGAAAACCATTTACCGTCATTTGAAACGTCATTTTTTTGTTTTAAAATGTTTCTATACATCCTAGAAATCCGCCACTTCACGGGCATCTTATGGGGACCTCCTAGGCACGATATTTGAAGGAATTTTTTGTTTTAATTTTTAACCCTTATTTCATGGTAAACTCACTGTCCCTTTAAAAACGTTTTTTTTTTACTTTTTGTCCTTGTTTCCTGTCCCCATTGCACTACCCGGACCCCCATACACCTGGGATATATATGCCCTCTTGGAGGGCACTCTAAAAATCGAATTTTGAGTCCCATTGACTTGTATTGAGTTCGAGTTCGAATTCGAACATTTTAAAAGTTCGAATGCGAACTGAACTCGGGGGTGTTTGGCTCATCCCTACTCAGCACACAGCGGTGAAATGCCTCAGCAGCAGTGGTGTAGTGCGGGGGGGGGACTTGTGGGCGGTCGCCTTGGGTGCAATTTTCTTAGGGGGCGTAAAATTTCAAAAGAAATTTGAACCTCTAATATTTTCCAGAAGGGATCAGCAAGGTGTCCACTCACAGACACTGGTGTCCATGAGAGGCCCTTGCACGGGCAGCCTCCAGAAGGGAGGACAAGGACAGACAATTCTGGTCCTGTCCTGACTCCTCTTTAACACTGACATGAATCAGGTGAAGACTGGGGGTACTGGGAGAGAGTGACTGGGGGTACTGGAAGAGAAAGAGAGACTGGGTACTTGAGGGAGAGAGTGACTGGGGGTACTGGGAGAGGGTGACTGGGGGTACTGGGGGAGGGTGACTGGGTATAGTATGAAAGTGGAACTATGCTAGGGTATACTGGGACAGGGTGACTGGTAGCTGTGGCGTAGCGTGGGGGGCATGTGTGTTGTAGTGATTATTATTCAATTAGAAACTTATACGAGACACAAATATCAATCGTTTATATCTCCTAGAAATTCTCCTAAATTCATTTAATTGTCTGTGTTTTGCTTTGAAGAATACACTAATCAATAATCGGATAAAAATATATATATTTATTACGTATACAAAAAAGTTTCAAATCTCATATCATAAACAAAAATTTATAAACAACCACAACATATCCAACCATCAGTACATAGACGCTAGCTTCTCAATATATGTATCACCTGTTAGTAACTGCATATATGATTAATATCATTTACCTTATCAGTTAGTAACTATACACAAATGGTTAATAAACATTTCTGCTTAACGAAAATTTAACATATATTTCCCAGCAAACCAATGTTTAACAAGCTAGATCTTGTAGAGATATATGTATCTCTCTATACTACATGGATCAACAAAAGATGAACTATCACTTACTCTATTTTTAGAATGATAAGTAATAAAACTTATTTAGTGAATCCTCCCCTAATATCGAGAATTAAACTTCTAATCTTCTGCTTTTTATATTGTAGTTATATAATTCCTTGCTTCCTTAATTTCAATCACAGTAATTTCCAAACTCAATATATATATATATATATATCGGTATATCAATCTTGCAACAGTTTCTTTAGGAGAAATCCTTATATCCGTTTCTTCTTCATATCTCTATCTGCAGAATAGAAATATTTTAGATTCTGGATCTAACAATAATCTGAGATATCTCAGTCTATCTATTGCAAGAAATACTCCAGATATATATAATTTATTTTAATCATAATTTTGCTCTCTCATACATTACCTCCAATCTGGATTCAATGAGTTACAGCCTTGGAATATTCTTCGATTGTTTTGGAATATGTGAAAATTATCAATGTAGATAATCAATGCATGTGAGTTAGAGATTCGGTGTGAAATCTTGAGTGCATTGTGTCCTGGGATGATCTGACTGCACTGTCGTGTAAGTCTGAATGAATTTGCAACGAACAGTACAGCTTCAAATTATAGTCAATTTGACGTCACTGACAATCTACCTCTTTCCATTTAAATATTACATTCTTTATATTAATATAATATTTACTATACCTCTAGAGGGCAGTGTTGCACTTCCAATTAATTTCACCATTTAATTGAACGGCCGATGTTCGATGCGAACTCCGAACAGATCGAACCGAACAGCTCATCCCTACTCACCTTCTCATTTCCCACACTGGGAGCAAGGTCAGTGTTTTATACATAGTCATATTATACATAAAACACCATCCTCCAAAACACAATGTAGATATTTAATTTTTTTGGGTTAAAATTGTATATTTTCTTCGAAAAATGCAGTAACGGGTTCCCATTTCAATTTTTTTAACAAGAATTCCCTATAGAATATATAACACAAAGGTTTGGATGATAAAATGTGAAAAAATTATTTTACACTCTGTAAATGATTGAAATGGAAATTTCCTCACACAGTATCTGCCTACCCATATATATATATATATATATATATATATATATATATATTGTGAGCTGGGAAACAGGTAGCGGGTGCAATTGCTCTCTGGGGTGAGCACTCTTGCAAGGTTCAGAGACCAGACCAGTGACTTTTCTTCAAACGGGGGTACATTTATTGCAGCAACCCACAGGTTATACACCACACTGTATATTGCTCAAAATAAACAGTTCAAAAGCAAAGAAAATTCCTAGTCGTGTCCCAGCACTAACTAAACATACAATAGCCCTGACTAACAACCTTTGCAAACCTAGTGTTTGTCAGGCTCCAGCAAACTAGCATAACCAACCTTGTGCTCCAGCAGATAGAGACCGTCTGCTCCCCAGACTCCAGAGCGATGTCTGTTTGCCTCACCTGCACTAAATTGCCACTGAGGCAAAGTGCAAAACCAGGTGCTTAGAGGTTCCGGAAGGTGTAAGAGAGAAATCTGGGTGACACATAAACCCCGGACAGGACCTTTCCTTGCTCTCTACATGATGCCCTGTTACATACCCTCCCCCCTTGTTTCAACCCCCTGGGTGGAACACTGTCAGCTACACAAGCGTAGACTCTGGACAGAGCATCTACATTGGCCATTTTTTTACCCGGTCGATGCTTCACAGTGAAGCTGTAGTCCTGCAATGCCAGAAACCAACGATTCACACGTCTATTGGTCTCCTTTTTTAGAGCCATCCATTTGAGGGGAGCATGGTCAGTCACAAGATCAAACTGGCGCCCTAATAAATAATATCTTAAGGCATCCAATGCCCATTTAATAGCCAAACCCTCCTTCTCAATCACTGCATATTTCTGTTCATGATCGTTTAGTTTTCTGCTTAAGTACACTACAGGGTGTTCCTCACCATTATGTACCTGTGACAAAACTGCCCCTAGACCAACATCAGATGCATCAGTTTGGACTACAACGTCCTTGGAAAAATCAGGGGAGTAGAGGATTGGCTGTGCACAAAGAGCCCTCTTCAGGACCTGGAAAGATTCCTCAGCTTCTGGGGACCATTTGACCATTAAATTCTTCCCTTTGGTAAGGTCTGTCAAAGGGGCTGCAAGAGTTGCAAAGTTTGGGATAAACCTCCTGTAGTATCCCGTTATCCCAAGGAAAGCTCTGACTTGTTTTTTACTGGTGGGACGTGGCCACTCCTGAATGGCTTCTAATTTGTTTAGCTGGGGTTTTATGACTCCACGCCCAATCGTGTAACCTAAATATTTGGCTTCCTCTAACCCCAGGGCACATTTTTTTGGATTAGCAGTGATACCTGCTCTATGGAGAGTTTCTAAGACAGCTTGGAATCGAGGCAAATGAGATTCCCAGTCAGTGCTATGTACTACAATGTCATCCAAGTATGCTGCAGCATACTGTTGGTGGGGTCTCAAACGTTTGTCCATAGCTCTCTGAAATGTAGCAGGTGCATTTTGTAATCCAAAAGGCATCTTTTTATATTGAAACGAACCCTCAGGGGTTATGAAGGCCGTCTTCTCCTTGGCACCTTCTGTCAGGGGAATCTGCCAATATCCTTTGGTCAAGTCCAAAGTTGTCAAATAACGAGCTGTGCCCAGTCGGTCTATACGTTTATCTACCCGGGGCATAGGATAAGTGTCAAACTTGGTCACTGAATTGAGCTTCCTAAAATCATTGCAAAACCTCCAACTCCCATATGGCTTTGGGACTAGGACAATGGGACTGGACCAGTCACTACTGGACTCTTCAATGATGTCTAGCTCAAACATTTTCTTCACCTCCCTACTGATGTCTTTCCTCCTTGCCTCAGGAATACGGTAAGGTTTAAGTTTAACCCGTGCCCCTGGTTCAGTAACAATGTCATGTTGTGTTACCGACGTCTGACCAGGCAGCTCTGAAAATTTTTCTCGTTTTTTTATTAAAAACTCTCTGACTTCCTGCTTTTGTGACTTAGACAGCGACTCAGCAATTTTTACTTCAGGGACCTGAGGGTGTTCAGTACCCAGCTGGTGGGTTATTGGGATGAACCCAGCAGCTAGCGATACTCTATCTTTCCAGGGCTTTAGCAAGTTCACATGGTATATTTGCTCTGGTTTTCTTTTCCCCGGTTGGTGAATTTTATAATTTACTTCCCCAACTCTTTCTATCACTTCAAAGGGACCCTGCCACTTAGCAAGGAACTTGCTCTCAACTGTGGGAGCTAATACCAGCACCCTGTCGCCAGTTGAGAAAATGCGGACTCAAGCATCCCTGTTATATATTCTCTGCTGAGCTGCCTGCGACTGAGCTAAATGCTCTTTTACAATTGGCATTACTACTGTAATTCTGTCCTGCATCTGCGAAATATGCTCAATAATGCTTTTGTGGGGTGTCTTCTCCCCCTCCCAGGTCTCTTTGGCTATGTCCAGAAGTCCCCGAGGGTGTCTCCCATAGAGTAATTCAAATGGAGAGTACCCTGTAGAGGACTGAGGAACTTCTCTGATGGCAAACATCAGATATGGAAGCAAATAGTCCCAGTTTTTCCCATCCTTGTCAACAACCTTTTTCAGCATGCTTTTTAAGGTTTTATTAAATTGCTCTACTAGTCCATCGGTTTGAGGATGGTATACCGAGGTTCGCAAATGCGTCACCTTAAACAACTTGCACAATTCTTTTGTCACTCGTGACATAAATGGGGTACCTTGGTCCGTCAGAAGGCCCTTAGGGATCCTGACCCGGCTAAACACCTGTAATAACTCCTTAGCTATATTCTTGGCTGATGTCTGGCGTAGGGGAATTGCTTCAGGGTAACGGGTAGCGTAATCCATAATGACCAGGATATACTGATGCCCTCGGGCAGACTTCGGAAGCGGGCCCACAAGGTCCATAGCAATTCTCTCAAATGGCACCTCGATTATTGGCAAGGGTACTAAGGGACTCCGAAAATGAGGTAGGGGTGCAGACATTTGACAAACCGGACAAGATTTGCAATAGTTTTCAATATCTTTTTGTACCCCAGGCCAGTAAAACCTCTGTAAAACCCTTTCAGTGGTTTTCTCAGTACCTAAATGACCCCCCAATAAGTGTCCATGGGCAAGCTCCAATACCACCTTTTTGTACGGTTTGGGGACCACTAATTGCTCAATAATTTCATTGTTCTTTTTATACACACGATATAGCATGTCATCATTACTAATGAAGTAAGGAAAAGAGAGCCTATTCCCTGGGTCAACAGGTTTCCCATTGATCATCATAACATTTTCCCAGGCCCTCACAAGAGTAAGATCCTTCCTCTGCTCACTACCAAAGTTCTCTCTATGAGTGTTAAGATCTGCAAACTCTAGAGTAGCTTCAGTTTCAACAGAGGGCTGTCTATCCTCATTGGCTATAGGGCCTTCAGACTCTTCCAATTCTCCTGCCAAAACAGAGAAGGGAAAGTCTGGGGAGCAGACGGTCTCTATCTGCTGGAGCACAAGGTTGGTTATGCTAGTTTGCTGGAGCCTGACAAACACTAGGTTTGGAAAGGTTGTTAGTCAGGGCTATTGTATGTTTAGTTAGTGCCGGGACACGGCTAGGAATTTTCTTTGCTTTTGAACTGTTTATTTTGAGCAATATACAGTGTGGTGTATAACCTGTGGGTTGCTGCAATAAATGTACCCCCGTTTGAAGAAAAGTCACTGGTCTGGTCTCTGAACCTTGCAAGAGTGCTCACCCCAGAGAGCAATTGCACCCGCTACCTGTTTCCCAGCTCACATATGGTGGAGAATGCGGGCAAGTGATAGCAAGAACCTGCTATTTAAAAGGCCAGTTACTGAAGTGAAAAAGAAAAAAAAAGTGAACTTTGGGCAAGTGATCGCAAGAACCTGCTATTTAAAAGGCCAGTTACTGAAGTGTAAAAGAAAAAAAAAGTGAACTTTGGGCAAGTGATAGCAAGAACCTGCTATTTAAAAGGCCAGTTACTGAAGTGAAAAAGAAAATTCCTAGCCGTGTCCCGGCACTAACTAAACATACAATAGCCCTGACTAACAACCTTTGCAAACCTAGTGTTTGTCAGGCTCCAGCAAACTAGCATAACCAACCTTGTGCTCCAGCAGATAGAGACCGTCTGCTCCCCAGACTCCAGAGCGATGTCTGTTTGCCTCACCTGCACTAAATTGCCACTGAGGCAAAGTGCAAAACCAGGTGCTTAGAGGTTCCGGAAGGTGTAAGAGAGAAATCTGGGTGACACATAAACCCCGGACAGGACCTTTCCTTGCTCTCTACATGATGCCCTGTTACAATATATATATACAGTTGTGTTCAAAATTATTCAACCCCCACTGAAATTGAGTGTTTTGGCCAGTTTGACATTGATTTTGATCATTCAGTCATCTTGCTTACAATTAAATCAAAGAGGCACGTGTAGGTCAGACAAATATAACATAACATTTATAATGAAATAACCACAAATGTCTTTTCTGTGCTCACATCATTATCAGTTTTATTCAACCCCCAAGTGACATTCAATCTTAGTACTTAGTACAACATCCTTTTACAGTTATAACAGCTTTTAAACGTGAAGCATAGCTTGACACAAGTGTCTTGCAGCGATCTACGGGTATCTTCGCCCATTCGTCATGGGCAAAAGCCTCCAGTTCAGTCACATTCTTAGGCTTGCGCACTGCAACTGCTTTCTTTAAGTCCTACCAGAGGTTCTCAATCGGATTTAAGTCAGGTGACTGCGATGGCCACTCCAAAATGTTCCAGCCTTTAATCTGCAACCATGCTCTAGTGGACTTGGAGGTATGCTTGGGATCATTGTCCTGTTGAAAGGTCCAACGTCTCCCAAGCCTCAGGTTTGTGACGGACTGCATCACATTGTCATCCAATATCTCCTGGTACTGAAGAGAATTCATGGTACCTTGCACATGCTGAAGCTTCCCTGTACCTGCAGAAGCAAAGCAGCCCCAAAGCATGATTGACCCCCTGCCATGCTTCACAGTTGGCAAGGTGTTCTTCATAGGCCTTGTTCTTCCTCCTCCAAACATAGCGTTGATCCATGGGCCCAAACAGTTCTAATTTTTTTTCTTCAGTCAAAAGAACACTATCCCAAAACTTCTGTGGTTTGTCCACATGACTTTTGGCATACTGCAGTCGACTCTTCTTATTCTTTGGATACAGCAAGGGGTGCGCCTGGGAGTTCTGGCATGGAGTATCACAGTCATTTTAAAGCTGCCTAATTGGTGCTTATTATGCTTTATTGCTGCTCCGTGACATCCACATGTGTTTTCAATACCTGATTGAAAACACTTGAATGAACCTCTGTTCTTCAGAGTGGTAGTCTTTAAGGGGTTGAATAATTGTGTCAATGAAGAATTCACAAAAGAAACATTTACTACTGTATTACAAAACCAATTGATGTCATTTTAGTTGCATATGGTTCTTTAAAAAGTCCTTGTAGGATTTCATTCTGAATACAATTACAAATGTACACTAAATTCCCTAAAACCCTTTACAGCATTGGGGGTTGAATAATTTTGAACACAACTGTATATATACCCATATCTTACATAGTTACATAGGCTGAAAAAAGACATGCGTCCATCGGGTTCAACCTCTTACACATCACCTACTGCTGTTGATCCAAAAGAAGGCAAAAACCCAGTCTGAAATGCTTGCCTATATGCAACATACTGGGAAAAAATTCCTTCTTGTCCCCAGAATGGCAGTCAGATTTCTCCTTGGATCAAGAAGCTTACCCACATATTAAATATTATAATCTTTAATATTCTGTGTCTGCAGGAAGTCACCCAGTCGTTTTTTAAAAGTCTGTTCAGTCTCTGACCCAACCACCTCAACAGGCAGAGAATTCCACAGCTTTATTGTTCTCACCTTAAAATAACCCTTCCTATGCTTTAGGCTGAATTTCCTTTCGTCCAGTCTAAATGGGTGACCTTGTGTCCTGTGTATAGTCCTGTTAATGAACAGGTTCCCAGACAATGGTTGATAATGGCCCCGTATATATTTATATAGGGTTATCAGATCCCCTCTAAGGCGCCGTTTCTCTAAACTAAACAGGTTTAAGCTTGTTAGTCTTTCCTCATAACGTAAACCTTCCATTCCCCTTATTAATTTAGTTGCCCGTCTCTGCACTTTTTCCAGCGCTATAATATCCTTACTTAAGACAGGTGCCCAAAATTGCACGCCATATTCAAGGTGCGGCCTTACCTTTGATTTATACAGAGGCAACATTTTTGGGGGTGGTGTTTTTTTTGTGTTATCTGATAGTATTTTTTTTTCTTTTAGTGTGATTCTCTCCGATGGCGGTGTTTTTGTGTTTTTTGGGTGGGTTTTTGCGTGGTGTCAGTGTTGCTGTGGCTCGGAGCTCGCAGGTTGTATGTGTTTGCATTTTTTTTTTTTTTTTTATTATTTGGTGTGTGTGATTAGGGGGCCCTATTTTATGTTTTTATTTATTTAGTAGGGTTAGCTCAGTGCTCCAGGGTGCTTTGTGCTGGTAAGTTCTGTGCAGGGGTGGGTCAGTGCTCAATTCTGATGTTCGGAGGCTCTGTGGTGGGCTCTGTTTGGTTTTGTGCGAGCTGCAGGTTGTCTGAGCTGGTGGTGCTGATTGCTGGTGCTCCGGTGGGCCAACTAAGGGTGATTTATTTTTTTCCTTTATATAAGGCTTTCTTTCTGTTCCTTGGGTGCCCAACTGAGGTTTTTTTTTTTGACTAGGCTTGGTGTTCCCTGTGTTGAAGGGAAGCAGAGTTAGGGTCGGCAATTTTTTTGTTTTTGTATCCGGTGTGATGTTGGACAGTTGGCTAAAATATTTTTATTTTTTAGTTTTATTTGGTGGTTTTTTTTGAGCTGGCATTTTCTGTGGTGCCTGAAAGCTCCAGGGGCTCTATATTTTGCCCTTTCGAGCTCTGTGCGCTCAGTGGTGGGGGTGCTCAGAGCTTTGGGGGCTCTTTGGTGGGGGTGCACTGTTTTTTTTTTTAATATATATTTATTTGGAGTTGTTGTCTTGCTGTGGTGCCTCCCAGCTGCAGGGGCTCTGTTGTTAGGCCCTCCGAGCTCTGTGCACTCTGTGGTAGGGGTGCTCAGAGCTTTGTAGGCTCTGTGGTGGTGGGGGTACAACTTTTTTTTGGTCCGGGTGCTCCTAGGTGCTGTGGTGGAGGTGCCGTTTGCCCCGGAGGCTCTGTGCTCCGTGGTGTCGGTTTTTCAGCGCTGCAGGGGCAGGTTGCTCACAGGGGTCCGGAGGCTGTGCTGCCATTCCTATGTCTGAGGTGTTTTGGCGCGCCTCATGTTATGTAGGCACGACTGTGCGCGTGCTGCTGCGGTTGGATGTGTGCGCACCCAGCAGTACGCTGGTTGCGCACGCATTCGACACTCTGCCGTTTTACTGTTTGGGCAGTTGGATGCGCACGCAGCAAGCACTGGTTGCGCGCGCATGCGCAGACGGCAGCGTGGCGACGGACACGCTGCCTACTTAGGGCCATATTACATAGTTGGTGCTAACTTAACCAGAGCTGTTGTAAACTTCCCAGAGCCATTATAGCCTATGGGCTATATTTCAAAGCTGGTGCTAACTTAACCAGAGCTGTTGTAAACTTCCCAGAGCCATTATAGCCTATGGAGGTTTTAAGTTTAAAACAGCTCTGGTTAAGTTAGCACCAGCTTCTTAACCCTTTCGCTGCTGAGGCTTTTCCCGCCCCTATGCTGAGGTCATTTTTACCTGTTTTGCGCATCATGTTTAAACGTGTTTTGAAGGCTTATTTTAGTATATGACCCAGACATATTATATATCGTTCTTTCCGTCAGACTCAGTAGATTCATAATATGTCATTATTATATGTATATGTTATGTCATGTCTGTATATTATAACAAAAAATGCAATAAAATATGTATTTTCAATAATTTACAATGTGTAAAGTGTTTTTTTCCACATTTTAACATGCGAGCAATTGCGGTTATATTTTGTATGGGGTGCGCTTGTTAAAAAAATTAGAGATGGGGTCTCGTTACATTTTTTTTTGGGGAAAATGACACTATTTTTAACAAACGCACCGCATACAAAAATCGTTAGTGCAGCATCATTGTTCACATTATAATTGAAATGGGAACAATATTGCTGCATTAACAAACCAAAAAAAATAAAAAAAAGTGTTTATTTTTTTTTTTTAAATTTTTTTTTTTATTTTTCTTTATTTTTATTTTTCATTTTTTTTTTTTTTTACAAACTTTTTCACTTTCATGTTTGGTATCGTTGGAACGGCCATGCTCTGGCCGATCCAACCATACCAAAATTTAACCCCTAGCTGCCACGGATCGGGAGATAGGGAGTTCATTGGAACTCCCTATCTCCACTGTTGGTGGCAGTTAGGGGTTAAGTCTAGGACTGGCGTCATCGTGCTGCTCACGATGACGCCAGTCCTCTGGGGGAGTTCCCGGAGGCTTGGCCGACATCCAAGATGTCGGCCAGCTCCGGGAAAGGATCGCGAACCGGCGCTTTTCAGCGCCGATTCGCGATCCAGCTCCCCAGGGGTTAATGCCAGGCATCATTTGGAAGGGCAGGCTGTGCCCTTCCAAATGATGCCTGGGTTAACCCCCTGTGCACTGCCGATCGGGAGGGAGAGAGGTCCGAAGGACCTCCCCCCCCTCCCTTTCAGGCGCCTCCTCCGCACATGCGGGCGGGCGCCTGAATTAGGTGTCATCGCGCCCCCGCGATGACACCTAATTCTGGCGGCTGCTGGTCCGGATGCCGGGCTGACATCGAGGATGTCAGCCCGCACCGGAGGGGCCAGCGATCGGCCGGAACCCGGCCGAACGCTGACCCCGATGGGAGGACGCGCTCAGCGCGTCCTCCGCATACCAGCGGGACTGCTGAGGACGCGCTGAGCGCGTCCTCAGCAGCGAAGTGGTTAATATAGCCCAAAACCTCCATAGGCTATGGGCCATATTACAATGTTGGTGTAATAGGCTATAATGGCTCTGGGAAGTTTACAACAGCTCTGGTTAAGTTAGCACCAACTTTGTAATATGGCCCATAGCCTAAGGAGGTTTTAAGTTTACAACAGCTCTGGTTAAGTTAGCACCAACATTGTAATACTGCCCTTACTGTTTTATGATATAGATTATCTGATATGATGGAATTAATGGTATTTTTAGAAAGTGCATTTAATGGTGGGAAAAATGGTATATAATATGTGTGGGTTGCATAAACGAGTAAGAGGAAAATTTGACCTAAACACAAACAGCGCAGAAACGTAAAAAAAAGCAGCAGGCACTTTCGGATTACACTTTTTAGTTTATGTAAACACCCACTTTGCAACTTTTTAAAAAAAAAACATACCATTTCTTTGTGCCGATTTGGTTTAGGAGATACTGCACATTATGGGCTCAATTACATATTTAGCGGCGTGAGAAAATACTGGCATCACCACTTTTTACCCATTAGATCCCATCACAAACCCTGTACCACTGGTGAGTTATGGGTGTAGATTTCACACATCGTGCACATTTTTTCCTCCCACAGAATAAAATAGAACTGGCATTGCTAGTATCACAATGGAGCCCTGCAGCAGTCAGGCAGGGAGACTGTAAGAGGGAGGCGTTTAAGATAGGCAGGCTCAGAAGCGGTCGCTGGTAGGGATGTGCACCGATTTTTTTTTCGATTCGATTCGATTTTTCGAATTTTTAAACTTTTCGATTCGGCTCGTTTCGACTGCTTTCTGTTTCGATTCGGTTCGGCTCGATTCGGTTTTCGGGTACATTTATTTTTCGGAATATCGACTATTTTTCGTATTTTCGGGTAACTTTACTAGGTTTCTGTATCAACTTTTCGTTATTTCGGAAAATTTTCGTTTTTCGGAATTGTACATGGTTTTCGGCATATCGCCCATTTTTCGTTTTTCGGAACTTTTCGTTTTTCGGAACTTTTCGTTTTTCGGAATTGTACATGGTTTTCGGCATATCGCCAATTTTTCGTTTTTCGGAACTTTTCGTTTTTTCGGAACGTCTGTTCTCGTTTCAAAGCTGTCTAACTCTATTTGTTTTGATGAAAACTACTATGGTTTACTTTTTTTAATACTACTTTATATATTTTTTATAATAAATTTTTGGTTTGTTTTTCGGATCCAATAATTCATTATGTCGATACGATAATTCTGGCGATTCTATCGTGTTTTTTTAATTAACCCTTTCGCTGCTGAGGCTTTTCCCACCTCTGTGCTGAGCTCATTTTTACCGGTTTTGCTCATCATGTTTAAACGTGTTTTGAAGGCTTATTTTAGTATATGACCCAGACATATTATATATCGTTCTTTCCGTCAGACTCGGCAGATTCATAATATGTCATTATTATATGTATACGTCATGACCTGTCTGTATATTATAACAAAAAATGCAATAAAATATGATTTTTCAATAATTTACAACGTGTAAAGTTTTTTTTTTTCACATTTTAACATGCGAGCAATTGCGGTTATATTTTGTATGGGTGCGCTTGTTAAACAAATTAGAGATGGGGTCTCGTTACAATTTTTTTGGGGGAAAATTACAAAATTTTTAACAAACGCACCGCATACAAAAATCGTTAGTGCAGTATCATTGTTCACATTATAATTGAAATGGGAACAATATTGCTGCATTAACAAAACAAAAAAAAGAAAAAAAAATTGTTTATTTTTTTTTTATAAATTTTTTAAAATATTTTTTAATTTTTAATTTTTTTACAAACGTTTTTCACATTCGTGTTTGGTATCGTTGGAACGGCCATGCTCTGGCCGATCCAACAATACCAAACTTTAACCCCTAGCTGCCACGGATCGGGAGATAGGGGGTTCATTTTGGAACCCCCTATCTCCACCATTGGTGGCAGCTAGGGGTTAACTCCAGGACTGGTGTCATCGTGCTATGCACGATGACGCCAGTCCTCAGGGGGAGTTCCCGGAAGCTTGGCCGACATCCGACATCCTCATGGATATGCCCCAGCTCCTCATGGATATTGCCCCAGCACCTCGTGGATATGCCCCAGCTCCTCGTGGACATGTCCCAGCTCCTCGTGGACATGCCCCAGCTCCTCGTGGACATGCCCCAGCTCCTTGTGGACATGCCCCAGCTCCTCGTGGATATGCCCCAGCTCACACATGGATTTGCCCCAGCTCCTCGTGGATATGCCCCAGCTCACACATGGATTTGCCCCAGCTCCTCGTGGATATGCCCCAGCTCACACATGGATTTGCCCCAGCTCCTCGTGGATATGCCCCAGCTCCTCGTGGACATGCCCCAGTTCACATGGATTTGCCCCAGCTCCTCGTGGATATGCCCCAGCTCACACATGGATTTGCCCCAGCTCCTCGTGGATATTCCCCAGCTCACACATGGATATGCCCCAGCTCCTCGTGGACATACCCCAGCTCCTCGTGGACATGCCCCAGCTCCTCGTGGACATGCCCCAGCTCCTTGTGGATATGCCCCAGCTCACACATGGATTTGCCCCAGCTCCTCGTGGATATTCCCCAGCTCACACATGGATTTGCCCCAGCTCCTCGTGGATATTCCCCAGCTCACACATGGATTTGCCCCAGCTCCTCGTGGATATGCCCCAGCTCCTCGTGGACATGCCCCAGCTCCTCGTGAACATGCCCCAGCTAATCGTGGATATGCCCCAGCTCACACATGGATTTGCCCCAGCTCCTCGTGGATATGCCCCAGCTCCTCGTGGACATGCCCCAGCTCCTCGTGGACATGCCCCAGCTCCTCGTGGACATGCCCCAGCTCCTCGTGGATATGCCCCAGCTCACACATGGATTTGCCCCAGCTCCTCGTGGATATTCCCCAGCTCACACATGGATTTGCCCCAGCTCCTCGTGGACATGCCCCAGCTCCTCGTGGACATGCCCCAGCTCCTCGTGGACATGCCCCAGATCCTCGTGGATATGCCCCAGCTCACACATGGATTTGCCCCAGCTCCTCGTGGATATTCCCCAGCTCACACATGGATTTGCCCCAGCTCCTCGTGGATATTCCCCAGCTCACACATGGATTTGCCCCAGCTCCTCGTGGATATGCCCTAGCTACTCGTGGACATGCCCCAGCTCCTCGTGGACATGCCCCAGCTCCTCGTGGACATGCCCCAGCTCCTTGTGGATATGCCCCAGCTCACACATGGATTTGCCCCAGCTCCTCGTGGATATTCCCCAGCTCACACATGGATTTGCCCCAGCTCCTCGTGGATATGCCCCAGCTCCTCGTGGACATGCCCCAGCTCCTCGTGGACATGCCCCAGCTCCTCGTGGACATGCCCCAGCTCCTCGTGGATATGCCCCAGCTCACACATGGATTTGCCCCAGCTCCTCGTGGATATTCCCCAGCTCACACATGGATTTGCCCCAGCTCCTTTTTGATATGCCCCAGCTCCTCGTGGACATGCCCCAGCTCCTCGTGGACATGCCCCAGCTCCTCGTGGATATTCCCCAGCTCACACATGGATTTGCCCCAGCTCCTCGTGGATATTCCCCAGCTCACACATGGATTTGCCCCAGCTCCTCGTGGATATTCCCCAGCTCACACATGGATTTGCCCCAGCTCCTCGTGGATATGCCCCAGCTCCTCATGGACATGCCCCAGCTCCTCGTGGACATGCCCCAGCTCCTCGTGGATATGCCCCAGCTCACACATGGATTTGCCCCAGCTCCTCGTGGATATTCCCCAGTTCACACATGGATTTGCCCCAGCTCCTCGTGGACATGCCCCAGCTCCTTGTGGACATGCCCCAGCTCCTCGTGGATATGCCCCAGCTCACACATGGATTTGCCCCAGCTCCTCGTGGATATTCCCCAGCTCACACATGGATATGCCCCAGCTCCTCGTGGATATTCCCCAGCTCACACATGGATATGCCCCAGCTCCTCGTGGACATGCCCCAGCTCCTCGTTTACATGCCCCAGCTCCTCGTGGATATGCCCCAGCTCACACATGGCTTTGCCCCAGCTCCTCGTGGATATTCCCCAGCTCACACATGGATTTGCCCCAGCTCCTCGTGGATATTCCCCAGCTCACACATGGATTCGCCCCAGCTCCTCGTGGATATGCCCCAGCTCCTCGTGGACATGCCCCAGCTCCTCGTGGACATGCCCCAGCTCCTCGTGGACATGCCCCAGCTCCTCGTGGATATGCCCCAGCTCACACATGGATTTGCCCCAGCTCCTCGTGGATATTCCCCAACTCACACATGGATTTGCCCCAGCTCCTCGTGGATATTCCCCAGTTCACACATGGATTTGCCCCAGCTCCTCGTGGACATGCCCCAGCTCCTTGTGGACATGCCCCAGCTCCTCGTGGATATGCCCCAGCTCACACATGGATTTGCCCCAGCTCCTCGTGGATATCCCCAGCTCACACATGGATATGCCCCAGCTCCTCGTGGATATTCCCCAGCTCACACATGGATATGCCCCAGCTCCTCGTGGACATGCCCCAGCTCCTCGTTTACATGCCCCAGCTCCTCGTGGATATGCCCCAGCTCACACATGGATTTGCCCCAGCTCCTCGTGGATATGCCCCAGCTCCTCGTGGACAAGCCCCAGCTCCTCGTGGACATGCCCCAGCTCCTCGTGGATATGCCCCAGCTCACACATGGATTTGCCCCAGCTCCTCGTGGACATGCCCCAGCTCCTCGTGGATATGCCCCAGCTCACACATGGATTTGCCCCAGCTCCTCGTGGATATGCCCCAGCTCCTCCTGGATATGCCCCAGCACATGGAATGCCCCAGCTCCTCATGGATATGCCCCAGCTCCTCATGGATTTGCCCCAGCACATGGAATGCCCCAGCACCTCATGATAATGGCCCCAGCTCACCTCCGCCACCTTTTTCGCTCCCTCAGAGCGTCCGGCGGCGGTTCGATTTGTTCTGATGTTTAAAATTTTCGATTGTGTACATTTTTGTGGAATATCGACCATTTTTCGTATTTTCGGGTCACTTTGCTCGTTTTTTGTATCGACTTTTCGTGATTTCGGAAATTTTCTTTTTTTTCGGAACATCTGTTCTCCTCGTTTCAAAGTGTCTAACTCTATTCGTTTTGATGTAAAGTACTATGGTTTACTTTTTTATACTTTATATATTTTTTTATAATAAATTTTTGGTTTGTTTTTCGGATCCGATAATTCATTCTGACGATACGATAATTCTGGCGATTCTATCGTGAATGGTCTGACTTTAAAAATAAAAACCAGAACAAAAATGTTTTAAAACGGAAAAATAGTTGATCAAAATGATCTGAAATGAAAAAAAATAATAAAATAAAATGATTTAAAACAGACAAAAATATAAATTAACCCTTTCGCTGCTGAGGCATTTCACGGCTTCCCTTCACGCCTGTGTGCGGCACTGCGGTCTGCTGCTGAGCTAATTTTTAACAGTTTCGCTCCTCTTGTTTAAACGCGTTTTGAAGCCTTATTTTATAATATGACCCAGACATGTTATATATCGTTCTTTCCGGCAGACTCGCAGATGATTCATAATATATCATTATCATATGTATGCGTCATGTCCTGTCTGTATATTATAACAAAAAATGCAATAAAATTAGAATTTTCAATGTTTGTTTTACAAGGTGTAAAGTGTTTTTTTCACATTTTAACATGCGAGTGTTTGCGGTTATATTTTATGAGTTGCGTTTGTTAAAAAAAATTGAAAAGGGGACTTGTTATATTTTTTTGGGTGACAATTACACTATTTTTAACAAACGCACCCCATACAAAAATCATTAGTGCAGCATCATTGTTCACATTATAATTGAAATGGCAACAATATTACTGCATTAACAAAACAAAACCAAAAACCTGTATTTTTTTTTTTTTATTTAAATTTTTTAAAATTTTTAACATTGTCATGTTTGGTATTGTTGGAAAGGCCATGCTCTGGTCGATCCAAAGACACTAAACATTAACCAACCGATAGCTGCCGCGGATCGGGAGACAGGGGTTCCAATGAACCCCCTATCTCCACCATTGGTCACAGTTAGGGGTTAACTCCAAAACTGACGTCATTGTGACGAGGTCTTGGGACTGTCAGCAGCTGCTGTTCCCCCACGCTGTTGTCTTCCTGCAAAGACGTGACCATGTTGGCGGGCAGCGTCTTAGCGGGCAGCGGTGGGAGAGAGAGAGCTCATAGCTGGGAGGAGGTGTTGTGTGAAGCTGCAAACAGGGACAAATAAACTAGACCTGAGCCGCACTAAGGATCTTTGGGTTGTGTCGGAGAAGACTTCACGCAGTGCTGCCATCAATATTTTTTGATAAATTCTTGGTTATACAATGAATGTGACTGTGGACAAAAATCCGTGTTGTTGTGACATCGCCTAAGCTTAACAAAAAACCAGGCCACGTCGGTAATCAAATCTCAAGGCCTTACAACAAGGTTGTGTTAGTGTGTGACATTTTTTGGCCAGGCAGGAAGTGTAGAATGTGCACAGTCACATTCATGGCCACAAATATGTTGACAAATTTATGACAAAGGGTCCATAGAAATGTCAATACATTTATGTACATATAATTTTAACAGTGTGGAAACCAAGCAATACATATTAACTTATTAAGTAAGGAAAAGCAACGCACACAAACAGGAAAATAGTGAAAAAATAGAAAATTTATTTACAACATATTAACATAGGGAAGGGAACATGCCAAGGATGGCAAACTGCCCAACAAGTTACTGGCATTTGAGGAGATGTTGGAGCTGGTCCGCATCTTGGACTGCAAAGATTACGATTGCTGTAAGGGCCCTTACGGCAGGAAGAATAACACCTGCAAGGATCGTATCCTTGAAAAGCTACGCACCACCATCCTGGAGCTGTTCGGGAAGGACTGGACGAAGGACCATCTCTGAAAACGCTGGTCCGACCTCAAGGCACGCGAGCAGGAGCAGCTGAGGCACATTCTGGAGGAGGCTGCCACTGGTCTCACTGCTGCTCCAGGAGGTCTGCGGCATTGGTTATGTGCTCCCGCAGTTCCTGGAGCAGTTCTTGTAGGGAGTTGACGGCGGTAGCTGCCAGGCGAAGCTCGCCGATCGCCTCCCGTCGGCGTCTAGCTTCTCCTTCTATATATCCAATAAATGAAAGAAGGAAAATACAGTAAGTAAAGCAGGTTTCTATTTTTGAATGAAAGTCTTGAAAAAATATAACAGTAGTATATACCAGAGCTGGCGGCCTCCTGAGGCTCCGACTCCTCTGACTCCTCCTCCCCCACCACCACTGTCTGCATATCCAGTGCTATATGTAAGAAATTAAAGAAATAAAAAATACAGTAAACAACAAAACTGATTTATTTTTGAACAAAAGTCAATACAAAATACAACAGTAAAAAAAAAAAACCTGGACTGGCGGCCTCCTGCTGCACCGGCTCCGGCTCCCTCTCTCCATCATCACCATCCTCCTCTTCCTCCTGCTCCTCTTGTGGTATACATAAAAAAATTAAATTAAAATACAGTAAACAAAAAATTTTTCTGTTTTTGACCAAAAGTCGTTGCAAAATAAAACAGTATATACCAGCGCTGGTGGATGCCCGTGGCTCCCCCTCCTCCTCCGCTGGGGCACTGGTCCCTGCCCGGGCAGATTCGGCGGCCTTCTTCCTGTCTTCTGCCAAATCCAAAAAATAACACGTAAATAATGCAGACTGGAAAAAATGGTATATCTATACAATATATTGCCGAAAGTATTGCGACACCCCTCCACTACCCACTACCAGCTTAACCCCACACTACTCCCATCTCATAGGTCTAAAGTCACAAAATATTTATTTATTTCCTCTGCACAGACATATATTACCGTTCATTTATATATTTTTTTCAGAAGTAAACATTACGTTTATTCAATAAAAACTATTATTTGTGTTGTGTGCGTACAAAGCGCATTGTGCGACTGCTTTTAGTTATTTTATAGAAGGCCTCAGCCTCAGTTTCACTTTCAGTTTCTGTGAATAAAACTGGATATTGCAGAAACAACAACAGAAATCCAACATTTTGTTTTGAAATTTGCATCTAAAGCATTCAATGACACTGCTGCAGCAGCTGCTGAGGCTGTATTGAACACAGCTCTGTTTGGATGCACTTTCAGAAGAACTACATGTCCCATCCTATCACTTAGCAGAGACGCAGAGATTTTTATTGATGCGCAGGTGGGAGCCAATATTGGGCAAGCTGCGGGTCATCTCGTATGCATCACTCAATCACAACAACCCCCCCCAGCACACTACAGACTATACACAGTGCCAAAAGAAATCCAGCATTGTAACTTCATCTATATACATCAAATATCACAATTTTCACGAATACGTAAAATCACAAAAAGGAAGAGCTATGGCAAAACTGCATGTATGACGAGTTGTGAAAACGCAAAGCTATACACAATCACATTGCATGAAAAAAGGACTAGATAAATCAGCGTATTTCTGTGCACATTAGCACATGCAAGCACATTATTATTATTATACAGGATTTATATAGCACCAACAGTTTGCGCAGCACTTTACAATATAACATGACACTTACGTTTCGCTATGACGCGGCGGATGCGTCTCAGCTGCTCCTGCTCGCGTACTTTTAAATCAGACCAGCGTTTCCTGAGCTGGTCCTTTGTCCGGTCCTTCCCAAACATCTCCAAAATGGTGGTGCGTAGCTTGTCAAGGATACGATCTTTTCTGGCGTATTCTTCCTGCGGTAAGGTCCCTTCCGGCAATCGTAATCTTTGCTATCAAAGATGCAGACCAGCTCCAACATCTCCTCAAACGCCATATTTTGGGCCCGTTTCTTCCTGGGTGCAGGTGGTTCATCAATGAGATGATGACGAGGTCTCCTCTCTTACAGCGGCCCATGAAAGAATAATATAAAACAATATTTGTTATTATTTTATTATTTTCTTTATTTATAAAGCGCCAGCATATTCCGGCAGCGCTGTACAATAAGCACAGTATAGACAGGGTTACAATACATTGAACAACATTTGACAAAACAGTACAGGAGGAGATGAGGGCCCTATTCCCGTAGGAACTCACAATCTGGAGGGTTGGGGTTGGAACAGGAGAGAGGACTGTAAGGTGAGAGTGATTGATGATTGCATCAGTGAGTTGGGTGGTAGGCTTCCCTAAATAGGAACGTTTTAAGGGAGCGTTTGAAGGAAGAGAAGTTAGGGGAAAGTCTGACAGTACGAGGAGAGCGTTCCAGAGAGTGGGGGCTGCGCGTGAGAAATCCTGCAGTCTATCATGGGAGAGGTGATGCGGGGAGAAGCTAGGCGCAGGTCACGTTTTGACCTTAGGGAGCGGGCTGGGGTGTATTTGGTGATTAGTGAGACAGGTAGTTGGGAGCTGAGTTAGTGAGGGTTTTGTAGGGTTTTGTTCAAAAAGTTGTCAATAAAACTGGCTCAATAAAGTTACGACATGTGCGCGCGCCGCGCATGCCGCGACCGCGGACGAATCGGATCTGACCAAAATACGACAATTCTATCGGATCTTTGGAAACAATAAAAAAATTTACAGAATCAGCCATATAACCGATACTAGTTAAATATACGATGTCCAGACTTACCGAAATGGTACCGAAATCCCGAATGGAACTGAAATCATGAATAGAGGGAAAATAAATTTCGATTTGACACATTTCAAGTCCATTCAAAAATTCCGAAAAATTTTCGATTTGGCAAATTTTTTGTTTTTTCGGAAAGTCTGTTCTCGTTTCAAAGCAATAGATTTCGATTTGACACGTTTCAAGTCCATTCGAAATTCCGAAAATTTTTCGATTCGGTTCGGAAAACAGTTCGGATTCGACTTTTTCGGATCTAAAAAATTTCGGAATTTCGGCCGCATCGAAAGACCCGAATCGGGAAATTTCGTGAAAATTCCGAAATTCCGAAACCCGAAACGCACATCCCTAGTCGCTGGGTGGAGGAACAGTTTTCGGTCTCATGCGTTACAGTCAGGGCTCGAGTCCTGCGGGAACGCACAGGAACAACGTTCCCGCAGTTCTCCCACAGCAGGAATGCTGCGGGAACACAGGTTCCCGCTGTAGCCGGAGCCTGAAAAATTTAGCTGCCGGCCCGGCGGCCGCGTGTTCATCCTCCAAGCGGCCGCTGCAATGAAGCGCGGACGCTCACCTGTGATCTATCCAACAGACAGCCGCGATCTTGCAAGATTGCGGAGTTCATGAAGTCCCGCTGCGGGAACGCAGGTTCCGGCTGTGGCCGGAGCCCGAAACAATTTAGCTGCTGGCCCGAGAGATCGCTGCTGTCTGTTGGATAGATCACAGGCGAGCGGCCGCTCTTCATTCCAGCAGCCACTCGGAGGATGAACACGCGGCCGCCAGGCCGGCAGCTAAATTGTTTCGGGCCTGGCACCTGGCAGAGAGGTGAGCTGGGGCAAATGAATGAAATATATCCATATGAGCTGGAGGCAATTACATCCATTTAAGCTGACCTGGGGCAATTATATCCTTATGAGTTGGGGACACTATATCCATGAGCGGAAGGCAAATATGTTCATATGAGCTGGGGCAAATATATCCATATGAGCTGGGGGCAATTACATCCATTTGAGCTGACCTGGGTCAATTATATCCATGTGTGAGCTGGGGGCAATTATTTTAGCTGACCTGGGGCAATTATATCCATATGAGCTGGCCTGGGGCAAACATATCCATGTGTGAGCTGGGGGCAATTATATCCATTTGAGCTGGCCTGGGGCAATTATATCCATATGAGCTGGGGCAATTATATCCATTTGAGCTGACCTGGGGCAATTATATCCATGTGTGAGCTGGGGCAAATATATCCATGTGTGAGCTGGGGGCAAATATATCCATATGAGCTGGCCTGGGGCAAATATATCCATGTGTGAGCTGGGGCAATTATATCCATTTGAGCTGACCTGGGGCAATTATATCGGCAAATATATCCTGTCAGGTATTTACATAGGGAAAGACAAAATGGATGCCTGTAGCCATCTTGTTTATATTTTTATATGAAACAAGTTTTTTTCTTTTTCAATTTTTATCTAGTTTTAGAATGAACCCAGAGAGATTTTTTTTCAGAGGCAAGTTCATTCTAAGGTAAACTGACTCATTAGAGAGGAATGTGTGTTTAAAACTATAATTGCTTGACTATGATGCTATAGACGATATAAAATGTTTTTATATGATATATGCCGAGCCTAAGTGCCAGACATGTTATAGACAAAATTTATTGGTCTGTTTTCTTTGACTTAAAGATATTTTTCTTTTCTGGTATAAACATAAGCTAAAATATATGCAACAATATATATATAGATATGCACAAATATATATTGTATATATATATATCTATATTAGTAGCACAGAAAATAATATTAAGAAATATTTTGAAGTATATTATAAAAGCAGTATACTGAAGAATATAAATATTCTGCTGATTTAATTGCAAAGGAATGTCTGTATTGATAAGAGCACTTTAGTAAAAACTTTTAAATGGATAGAAATGAAGAAATATTAAATCAAATATGACAGTTCCAGACACCAGTCTGTAAGACAGTGATTAGACAAATTGACCTGTGAACCATGTCATATGATTCAAATGAATAGTAATATAATATTCGTGAATTGTTATTTGAAAATCAACACTGCCATCAAGCGGTTTAAGTAAAGGTTAACAGTTTTGAAGCCCTCATATAGACATATCACTATATGCTAAGTACGTAATAAATGACATAGAATTTACTATAACTAAACCAAACACAATGGGCCATATTACATTCCTCACGCATCGGTTTTGCGCGCACGCAAATGCGCATTTGCGCGAGGACAAAACCATTTGCGCAGAACGTCGTATTTCAACGTCGTATTTCAACAATCGCGCAAACGATGCGCGTTATCGTTTGACGCAGGGTGACCCAGCGCGAGCACAAGTTCATGCGCGCAACCCATACTTACCATTGTGAGCGCCAATGCGTTAGTTTGCTGGAGTGCGCATGGTATTCCAATGTTCCCACAAAATGTAACGCACAACGTTTGCGCGCATGATTTTAACGTCTTTGAAAACCTGGTGTTAACTGCCAAATTGAACATCCTGGCTGAACCCAATTACACCAGGCCCCATAAAAAAGCGCGACAACGCCCAAAAAATACGCAAATACTCAAACACACATTCTACGCATACACAAACAATAAAAATGTGAATTTCCATAAATCTCCTTTTTTTTATTCTGATTTTGTCTCAAAATTATTTGTATTCTACTTGGATCAACACAAAGAAAAACAACTATATAGATTTGTCTTTTTATTGCTGCAGCATATATACGCAGATTGACTGTGACAGGCGCAACAACCTTTTTATTTTCATTTCCACTCGTATGATATTACTCTTCAATGTTCTTTAATGTATATTTTTAAATACAGAGCACAGAAATTGTGTGTGTGTGTGTGGCGAGGTGCAAATGTGCAGTTTCGGTATCCATACATATTTCTTATAGAAATTGCCCTATACAGAGACAAATGCTATACAATCATGATCATTATTTTGTCACTTTTGCCAGACCCAAATCGATGGACAGATGTTGAAAATACCTGATCGTGCAATAAATACCCCTAAATTGGTGGAACACTAGTTCATGAAATGCATAAATGGTTGAACCATGAGCTTCAAGAAATACAAAGCAATAGTGCGCACTCCACCTGTGACAGTTACTATGGTGCTCACTCCACCTGTGACAGTTTCTATGGTGCTCACTCAAACTGAACAACACAGTGTTAACACAAAAGTTACATGTATGTATGTATGTATAAATATAAAACACCAAAAAAGAGCTCTCCATATCAATGACCACCTTCATCAATCATTTTGTGCAAGAAAAAAACACCTGTGAACAGGGAGGGGTGCATACCCAGGAAAGTAGTCAGCTCTACATATATATTAGGCTAGGGTCAGACTGAGGCAGTGCGAACGCGCGTGCAGGCGCACTTAATCACGGCCGTAGTAGCAGCAAGTGCCAGGCAATGACGGCCAATATACGAAGTACGGTCGCACAAAAGTCCGGCTGCGCAACGCAAGTGGAAAACGAACGCATTTTGTCGAGAACGTAAAACCTCTAGTACGGTTGTACAGAGCGCGCTGCGTCCGCTAGAGGCGTGTGTGCGTGAATTGGAGATGTCAGACACTGCTAATGTCCGGCCAACATAACGTCCAGATGCACAAAGTGTTTTATTGATGATCCGTACAAATACGCGGATGCAAATGCGCATCGTATGACCGCTATCGCGTACTCCCTGAAAAAATGCGTCCATTCGTTCGAACGCACTTTTTCACAGACAACGCGAAAATGCGTTCGTCTGACCCTAGCCTAAAAAGCAAACCACAGGGTGGGTTGCATTCAACCTAAACTTATAACACAAGCGTTTGCATCCAAGACTTCAAATACAAAACACCAAAAAAGAGCGCTCCATATCAATGACCACCTTCATCCACCATTTTGTGCAAGAAAAAAACACATTTCAAAAATTCAAAAAACCTGACTGAGGTAAAATGATGAGGATTCAGTTAACAAAGTATGATCATAGTTTGCGTAAGCCTGTCACAGTCGCCAATGTTCCCCATCGTTGACAAGACCTATCTTACTTGACTGTATCTGCATTTACAGAAGGTAGTCATTGATATGGAGTGCTCTTTTTTGGTGTTTTGTATTTGAAGTCTTGGATGCACCCGTTCGTGTTATAAGTTTAGGTTGAGTGCAACCCACCCTGTGGTTTGCTTTTTATATATAAATATATATACACATATGCACACTGTGTATAAATTATATTAATCATATATAAACGTTGCATATACATGTCATACTAACGTTACATGCATACATATATTATAAATGAAGCATAAGTGCAAAAACTGAAAGTGATACCACTAAGTTATGTATACATATATATATATATGTATCTTTGAATATACATGCAACAAAAAGGAAAGTGATAACAATGAAAAACTATAATGTCACACATGTAACATACTGTATACAGTTGTGTTCAAAATTATTCAACCCCCACTGAAATTGAGTGTTTTGGCCAGTTTGACATTGATTTTGATCATTCAGTCATCTTGCTTACAATTAAATCAAAGAGGCACGTGTAGGTCAGACAAATATAACATAACATTTATAATGAAATAACCACAAATGTCTTTTCTGTGCTCACATCATTATCAGTTTTATTCAACCCCCAAGTGACATTCAATCTTAGTACTTAGTACAACATCCTTTTACAGTTATAACAGCTTTTAAACGTGAAGCATAGCTTGACACAAGTGTCTTGCAGCGATCTATGGGTATCTTCGCCTATTCGTCATGGGCAAAAGCCTCCAGTTCAGTCACATTCTTAGGCTTGCGCACTGCAACTGCTTTCTTTAAGTCCCACCAGAGGTTCACAATCGGATTTAAGTCAGGTGACTGCGATGGCCACTCCAAAATGTTCCAGCCTTTAATCTGCAACCATGTTCTAGTGGACTTGGAGGTATGCTTGGGATCATTGTCCTGTTGAAAGGTCCAACGTCTCCCAAGCCTCAGGTTTGTGACGGACTGCATCACATTGTCATCCAATATCTCCTGGTACTGAAGAGAATTCATGGTACCTTGCACACGCTGACGCTTCCCTGTACCTGCAGAAGCAAAACAGCCCCAAAGCATGATTGACCCCCGCCATGCTTCACAGTAGGCAAGGTGTTCTTTTCTTCATAGGCTTTGTTCTTCCTCCTCCAAACATAGCGTTGATCCATGGGCCCAAACAGTTCTAATTTTGTTTCATCAGTCCACAGAACACTATCCCAAAACTTCTGTGGTTTGTCCACATGACTTTTGGCATACTGCAGTCGACTCTTCTTATTCTTTGGAGACAGCAAGGGGGTGCCTGGGAGTTCTGGCATGGAGGCCTTCATTATGCGGTGTGCGCCGTATTGTCTGAGCTGAAACTTCAGTACCCACATCTGACAAATCTTTTCTCAGTTCCTCAGCAGTCACACGGGGACTTTTCTCCACTCTATGCTTCAGGTAGCGCACAGCAGTCGAAGTCAGCATCTTCTTTCTGCCACGACCAGGTAGCGTTTCAACAGTGCCCTTTGCCTTGAATTTGTGAATGATGCTTCCTATGGTCTCTCTTGGTATGTTTAACATCTTTGCAATCTTCTTATAGCCATTGCCCTTCCTGTGAATAGTAATCACCTCTTCTCTTGTCTCCCTGGACCATTCTCTTGACTTCACCATGTTTGTAACCACACCAGTAAATGTCTAGAAGGAGCTGAGTATCACAGTCATTTTAAAGCTGCCTAATTGGTGCTTATTATGCTTTATTGCTGCTCCATGACATCCACAGGTGTTTTCAATACCTGCTTGAAAACACTTGAATGAACCTCTGTTCTTCAGAGTGGTAGTCTTTAAGGGGTTGAATAATTGCGTCAATGAAGAATTCACAAAAGAAACATTTACTACTGTATTATAAAACCAATTGATGTAATTTTAGTTGCATATGGTTCTTTAAAAAGTCCTTGTAGGATTTCATTCTGAATACAATTACAAATGTACACTAAATTCCCTGAAACCCTTTACAGCATTGGGGGTTGAATAATTTTGAACACAACTGTATATATTGTCGGGTATATTACAGAGAAAAAATTAAAATAGATGCCTGTAGCCATTTTGTTTTAAATGGAAAGTCTTTTCTATTTCAATTTTCCCTAGTTTTAGAAATGAACAGAGATTTTTTTAAATAGTTCACGGCTAGGTGAAATTTTAAGAATGTTTTTGTTTCTATAAATGCCAGGCATGAGGGAACCTTAAAATGTCTTTATGTGATATAATGCTGAAGCTAAGTGCTAGACCTGTCATAATTAAATTTATTGGTTTGTCTTAAGTCTTCAAAACAAAAATATATTTTCTCTTTGGGTATAGGAATAAAAGTTAAAATTTTTGTAATGTATGTTTATATTCACGAAATATATTCTTATAATCAAGGTGTCACGACCACTACGCGCGCTGCTGCGAAAGACGCCGGGTTAAGCCGCTCACTATCTATCTATCCTAGACCCAGATAATCACGCGCGCTTATCTACCCGTCCCGGCCACACTTTCTCTCACAACAGGCACGTAGAGCGCGATATACTGATCCCAGGATTGCAACGCAGTACAAGTCTTCTCTTGAAGCGGGTAATGACTACGTCTCCCACAATCCCTGGACTCACTTTCCTACTCTATTAGTAACGCTGCCACCAGTCCTCATGTATCTACGTGCGTCGCAACGGAACACGCAGGGTTTAAGCAACTGCACTATCTGCTTACCCTAGACTCGGACAGTGACTACAGATCCCACAATCCCCTGCCGTCTCCTGACGACCGCAACTGGCAATTTCTTATATATAACCGAGCTTAAAGCAAATAGCAATACTCCCAATCTCTTAGTTAGCGTGGATCTCATCAGCCAGAGGCCGAAACTTAAATACGTTTTGTTTATTTATGATATAGAAAAATCACAGTGCATTGTTACAGGAAAAATTATAACTAGAATAAATCAATTAATTACACACTACACAGCAAATAAAAGAAAAGGGTTAACCACAGAGCAATTACTTATGAAGAGCTACTCCTTAAGCTAGCATCGATGGTCTCCTGGAGCCTGGAGATAGGAACATGGACCGATCAGTCCTCTTTCGAAGGTACCCCAAGTTATCAGCCAAAGCACATGGCCAGTTTTCAGAATTTATACACTTCCTGATCTTTCCAACCCACCCACAAATGGTCCAGCCTCATGCACTACATATCCCAGAGTTCCCTTTTCTACAGAGCATGCTCAGTACACTTGTCAATTAATCTTTAATTGCCCAAAGGTGTCCCTTTTCCCCCCAGACCCCCCTTAGAGATCAAGGATGTGCTTCCTGTCTTTGAAGATAGGGTCTAAATCTTGGTGCCTGGCTGGCTCCCAAGGTGTGATTACTATGTCAGTGTACAAAAGCCATTCCATTTTACAGCTACGTGTTGTATCCTCCCCCCAGGGGAGCTAACCATTTTAATTACATTTTAGCAGGTCTTCCTCACCAGCTGTGGACAGAGGGATACGCTTCCCAAATGGTCAGACACAAATATGAATATGACGATATGGAGGAGATATACAGTTGAGTTCAAAATTATTCAACCCCCACTGAAATTGAGTATTTTGGCCAGTTTGACATTGATTTTGATCATTCAGTCATCTTGCTTACAATTAAATCAAAGAGGAACGTGTAGGTCAGACAAATATAACATAACATTTATAATGAAATAACCACAAATGTCTTTTCTGTGCTCACATCATTATCAGTTTTATTCAACCCTCAAGTGACATTCAATCTTAGTACTTAGTACAACATCCTTTTACAGTTATAACAGCTTTTAAACGTGAAGCATAGCTTGACACAAGTGTCTTGCAGCGATCTACGGGTATCTTCGCCCATTCGTCATGGGCAAAAGCCTCCAGTTCAGTCACATTCTTAGGCTTGCGCACTGCAACTGCTTTCTTTAAGTCCCACCAGAGGTTCTCAATCGGATTTAAGTCAGGTGACTGTGATGGCCACTCCAAAATGTTCCAGCCTTTAATCTGCAACCATGCTCTAGTGGACTTGGAGGTATGCTTGGGATCATTGTCCTGTTGAAAGGTCCAACGTCTCCCAAGCCTAAGGTTTGTGACAGACTGCATCACATTGTCATCCAATATCTCCTGGTACTGAAGAGAATTCATGGTACCTTGCACACGCTGAAGCTTCCCTGTACCTGCAGAAGCAAAACAGCCCCAAAGCATGATTGACCCCACCGCCATGCTTCACAGTAGGCAAGGTGTTCTTTTCTTCATAGGCTTTGTTCTTCCTCCTCCAAACATAGCGTTGATCCATGGGCCCAAACAGTTCTAATTTTGTTTCATCAGTCCACAGAACACTATCCCAAAACTTCTGTGGTTTGTCCACATGACTTTTGGCATACTGCAGTCGACTCTTCTTATTCTTTGGAGACAGCAAGGGGGCGCCTGGGAGTTCTGGCATGGAGGCCTTCATTACGCAGTGTGCGACGTATTGTCTGAGCTGAAACTTCAGTACCCACATCTGACAAATCTTTTCTCAGTTCCTCAGCAGTCACACGGGGACTTTTCTCCACTATACGCTTCAGGTAGCGCACAGCAGTCGAAGTCAGCATCTTCTTTCTGCCACGACCAGGTAGCGTTTCAACAGTGCCCTTTGCCTTGAATTTGCGAATGATGCTTCCTATGGTCTCTCTTGGTATGTTTAACATCTTTGCAATCTTCTTATAGCCATTGCCCTTCCTGTGAAGAGTAATCACCTCTTCTCTTGTCTTCCTGGACCATTCTCTTGACTTCACCAAGTTTTAACCACACCAGTAAATGTCTAGAAGGAGCTGAGTATCACAGTCATTTTAAAGCTGCCTAATTGGTGCTTATTATGCTTTATTGCTGCTCGTGACATCCACAGGTGTTTTCAATACCTGATTGAAAACACTTGAATGAACCTCTGTTCTTCAGAGTGGTAGTCTTTAACCCTTTCGCTGCTGAGGCTTTTCCCGCCCCTGTGCTGAGGTCATTTTTTACCTGTTTTGCGCATCATGTTTAAACGTGTTTTGAAGGCTTATTTTAGTATATGACATCGACATATTATATATCGTTCTTTCCGTCAGACTCGGTAGATTCATAATATGTCATTATTATATGTATACGTTATGTCATGTTTGTATATTATAACAAAAAATGCAATAAAATATGTATTTTCAATAATTTACAGCGTGTAAAGTGTTTTTTTCCACATTTTAACATGCGAGCAATTGCGGTTATATTTTGTATGGGGTGCGCTTGTTAAAAAAATTAGAGATGGGGTCTCGTTACATTTTTTTTTGGGGAAAATGACACCATTTTTAACAAACGCACCGCATACAAAAATCGTTAATGCAGCATCATTGTTCACATTATAATTGAAATGGGAACAATATTGCTGCATTAACAAAACAAAAAAAAAAAAAAAAAGTGTTTATTTTTTTTTATTTTTTTTTTTTTTTTAATTTTTTTTTATTTTTATTTTTCTTTTTTTTTTTTTTTTTACAATTTTTTTTACTTTCATGTTTGGTATCGTTGGAACGGCCATGCTCTGGCCGATCCAACGATATCAAAATTTAACCCCTAACTGCCACGGATCGGGAGATAGGGAGTTCATTGAACTCCCTATCTCCACACTTCGTGGCAGTTAGGGGTTAATGCTAGGACTGGCGTCATCGTGCTGCGCACGATGACGCCAGTCCTCTGGGGGAGTTCCCGGAAGCTTGGCCGACATCCAAGATGTCGGCCAGCTCCGGGAAGGATCGCAAATCGGCGCTTTTCAGCGCCGATTTGCGATCCAGCTCCCCAGGGGTTAATGCCAGGCATCATTTGGAAGGGCAGGCTGTGCCCTTCCAAATGATGCCTGGGTTAAGCCCCTGTGAGCCGCCGATCGGGAGGGAGAGAGGTCCGAAGGACCTCCCCCCTCCCTTTCAGGCGCCTCCTCCGCACATGCGGGGGGGGCGCCTGAATTATGTGTCATCGCGGGGGCGCGATGACACATAATAATGGCGGCCACTGCTCCGGATGCCGGGCTGACATCCAGGATGTCAGCCCGCACCGGAGGGGCCAGCGATCGGCCGGAACCCGGCCGAACGCTGACCCCAATGCGAGGACGCGCTCAGCGCGTCCTCCGCATACCAGGGGGAATGCTGAGGACGCGCTGAGCGCGTCTTAGCATTCAAGTGGTTAAGGGGTTGAATAATTGTGTCAATGAAGAATTCACAAAAGAAACATTTACCACTGTATTACAAAACCAATTGATGTCATTTTAGTTGCATATGGTTCTTTAAAAAGTCCTTGTAGGATTTCATTCTTAATACAATTACAAATGTACACTAAATTCCCTAAAACCCTTTACAGCATTGGGGGTTTAATAATTTTGAACACAACTGTATATATATATATATATAAACAGGCACTTAGACACATATACACAGGCAGACCCTGAAAAACAGGTGAAAAACTCACCTGAGGAAATCTGCCACGCAAAGTATATTTTATTATATTTACAGTAGAAAATAGATGTTCCAATAAATATTGTAGAGTATAGGATTGGTACATAGTATAGTATTGAAGAATAGATTCTGTGATTTTAACAGAGAAAGGAATTCAACTGATAAAGAGACCTAGTAAAAATTTTGAGAGGAGTGGAAAAATAAATCTAATTTGGACAGGACAGACTCAGAGTCTAAGACTGAAAATAGAGGGTCTTTGTAAGTCAGATTGACCTCTTGACCTTAGATAAGAGATATTAAAATTAAATGTGGAAAAAATCTGAAGTGCAACACTGCCCTCTTGAGGATAGTAAATATTATATTTAATATAGAGAATAGATTGTCCGTGACGTCAAATTGACTATAATTGGATACGCACTGTTTGTTGCAAGGCATTCACGCAGATTCACGCAAGCAGACCATCGCTAGCAGACCATCCCAGGACACAATGCACCCAAGATTTCACACAAAATCTCTAACTCACATGCAATGATTATCTGACATTGATAATTTTCAATTATTCCAAAACAATCATAGAATATTCCAAGGCTTTAACTCCTTGAATCCAGATTGGAGGTAATGTATGACAGAGCAAATTTAAGGTTAATAAATTATATATATTTGGAGTATTTCTTGCAACAGATAGACTGAGATTTCTCAGATACTGTTAGATCTAAAGTCTTCAAAATATTTCTATATCTGCAGATAGAGATATGAAGAAGAATTGGATATAAGGATTTATCCTAAAGAAACTGTTGCAAAGATTGATATACCGATATATATATATTTAATTGGGAAATTACTGTGATTGAAATTAATAAGCAAGGAATTATATAACTACAATATAAAAAGCAGAAGATTAGAAGTTTAATTCTCATATTAGGGGAGGATTCACTAAATAAGTTTTTATTACTTATCATTCTAAAAATAGAGTAAGTGATAGTTCATCTTTTGTTGATCCATGTAGTATAGAGAGATACATATATCTCTACAAGATCTAGCTTGTTAAACATTGGTTTGCTGGGAAATACCTGTTAATTGTTTTTATTAAGCATAAATGTTTATTAACCATTTGTGTATAGTTACTAGCTGATAAGGTAAATGATATTAATCATAAATGCAGTTACTAACAGGTGATACATAGATTGTGAAGCTAGTTTCTATGTGCCGATGGATTTTGTGGTTTATAAATCTTTGTTTATGATATGAGATTTGAAACTTTTTTGTATACGTAATAAATATATTTAATTTTATCCGATTATTGATTAGTGTATTCTTCAAAGCAAAACACAGATAATTAAAAGAATTTAGGAGAATTTCTAGGAAATATAAACGATTGATATTTGTGATTGATATTGTCAGGTATATTGGAAGGGAAAAAGGTAAAATGGATGCCTGTAGCCATTTTGTTTTTAAAGACAGTCTTTTCTTTCAATTTTCTCTAGTTTAGGAATGAACCGAGATTTTTTTTAAAGGTTCATGGCTAGGTGAATTTTTTTTAGAATAGAAATACCAGACATGAAGGAACTTTAAAAATGTCTTTGTGTGAAATAATGACCGAGCTAAGTATTAGATGTGCCATAATTAAATTTATTGGTCTGTCTTAAGTCTTTAAAATAAAAAGATATTTTGTCTTTTGGGTATAAAGAAATGAGAATTTAAATTCTGTAATGTATATATATTCACGAAATATATTTCTATCATCAAGGTATATTCTATTATATTTACAGTAGAAAATATATGCTCCAATAAATATTATATTATTATTCTTTATTTCTTTAATTATATAAGTATATAATTGGTAAATAATATAGTTACTGGAGAATAGATTCTGTGAGTTAGAGAAAAGAATTCAACTGATAAAGACTCAGTAAAACTTAGAAAGGAGTGAGGATATAAATCTAATTTTGATATGTAGAGACTAAATGTCTACATTGGGAGAGAGAGGGTCTTTGTTAAGTCAAATTGACCTTTTGACACGAGATAAGAATATTAAAAAGAAATGGTGGAATTAATTGGGAAGTGCAATACTGCCCTCTAGAGGATAGCAAATATTATATTTGATATAATGAAGGATATTGCTAGTGACGTCAAATTGACTATAATTGAAGCGGCAATGTTGGTTGCAGTCACTCCGAGACCGAGATTCTGAGATGCTGAGATTCCGAGACTCCGAGACATACACCACAAAGCATTCAGACGTCCAGTACACATAGCAGTCAGAGACACACCACAATGCATGCAGATGCCAGGACATGAGACATTCCGAGGCTAACCCACACCGCTAGCAGACCATTCCGGGACAATGCACTCAAGACTCTCACCAAATCTCTGACTCACATGCATTGATTATCTGATATTGAAAATCTTCACATATTCCAATATTACATAAGGAATTCCAAGGCAGACTCATCAAAATTCAGATTGGAGAGGTAATGTATGAGAGCTATTTAAATTAAGGAATTAATGTAAATATATATATATATATCTGTAGATTTTTGCAACAGATAGACTGAGATTTCTCAGATTCTTGGTAGCTCCAAAAGTCTAAATATTTCTATTCTGCAGATAGAAATATGAAGAAGTGGACAAAAGGATTTATCCTAAAAGAGACTGTTGTAGGATTGATACAGATATATATATATAATTTGGAAATTACTGTGATTGAAATTAATAAGCAAGGAATTATATAACTACAAAATAAAAAGCAAAAGATTGGAAGTTTAATTCTCAAAATTAGGGGAGGATTCACTAAATAAGTTTTATTACTTATCATTAAATTAGCTCATCTTTTGTTGATCCATGTAGTATAGAGAGATATATATATCTCTATAAGATCTAGCTGGTTAAACATTGTTTGCTGGGAAATGCATGTTGTATTAAGCAGAAATGTTTATTAACCATTTGTGTATTAGTTACTAACTGACAAGGTAAATGATTTTAATCACATATGCAGTTACTAACAGGAGATACATATATTGTGAAGCTAGTTTTTATATGCTGATGGATTGTGGTTTATAAATCTTTGTTTATGATATGAGATTTGAAACTTTTTTGTATACGTAATAAATATATATATGTTTTTATCCGATTATTGATTATTGCATTCTTCAAAGCAAAACACAGACAATTAAAAGAATTTAGGAGAATTTCTAGGAAATATAAACAATTGATATTTGTGTCTCGTATAAGTTTCTTATGAAATAATAATCCCTGCCATATTGGAGGCTTGGCTAAGAAGTCCAATATATATAACGTGTTGTATTCACATGCAGAGATTATATCTGACATATTGGAGGCAACTTCCGAGATAGGTCCAGTAAGTCCAAAATAGACATATTGGAGGCTACTGTTGAGATTGTAGTTTTTGTTTGGAATATAATTGTCAGTATTGTCTGATTAGACAGAGATGAAATATATATACATATATCTTGTTGTATTTTGACTTGTGGTTTTACGGTTGTCTACTAAACAGTGTAAAAATGTCAGAGTCAGAATCTGAGACTCAGGAAGATGTACAGATACAAGCAGATCAAATAGTATTGATAGATGTTATGTCTTACCTAAAGGACAAGTATACCACTTGGCTGCTATGGACGCGCTCAGCGCGTCCAGCCAAGTGGTTCTCCTGTGCTACGGACGCGCTCAGCGCGTCCGAGCACAGGAGGCAGCAATCCGCTGGATTCCGGCGGATTGCTGCACCCCCCGGTGCGGGCTGACATCTTGGATGTCAGCCCGTCAATCCGGGACCCCGGCGGGGACATTAGATGTCATCGCGGCGACGCGATGACATCTAATGCAGGCGCCCCCCCGCATGTGCGGAGGAGGCGCCTGAAAGAGAGGGGGGGAGGTCCTTTGGACCTCTCTCCCTCCCGATCGCCGGGGAGTAGCATGTTAAAACAGACACCGCTTGGAAGGGTACAGCCTGCCCTTCCAAACGGTGGCTGTCATTAACCCCTGGGGAGCCGGATCACGAATCGGCACTGAAAAGCACCGGTTCGTGATACTTTCCAGGAGCTGGCCGACATCTTGGATGTCGGCCAAGCCTCCGGGAACTCCCCCTGAGGACTGGTGTCATCGTGCTATGCACGATGACGCCAGTCCTGGAGTTAACCCCTAGCTGCCACCAACGGTGGAGATAGGGGGTTCCAATGAATCCCCTATCTCCCGATCCTTGGCAGCTAGGGGTTAATGTTTGGTACTGTTGGATCGGCCAGAGCATGGCCGTTCCAATGATACCAAACACCACTGTGAAAAAAGTTTTTTAAAAAAAATAAAAATTAAAAATAAAAATAAAAAAATATTTAAAAAAAACTAATTTTTTTTTGTTTTTTTGTTAATGCAGCAATATTGTTCCCATTTCAATTATAATGTGAACAATGATGCTGCACTAATGGTTTTTGTATGCGGTGCGTTTGTTAAAAATTGCGTAATTTTCCCCAAAAAAAAATGTAACGAGACCCCATCTCTAATTTTTTTAACAAGCGCACCCTATACAAAATATAACCGCAATTGCTCGCATGTTAAAATGTGAAAAAAAAACACTTTACACGTTGTAAATTATTGAAAATTCATATTTTATTGCATTTTTTGTTATAATATACAGACAGGACATGATGTATACATATAATAATGACATATTATGAATCTGCCGAGTCTGACGGAAAGAACGATATATAATAATATGTCTGGGTCATATACTAAAATAAGCCTTCAAAACGCATTTAAAAATGTTGAGCAAAACTGGTAAAAATGACCTCAGCACAGAGGTGTGAAATGCCTCAGCAGCGAAAGGGTTAAACGTCAAAGAAGATTTATTTGATTGGATAAAGGAATTGAAATCAAATGTTTCTAGTTAATAAGACAACAGGTTGTGGTGGTGCGCTTACACCCCAAGGAAAAAGGATCGCTGTATACAACCCAAGAGTTGGGGTATTCTCCCCAATACCCCAAAATCACAATGAATAACACAGAAAATAGGGTAGCACTCCTTCATATATAAAAAAACCAAAGAGAAGGGGGAAAAGAAAGGAAATTAATTCTTATACAGCAAAAAAGTGGTAATCTTTTCTTCAGATTATCCCCAAACTTCTTTCAACAACGGAATGCGTATGTGCGTCTTGCATATACCTCAAAGAGAAGAGGAGAGGTTACATAGCGTAATAAGCTAGATAAGTAACCAGGAAAATTTAAAACCGCCAAATCAACACTCACGGTTTGTGAGAGCTTCCAGCTCTCATATGATCGCCTTTTCAGGTGTTAAATAGGCCACCTTAATTGCCCGTATCTCCAGGTGGACGACTTCCCTAGTGCTGGTCGTCTCCCAATATATTGGTACTCTGGGACAGCCCAAAAAAAACAAACAAAAACTTTTTTTCTTTTTCTTTTTTCGGGTTCAAAAAAGATATTTATTGCTCAATAAAAAGATAAAACAAATAAATAGCTATACGCGTTTCGCGCCTCCCGGCGCTTCCTCAGTAGCAAAGAAGATAAAAAAGTAAAAGTTACCGTCCTGATGCACTACCGTCCTTTTATGTTGGGTAGGAGAAACCACCTGATTCAATTTGTTCCGGCGCGGTAATTTCGATGCCGCCCAGTGACGTCCGTCGCAGTCCAATGACGTCTGTCACAACGGTTTCCATGGGTCCACCATGTAAACAAGATGGGGACTCGCTTGCATATGATAGTCTCTATTCACCGCAAAATCCCGAACGCTGAAGGAAGAATTATATGTACACTTCATTGATTCAGGTCTCCAGCTGGCGAACAATGCCCGATGATTTTTACCCCAGCAGACTTGATGCACATACCGGAACGGCACATAAAAAGAAAGAAAGAAAGCAATAATTACAGACAATTCCAAAACATGGAATATTTATGTAGTAAAAGACCATATGGTTCAGTTAAAAATGAACACTTTGCGTTAAAAACAAATTCTCAATCTAATTTATAAAAAATGGCATAGCTCGAAATCTGTGTTCAGTCCATAGGGAATAAGTGTATTAAAACGAAAGATTAACCTCATTTCTTCTTGATTTATTTTTTTAGTAAAATCCTCTCCACGCCAATTTTTCTCAATTTTTTTAATTGGGAAGAAATTTAAGCCAACAGGTGTTCCATCATGATGATCTCTAAAATGTGCAGAAACAGTGTGATATTCAAATTGATTTCTTATATTCCTTACATGTTCCATAATTCTAATATGGAGAGGTCTAATAGTTCTTCCAATGTACATTTTATTGCATGGACAGATTAAAGCATAGATTACATTTTTTGATTGACAGGTAGTAATTCCTTTCAATTTATAGTTAGTCATATGAGGAAGATCAAAAATGATTTGTTTTCTTAAATTGAGATTTCTGCACGCATTACAAGATTCACACCTATAAAAGCCTTCTTTAATCTGGAATGGGTTTTCCATTTTTTTATTATTATTCTCTTGACAATTGTAGCTTCTCACAATCTGGTGTTTGATATTCTTTGCCCCTCTATTAATAATTTTTGGTTTTTCTCCCAGAATTTCTTTTAAAACAGGGTCTTCAAGTAGAATAGGCCAGTATTTTTTAAAAATTAGATTGATTTCTTTAGACTGACAGTTGAAGTTATAAATAAATGGAACTACCGAAGATGAATTTTCTATAACAGTCGATCGGGGTTTGTATTGTAGCATTTCTTTCCTATCCCGTTTTCTCATCTTCATTATCGTTGCATCAAGATGTTCCTCCTTATACCCTTTTTCAATAAAATCCTGTTTAATTTTCTGAGCTTGCTCATCAAAAATGGAAACTTCTTTGCAGTTCCTTCGTATCCGAGTGAATTGACTTCCTGGTACACTTTGAAGCCATGTATGAGAATGGCAACTGGTCGATTGAATGAAACTGTTGGCATCTACAGATTTAAAATAGGTCTTGGTCTTAATCTCCATATCCTCTATATAAATGGTGAGGTCCAGAAAATTAATAGTTTGTCTACTGGACTGAGTATCCAAAACAATCCCCCAATCGTTGTTATTAAGTTGTTGAAAAAAATCTTTTAACTGTGCCTCAGTTCCCTTCCAGATGAAGAAAAGGTCGTCGATAAATCGTTTATATAATACAAGGTTTCGCGCCCAGCCGCCCGAATCCAATGACCACTGGGCTTCCCAGTGAGCCATAAATAGGTTCGCGTAGCTGGGCGCGAAACGAGTCCCCATGGCCGTCCCAGTCCGTTGCAGGTAAAAATCCCCCTCGAAGAAAAAATAATTATTAGTCAGTATAAAGTTAATACCCTCAATAATAAAATCGACTTGCTCCACTGGATATATAGAATATTTATTAAGAAAGTGTTGGACTGCCTGACTTCCCCTAGAATGGGGTATTATTGTATACAGGGAATGGACATCACAGGTTGCCAGGATGTAGTCTGGTTCCCATTGTATTCCTTCTAAGAGTTGCAATAGATTCATAGTGTCTTGTAAATAAGACGGGTTCCAAACAACAATTGGTTGCAAAAGAGTGTCAATATACTGGGAGAGCCTACTGGTAATCGACTCTATCCCGGAAATGATTGGGCGACCAGGAGGATTGATAGGGTCTTTATGCACTTTAGGGAGTAGATACAAGACAGGAATTTTTGGATATAAAATATCTAGATACTTAAATTCCTTTTCATTCAAAATTAAGTTTTCTTTACCTTGCACGAGTAACTCCCTACATTTTTCTTGAATCTTTTTAGGTCACTCAACAGAAGTTGATAAGTAGAATTATCATTTAATTGTCGTCTAGCTTCACCATTATAGTAATCGGGGTCTAGAAGAACAATCCCCCCACCCTTATCCGCCGGTTTTATAATAATAGTGGTATCTTCTTGAAGAGTTTTTAGAGAGGCAAATTCTTCCCTAGAGAGGTTGAATTTAGATTTACTTGGTTTGTGAATAGCATTAATGTCTTTCATACACATATGTTGAAACACTCCAATTTCCTTAGATACCATATGTTTTGGGAAGAATGTAGATGCTTCCTTCAAATGAGTATGGGCAAATTCACTAAAAACTGGAGGACGCTCCAAGGGGTTTTTAAAGAAAAATTTCTTTAAACATAATTTTCTTTTGAATTTCTCCAGGTCCGAGAACATTTCAAATTTGTTTAAAGGGACACTAGGAGCGAATTTTAGTCCTTTCTTTAGGACTTTTATTTCAGTTTTATTTAATACCCTCTCGGTGAGGTTAAAGATACCTTTTGTGTCGATGGCTTCATTTATCTTTTTTCTTTTTTTGATGGACCTTCCTCCTCTTGTTCCTCGTCTTGTCTTTCTAGGGATCTTTTTTTGTTGGAATTAACGTAATTCTTTTTGACTGTGGAGACAACTGGACGATGTTGATATCTGGCTCTAACGGTATATTTGGTGGATTTGACGGTATATGTGTCTCCCCCGATGACCTTGGAAAATCCTCATCTTTATCTTTTTGTCTCAACACTTCAAATCGATTTTCAGTGGGAAAAGCATGGTTACAAAGACCATGTTTATTCCAGCTGGATTTCCATTGGTATTGAGATGGGGAGAGAGAGTCATCATTATCAGGTGGAAAATTATTTGAAATTTCTTGTACCCTCCTCATATCTATCTGGATGGGTTTTGGATTTTGTTCCATTACAGTTATTTCTTCCACTGGGCAGAAGCAAATTGCTCCTCCTTTTGCTCTCACAGGAATCCTACTTGGACCACTTTTTTTGAGATGATTGATGTTGTCCTGAATAGATAATGGAGGGGAAGCGATTGGTGGTGCTTTCTTTTTAGGATTTTCAAATATGGGAAAATTCTTTATTTTAGTAGGTATTTGGTCGTTTGAAGTTTTATTTTGTGGTCTTTCCCTTACAGGGGTGAGGTTGGGATTAGAAGACATATGATCATAGTCCCTTGGACCATATTCATTTCTTTTTTGGGACCTATTATTGTTAGTTCTATATTGATGTTTCTTATATTTCTGAAAAAAAGGGGTTTTGTAGTTGTCATATGATTTAGATACCCTTTGGACCTGAGAGTTATTTGAAGGATAGAATTTTTCTTTGAAATTCCCAGTTCGATAGTCCTCAACATCTCTTTGATATTTTTTCTTTTTGGTTTCAATTACTTCTGTTGTTAATTTTTCCATCTTTTGTTGTAGATCCTGATATATCGATTCCAGAGATTCATCTGTTATAGCTGTGTCCAAATCCCTCATGACAGATTGAATTTGCTCATCCAAATTTAATAGAGAATTCTTTCTGAATTCAATGATATATTTCATAGTGGAGGTGGCGAAGCCTTCTATCATATTGATCCACCCCTCTAAAAATTGTGGATTATCCCTATCTGAAGAGGGAAGTTTGAAGTATCTAAGCCCTCTTGGAGATATGTGTTCCCGAACATATTTTTCCAACGTGGCTATTTCCCACTTTGATCTTATTTCTTTGGTCAATAGTTTCTCTAATTGATGAGAGAGATCATGAATATTCAATTCAGAGGTCGGAAAGGCTTCTTTATAACTTAAGCCAAACAAGGTGTCAATATTGCTCCCTATACTCGTTCTATACAAATTGAGGGACATGGTCCAAAGAGGAGAAAATGTTTCTAGTTATGCTGATTCAATCTGGTCAGATCACTCAAATTTTCTTGAGTGTTTGCGAAAGATAAGTGCAGCCACAAATAAAAAAGACAAAGAGATTTTTGTTTTAAAAATTGTGCCTGAATGCATATACTTGATCGCAGAAATGAACAAAAGATTGAATGATGACAAAGAAACCAGAGACAGCTTAGAAAATAAAAATTGTGACTGTCATGGAACAGACATAGGGGCTCTGACCAGCGAGCCCCAGAACTAACAGCCTGGGACATTTCAAAGACCTTTTTCTTTATTTGAGACTCTTTCGGTTTTGCGTGTTGAAATGAACAGTTATACCTTTTCTAGATGTGGTTTTATTGGTGTGATGTATTACCATGTATCCTGTATTGTATGAGTGTGGATTCAGATGTGTAATTGTGTGATGCATTTAAAGGTATTATATTTCCCCTTGGTTGCTAGGAGTGAAAGGCTGTGTTGAAATTCAATTGTATGCTAATTTCTGTGTACATTAGCTCCTGTGTGTGTGTGTAATCTGATGATGCAAGCATGCCATTGTATTCAAATTGAGTTCCCATTCAAGCCTGGGCATGTCTCCTTTGTGTGTGAGATGTTTAAATGAGTGTCCCATTTTGAGTAAAGAGTCAGTTCAACTGCGTTTGACTTGAAGCATACAGCCCCGTTTGGTGTCGTCATTTCATAGCTAAAATCCCAGTGCAGGAGACACTCTGCGGTCTCCTAGCTTCCCACTACACAGAACGGGTCAACTGAATCCGGCAGCACCATCTCGCCAAGTAACGCCAGGGTCATCTCAGGCCGCTCGAGACGCCGAGTGCCGTGACACTCGTTAGTCGGGCCTGACGCCATCAAGAGGGGGTCAGATTGGAGCACACCCGCAGACGGATAACACCTTATTCCGTCACACTGGTGGCAGCGGTGGGATAGCTCTCTGCACCCCCAGAAGACCCTCATCATGGCAGCATATGCCAATTATAAACGGGACACACTGCGGGGCATGCTGGAGGACCGTGGAGGGACTGTGGGCTCAAAGAGCAAGGATGCCCTGGTCGAAGAATTGGCGGCCCTGGATCAGCAGACCAGGGACCTGCCCGCAACCTCACCACCGATCGTAGCTCAGGCGTCCAGCCCTGAAAACTCCTTACAGAGGAAGGTACAGCAGCGGGCAGCGGCTTGCGGAGCCGCGCCGACAGAAGCCACCTTCCAGAACTTCGTCCGGGACATCATCCATGAAGAAGAGCAGGAGCGGGTGCGCCAACATGAGATACGGCTGGCGGAAATCCAGTACCAACAGGGAGGAAACCCCAACTGGGAAAGACCAACGGCACGGAAGGTGCCCTTCCAGGCCTTCAAGAGCTTCAACGAGGCAGAGGAGGAAATAGAAAGTTTCCTCCAGGACTTTGAACGCTCGTGCCAACTACACGAGGTTCAACGGGCCGCTTGGGTTGGGATCCTGGCGTGTAAACTAACAGGGCGGGCTGCGGAGGCCTACAGGACTGTCCCAGACGAAGAAGCCCGGGACTACGAACAGGTGAAACAAACCCTGCTGGCCCATTTTGCCATCACCCCCGAAGCCAGCCGGATGAAATTCCGAAATTCCCGACGGCCCCACGGTACTACCCATGTGGAGTGGGCGCACCGGCTGCAACGGGACATGAAGACCTGGTTCGCCGGAAGCAAGGCTCGAACCCTCGAAGAAGTCACTCAGCTGTTCCTTCTCGAGCAGTTTTTCGACCACACCGCCCCGGCCGTGCGGGAGTGGGTGAGGGACAAGAAGCCCCAGACGGTGCAGCAAGCGGCCACCTGGGCCGATGAGTATACGGACACGCGCACGTCCCACGGGGAGGAACGACCTCCACCCTCCCGATCCACCCTACCACCTCCCCGTGCCACACCCCCACCTCCCCAGCCGGAGCCAACAACACGCTGGCCCGCACCCCGGATCCCAAACCGGGCCCCTTCCACGGCTACCATCCATTGTTATGGGTGCGGCCAGATGGGCCACTACCACCAGAACTGCCCCAACCAGCCGCCCCTTCCGCGGGGCCCCATCCGAGCCCCACCTGCGGCTCATTGTTGCCAGGAGGAATCCCCATACTGGGACCCACAGGAGGAATGGGGGATGCTGCATGAGGCCGATCCCGTGCAGGCTGCATCCGCCGACAACCGCCAACACCACAGACAGGCGGTATGGATTAACGAGTGGGCCGCCGAAGGTCTCCGCGACTCCGGCGCTACCATCACGCTTGTCCGGCCTCACCTGATTCCCCGAAAGGACCGGCTGGACCGCACCATCGCTGTTCGCGTAGCCGGAGGCAAGGTGCTCCGACTCGCTACCGCCCGAGTCCATTTGGATTGGGGGTCGGGGGAGGGATCCGTGCGGGTGGGGTTACTCGACCAACTACTGGCAGAAATCCTCCTGGGGAACGACCTGGGACGCTTGGTATCAGCCTACGCCACGGACGCGGCCGCCCCAGTGACCACCCGGCAACAAAGCCACCGGATCGACCAAGGCACTCCGGTGGGGACCCAGGTGAGACCAACCAGACCTCTCCGACCTTCCAAACCCCCCAAGCCTCCCAGACCTCCCCCCGACCGGACGAACCCACATCTCCTACCCCGGACCACCCCCTCACGTTGAGCTCTCCAGCCACCCTCCGGCACCAGACCCAGACTGACCCCACCCTAGAAAGGTACCGCGACCGGGCCGGCCAGGGTCCCGGCGACGGACGGGACGACAGCATTGAGTGGGAAGATGGGCTACTGTATCGGTACACCAATAGGGGAGACGCTCAGAAACCACGGGCTCCCCACAAACAGCTAGTAGTACCGCAGGCCCCCAGAAAGGAACTCCTGAGACTGGCCCACGACATTCCCCTCGCCGGCCATCTAGGAATGGCCAAGACCTGACACCGGTTAACCCGAGCATTCTTCTGGCCTCGCCTTAGTGAGGATGTCCGGGAGTACTGCCGCACCTGCCCGACCTGCCAGAAAATGGGGAAAACTGGGGACCACCCGAAAGCCCCCCTTCACCCCATGCCCATCATTCAAGAACCCTTTAGTCGGGTGGCGGTAGACATAATTGGTCCCTTACCCCGCCCCAGCGCCACCGGGAAGAGATATATTCTCACCGTGGTGGACTACGCCACCCGATACCCCGAGGCGGTGGCCCTGTCTAACATTCAGGCAGACACCGTTGCCGATGGCCTCCTACAGGTGTTCTCTAGGGTAGGATTTCCTCAGGAAATCTTATCTGATTAGGGCTCCCAATTCACCGCTGAGCTAACCCAACAGCTCTGGCGTCTGTGCGGGGTTAAGGTATTTCACAGCACCGCATACCACCCGCAGACGAACGGGCTGTGCGAGTGGTTTAATGGGACCCTGAAACAGCTCATTCGCGCTTACACCCAAGAGAGGAAAGACAGGGAGAAATACCTACCCCACCTGTTATTTGCCTACCGGGAGGTCCCCCAAGAGTCGACCAGGTTCTCCCCCTTTCGAACTCCTGTACGGGCGACTGGTGCGAGGCCCCCTAGACTTAGTCCGGGCACAGTGGGAGGGTGGACAGGAAGCCGAAGGGCTCCCTGCCGTGAGTTACGTCCTGGAGCTCCGAGAGCGCTTGACCGAACTCACGGCGATGGTTCAGGGGAACATGCAGGCAGCCCAGGCCCAGCAGAAGGCATGGTACGACCGCTCTGCCCGCAGCCGCTCGTTTCTCGTGGGGCAGAAGGTCCTGGTGTTGAAACCACAGTGGCAGAACAAGCTGCAGGTGTCCTGGCAGGGCCCCTATCGGGTGGTCACCCAAGTGGGAGAGACCACCTACGTGGTTGTCAGCTGTACCGACACCAGGATCCAGCGGACGTTCCATGTCAATATGCTGAAGGCATACCACGAGCGCCCCGAGACGGTATCTGCCATCTGCGCTCTTGCGACAGAGGAGGCAGAACAGTTCCCCCTGGTAGACCTCCCCGGGATAGATGGTCGGCCCTCAGGGGTGGAACAAGTGCAGCTAGGGGAAGGGTTGGGTCCCCATAAGCAGGAGCAGGCCAGGCAGCTGCTCCAAGAGCAACAGGAGCTCTTCTCTGCACTCCCTGGCTACACCAGCCGGGCCGTGCACCAGGTGGAAACCCCGCGGCCAGCGTCCCCTTCGGCAACCGGCATACAGACTCCCGGAGGCAGTACGCGAATCCATGCGGGCTGAAATCTGGGAGATGCTGGAGCTGGGAGTTATCGAGCCCTCTGCCAGTCCATGGGCCTCGCCTGTAGTCCTGGTCCTCAAAAAGGATGGTACCACCCGGTTTTGTGTCGCCTACCGGAGGCTCAATGACTGCACTGTCACTGATGCTTACCCCATGCCCCTAGTCGACGAGCTGTTGGATCAGATCTCCCAGGGCCATTTCTTGACCACGGTAGATCTGTGCAAGGGGTACTGGCAGATCCCCCTTGCAGAGGAGGCGACCCCCAAGTCGGCCTTCATCACCCCATTCGGCCTGTACCAGTTTCGGGTCATGCCGTTTGGGATGAAGAACTCCCCGGCCACTTTTCAGCGGTTGATCAATCGCCTCCTCGATGGCCTCCAGGAATTCGCTTGCGCGTACCTGGACGACATCGCCATCTACAGCCAGACTTGGGAGGAACACCTTCACCATCTGGGGGTGGTATTCGCTTGGATAAGGGACGCCAACCTGACCCTTAAACCCGCGAAGTGTAGGATAGGGATGTCCGAGGTACAGTACCTCGGCCACCGGGTGGGTCGGGGAACCCAGCGTCCAGAACCGGCCAAGATAGAAGCCATTCTGGAGTGGCCCACCCCCATCACCAAGACTCAGGTTCTTGCTTTCTTGGGCACGGCAGGGTACTACCGGAAATTCGTTCCCAACAATAGCGTCCTCGCCAAACCCCTGACCGACTTGACTAAGAAAACCCTGCCCCGCCAAGTCCTGTGGTCCCCGGAGTGTGAAACCGCCTTCCAACAACTGAAGACCGCCCTAACCCAAGCACCCCTCTTGGCAGCTCCCAATTATAACAAACGCTTCATTGTCCATACAGACGCATCGATGTTCGGACTGGGAGCCGTACTAAGCCAAGTGGGGGACGACGGGGGGGATCATCCGGTGGCTTACATCAGCCGCAAACTCCTACCCCGGGAGGTGGGATACGCAGCGGTCGAGAAGGAATGTCTGGCCTTGGTTTGGGCCCTGCGAAAGTTCCAGCCGTATGTGTACGGGCGGTCCTTCACCGTAATGACGGATCACAACCCCCTGGTGTGGCTCAACCGGGTGGCGGGGGAGAACGGCCGCCTGTTGCGGTGGAGCCTGGCCCTCCAACCTTTTAACTTTTCTATCCAATACCGGCCCGGGCCACAGAACGGGAATGCCGACGGTCTATCCCGGCAATCGGCCCGGGAACCCGGAGATCCAAGCTTCCCGACTTCCCCTATTTGACCCGTGTGGGTCCAACCGGGTCCGTCGGACTCGTTTGAAGGGGGGAGGAATGTCATGGAACGGACATAGGGGCTCTGACCAGCGAGCCCCAGAATTAACAGCCTGGGACATTTCAAAGACCTTTTTCTTTATTTGAGACTCTTTTGGTTTTGCGTGTTGAAATGAACAGTTATACCTTTTCTAGATGTGGTTTTATTGGTGTGATGTATTACCATGTATCCTGTATTGTATGAGTGTGGATTCAGATGTGTAATTGTGTGATGCATTTAAAGGTATTATATTTCCCCTTGGTTGCTAGGAGTGAAAGGCTGTGTTGAAATTCAATTGTATGCTAATTTCTGTGTACATTAGCTCTGTGTGTGTGTGTGTAATCTGATGATGCAAGCATGCCATTGTATTCAAATTGAGTTCCCATTCAAGCCTGGGCATGTCTCCTTTGTGTGTGAGATGTTTAAATGCGTGTCCCATTTTGAGTAAAGAGTCAGTTCAACTGCGTTTGACTTGAAGCATACAGCCCCGTTTGGTGTCGTCATTTCATAGCTAAAATCCCAGTGCAGGAGACACTCTGCGGTCTCCTAGCTTCCCACTACACAGAACGGGTCAACTGAATCCGGCAGCACCATCTCGCCAAGTAACACCAGGGTCATCTCAGGTCGCTTGACGCTGAGTGCCGTGACACTTGTTAGTCGGGCCTGACGCCATCAAGAGGGGGTCAGATTGGAGCACACCCGCAGACGGATAACACCTCATTCCGTCACAGTGACTTGCATGATACCGTAAATAAATTAAAAGATGAGTCAGAACGAATGATAATGGAGTTGAAAGTGTGTGCAAAAGAGAAAGATCAATGGCAAGATGAGAGTGATCAATTGTCCAAATTAAATAAGGAATTGAATGCAAAATTGGCGAGAATGAAACGCGAATATGAGAAATTCGCTGATGAGCTACGTCAGGTTGAAACTGATGTTCGAAGGGTTAAAACTCCTTCCTTTGAAGCTGATGCTCGAAGGGTTAAAAATTCTTCTTTAGAGAAGTTCCCTTTGAAAGTTGTAAGCTATAACTCAAAGTCTGGTGACAGATCGCTGCAGAGTGAAGATAGCGATAGCGAAACTGAAAGTAAATCTCATGATGAAAAAAGAGCGAAGTATTTCAAATCACATCACTCTAGCCAGCCACAGCCTATTAAGAAACATAGGTATTTTTTTCAGTCTTTGAAAGAATCTGGTATACGTAACTGGAGTAAAATAGTCAAATCTGAATTTGGGCCTCACCGCACCAGTCTAGCTGCGAAAAGAGCAAATTTAACTCTAAAATGCAGACCTAATCAAAGCCCCCGTGAATTTCTTTCAGTCCTTAAAAATGCGTACAGCTTGGCTGAAAGAAATCCAGATTTTGAAAACCCTGAATTTATCCAATTATTTTATGACGCATTGCCAAATAAAATAAAGGTTATTTTGGCAAGAGATTATGAACCAAGAAATGGTTTGGATTGGGTACTAAAAGAGAGTATGACCCTATTTACTGTATTTGAATATAGTGAAGAAACTCAGGGAAAAAGAGTGAAAAACTCACCTGAGGAAATAGCGGAAACTCACGTTAAAAAGGGTGATATTAAATTTGAGTCCCACAAAAAGAGTTATGCGGAAATATTGCGTGACTCCATATCTAAAAGGGAAAAATCCAAACCAGATCAGGAAAGAGGGATTGCCAGAGAAAATTCAGGAAGTAACTTTCAATCTAGAAAGCAGTGGGTACCTAGAAGTCAGTGGGTTAAATCAAGGGAAAATGTACCTAGACAGGAAGCAACCAGAGGTAAAACTGAATCTGATGAGTCTAATAATGCGCAAGCTTCGTTCTCAACGAATAGAAAGCGGAGATATAATGTACGCCAGCGTATTGGTCAAATGCAGGAAAATTTCCTTGTGCTGACAGAAAAACTGGATCAGATCACTCAGTTAATGACTGGAAATAACCCTGGTCAGGTTGTAAGCGATGCAACACTTGCAGCCCCACCTAACCAGTGACTAGATGATGTTTCTGATGAAGTAACCAGTATCCATGACAATTTACCAGAAAGTGATGATGAAATGATTAATACAAATGTTTGTATGGTTAATGAGATTTTAAACCCTTCCCTGCAAAGAGAAGGAAAATGTATTTTATCTCCCCAGACTAAGTGCGAACAAGCTGAGAAGACTGGATCCGAAATGGACAGCACAGCTGCCAAAAGCATGTTTGAGAGAGCAAAATCAGTCGGTAAAATCTGTACAAAACCTAATTTCATATCTCACTCTAAATTTCTCTGTAAATTGCATAGCATTGAAGACCGATATTATGTGAATGTAGAATTTCAAGATAATTTACCACATATTCCATCCTTGCTAGACACTGGAAGCCAGGTTACGTTAATATCAGGTAATTATTTTGAACAGGTCCAAGAAGTGTCCTCCAGGAAGCTTAGATTAGATAAATCTAATGCTAATGTAGTGAGTGTGAGTGGCACATCTCTGAAAGTTCTGGGCACAGCTAAATTGGATTTTAAATTGGGTAATAAAGTAATTCGGCATCCAACGCTTATCGTGGATCTGCCCCAAAATCGCCTAATTATTGGAATGGACCTTCTCAAAAGGTTAAATCCAATCATTGATTTTATCAATGAGGTTATTTGGTCCCAAGTAAATGTTCCAATCAGCTACGATAGATCCCAATCCCATCACACTCAGCGTAACTGCCATGTGATTGAGGAAAGGCCGGATTCTATTGAAGTCCACTTCAGAAATACCCAGACACCTGATATCTCTTTCTTAAGGCCAAAGCCCCTGACTCCAGGAGAGCAGGAGGATAACACCATATGTGTTCCCCCCGAGAGAATTCGAGATATATGTCTGGAAAATGACGTGCTAATTATTCACCTCCACAAGAGGGAGACAGAACCAAATGGACATAGTGACCTTAAAGTGATCAGATACCCAAATCCTCAAGATGAGTGGATAACAGATCTAGATAATGACGGAGACAGTCCTAATGTTATTGGAAAAAGTTATGTTATGTATTTCTAGAAGAAATAAAACTCCCAAGCTCAATTGCATGATTGTCATCCTAGATCACCTCAGAATGTGAAAATGGACCAGCAGAAGACACTTAACTGGTATCATGTGAAGTGATGTTTTAATTAACATATGATTCTTCTTCCCAGCATTCAGATGTTTAACTCAGACTAGATCTGTACGGTTAATTAAATTTAATCAGAGATCAGAGTATCTATAGGGAATGTGAGTGAAATCGCTATGAATGGTTATTTATACTCTTTCTTTCAATAGAAATCGAGAAAAGTGGTTAATCCGAACTGCGACGCTAATCCGCAAAGATGAATCGGACCACCAAGGAGACTGCGATTATCTGGAAATTCTATGGTTTTCCTCACGATTCTGAGCAGATCAAATATTTGAACCAGGATCGTTTCTTGGCACAATAATCCAAGGTACGCCTGGATTTCTTCTGACCAAGGAGAATGCTGGAGTCCCATGCAAATCAAGCTCATGCAAGCCTGAAAGATATGCTGGATAAAGCCTGGATACCATTGATTGTTATGTACAAGAACCACCGAAGGAAAAGATTTGCCGCATATTTTATTGCAACCGCTGTTTTATTACAGAAAGAGAAGCAAATGTTTACCAGAAGGATCTGGTACAAAACAAGAGAGCGTTGTTATCGAGAAGTTACTTTTTATAAATGAAGTCTGGTATGACAAGATACAAATCGTTGTCATATTCCAAGGACAAGAGATACCTATGAATCCAGATTTGAAATCTTTGCTAAAGAACTAGCCTGACCATACTATTGAACTTCTAATAAAAAGATAATCTAACAATTTATGCTCCAATGTATTCACAGCTTGATCATCAATTGCTATCTGCTTATAATGGGTCAACGATTACAGAGATTGTGATTTGTATAGTAATTATGTTTCTAACTGTCTGGATGATTGTACTAACAAAGAAAGTATGTACATTGAAGTTTAAAAACACTGCATCTTCAATTATTAAATGGATGAAAGAAGAAAAACGTGTTGCGAAAGGTGGAAACCTAGTCTGAGTGGTAAAAGGGGGATATATTGTATGTTTTCCTCAATTCTATTTTGATCAAAGAACGGATGAAACCAAAGGGGGGTTATGTCAGGTATATTGGAAGGAAAAAAGGTAAAATGGATGCCTGTAGCCATTTTGTTTTTAAAGACAGTCTTTTCTTTCAATTTTCTCTAGTTTAGGAATGAACCGAGATTTTTTTTTAAAGGTTCATGGCTAGGTGAAATTGTTTTAGAAATACCAGACATCAAGGAACTTTAAAAATGTCTAAGTATTAGATGTGCCATAATTAAATTTATTGCTCTGTCTTAAGTCTTTAAAATAAAAAGATATTTTGTCTTTTGGGTATAAAGAAATGAGAATTTAAATTCTGTAATGTATATATATTCACAAAATATATTTCTATAATCAAGGTATATGCTATTATATTTACAGTAGAAAATATATGCTCCAATAAATATTATATAAGTATATAATTGGTAAATAATATAGTTACTGGAGAATAGATTCTGTGAGTTAGTTAGAGAAAAGAATTCAACTGATAAAGACTCAGTAAAACTTAGAAAGGAGTGAGGATATAAATCTAATTTTGATATGTAGAGACTAAATGTCTACATTGGGAGAGAGGGTCTTTGTTAAGTCAAATTGACCTTTTGACACGAGATAAGAATATTAAAAAGAAATAGTGGAATTAATTGGGAAGTGCAATACTGCCCTCTAGAGCAGTGGTCCCCAACCCTGGTCCTCAGGGCCCACTAACAGGCCAGATTTTGCAGATCACCATGGGGAAAAGCAGACTGAATCCTGCAATCACTGAGCAGCAAATCATAACACCTGTGCTGTGCTTCAGATATCTGGCAAACCTGGCCTGTTAGTGGGCCCTGAGGACCAGGGTTGGGGACCACTGCTCTAGAGGATAGCAAATATTATATTTGATATAATGAAGGATATTGCTAGTGACGTCAAATTGACTATAATTGAAGCGGCAATGTTGGTTGCAGTCACTCCGAGACCGAGATTCTGAGATGCTGAGATTCCAAGACTCCGAGACATACACAACAATGCATTCAGACGTCCAGTACACATAGCAGTCAGAGACACACCACAATGCATGCAGATGCCAGGACATGAGACATTCCGAGGCTAACACACACCGCTAGCAGACCATTCCGGGACAATGCACTCAAGACTCTCACCAAATCTCTGACTCACATGCATTGATTATCTGATATTGATAATCTTCACATATTCCAATATTACACAAGGAATTCCAAGGCAGACTCATCAAAATCCAGATTGGAGAGGTAATGTATGAGAGCTATTTAAATTAAGGAATTAATGTAAATATATATATATATATATCTGTAGATTTTTGCAACAGATAGACTGAGATTTCTCAGATTCTTGGTAGCTCCAAAAGTCTAAATATTTCTATTCTGCAGATAGAAATATGAAGAAGTGGACAAAAGGATTTATCCTAAAAGAGACTGTTGTAGGATTGATACAGATATATATATATATAATTTGGAAATTACTGTGATTGAAATTAATAAGCAAGGAATTATATAACTACAAAATAAAAAGCAAAAGATTGGAAGTTTAATTCTCAAAATTAGGGGAGGATTCACTAAATAAGTTTTATTACTTATCATTAAATTAGCTCATCTTTTGTTGATCCATGTAGTATAGAGAGATATATATATCTCTATAAGATCTAGCTGGTGAAACATTGTTTGCTGGGAAATGCATGTTGTATTAAGCAGAAATGTTTATTAACCATTTGTGTATTAGTTACTAACTGATAAGGTAAATGATTTTAATCACATATGCAGTTACTAACAGGAGATACATATATTGTGAAGCTAGTTTTTATATGCTGATGGATTGTGGTTTATAAATCTTTGTTTATGATATGAGATTTGAAACTTTTTTGTATACGTAATAAATATATATATGTTTTTATCCGATTATTGCATTCTTCAAAGAAAAATACAGACAATTAAAAGAATTTAGGAGAATTTCTAGGAAATATAAACGATTGATATTTGTGTCTCGTATAAATTTCTTATGAAATAATAATCCCTGCCATATTGGAGGCTTGGCTAAGAAGTCCAATATATATAACGTGTTGTATTCACGTGCAGAGATTATATCCGACAATATAAATTTCTTTTTGAATAATAATCCCTGACAATATATATAAAACACCTTCAATTTATATAAATCTCCTTGTTTAATTCGCATTTTAATGTAAACTTTTTTGGATTGTACTTGGATCAACACAAGTGAGAAACGACGCAACTGCGCAGCTGCAACAACGTTATTTTGTCGTCCTTTTCCTGGCTGAATCGCGTGCAGAAAATGTTTTTTTTAAATCTAGATCCCACTACCAGTCTTCCGTCCGTTAAACAACGGACGTCCGCCAAACAAAACGCACTCGCGTCAGAAAGTGCCGCACTCGTGTCAGAAAGTGCCGCACTCACGTCAGAAAGTGCCGCACTCGAGGCAGAAACTGACGCACTTGCGTCGAATTGACTGTACCTAACTGCGGATTCACAACGGGGGACGTCGATGCGTTCAAAGGCGCACAGTTGCCGCATAGACAGGCCTACTTTACACCCACAATCCACTACTTCCTGATCTGCCTGCAGCAAAAATGGATGTGCCAAAACTGATCAGGGAGGTTCGTGCGCAGCCCACAATTTGGGACACAGACTGTGTCCTGCATGGGAAGAAGGAAGCCAAGGCCAGGGCATGGACTGCGGTCATCAAGGCCCTGTATCCGCAGTACGAGGCATTGTCTGAAGACGAACAGGAGAAGCACAGTGAGTATAAGATTATCGTATTCCTAATCAAATGCATATTGAGTGACAAATTAATGGATATGGCAAACAAAATGATTGTTGTCACATGTCAAATGCTCCCCAGCTGCCAGGGCACATGACCTGCTTCGCCCGTCAAATCATTAGCTTGAGCATCACGCAACATGTTGCAGTGTCTATGTTCAGACATTAGGGCTGATCCAAATAGAATGGAAAAGTCACCGCACGTTTGGCGACTGTTTGTTATCCACAAGTCGATGCGATTTGGCGATCCCATTACGGCAACCTTGCTGTGTATTCTGCAAGCACCACACTGCCGTCGTCGTGCAGGGAAAAGCTTCCGCAAACCCCACTAACACCCCCTGCAAAACCCAGCGAATGCACACCGACACCCTGGAAATGCATGTGGATTAACCCACACAGACATGCGGCAAAAACCAGATCAGCTGGCGATGTACGCGCAGAGCAGCTGCCGCATGAACCCGACACCGTGTAGGAATGGAGTAAAAAAAACAAATGACACCACACTTGATTGTTTGTAAAGTGAAATGCAGTCTGCAAAAAACTACTGTGCGGAAATTTACATTACAAATACAAATAATGATAATACAAAGGGCTGTCACTGGAAAAAGGGGTACATATATTAAAAGAAGGTAACACCTTTTTAACAAACTAACCTATGTAATTCTTCATTTATCATGTTTTTCAGAAGACAAAGTTATGTGCAAGTGGCGCACGTGTGAGATAATATGCACTGTGCAGTGAAGAAGAAGCAGGAGGAGGCATAGGTTGGAGCAGGGGCAAAAAGAAGACATCCTTACAAATATTCGGATGACCTGGCCTTCTTAACGAAGTCTAAGGAGCCAGCTGCTAGCACCAGCAGTGCTGCTGGTGGCGTCATCGCTTAGTGTGGGTCTGAGGCCAGTGATGAAGACACAGGCAGCCACATGTCCCAATGCTGCTGCTCCGTGGGCATACAATGCCATCTTGAGATGGAGCCACCACCACCTCCACCACCTTACTACACGAGCCCCGACGTGGCATTTACCGTGTCCTTGCAGCTTCTGCTGGACCAACTTACGGGGGCTCAGAGGCTGCAGTACATGAGGTCCTGCCTGTTCAGACTACATCGCCTTTTAAACCAGCCATGTCAAGAGGCCATGGCCCCATCTGATGTGGCAGGCCCCCACCATGGCCAGGATCACCAGGACGGGGATGACTTCGTTCTGGCAGACTTCCATCGGGTTCAGCCTTTCACACATCACCTATTGCTGTGGATCCGACAGAAGCAGAAATCAGTCTGAAGCGCTCGCCAGTTGCTTTTTAAAAGAGTGTACAGACTCTGAGCCGAACACCTCAACAGGCAGAGAATTCCACAGCTTTATTGGTGTCTAGGGAAAATTACCCCTCATGTGCGTTAGGCTGATTTTCATTTTGTACAGTTGTTGAATTTTATTATTTTTTTATATGTTTGTTATCTCCATAGTGCAATGTTTTGCATCACTCCACGTGTGTGGATTATCAAAGTTTATTTTCCTTACATTGTTGTTGGTGTCAGAAATTATTGAGTACGTGTGCTGGAATGTGATGCCTGAGGGTGTGTGGGTATGCATGTGCAAATGGGCTAGTGGGCGTATCACTGCAGACCGTGACAGTAGGGGCTCTGCACACGAAGCACATATCTGCTGACTGGCAGCGAGGTCGATAATGCTGGTGTTTGAGTGGAATTAACACAACGTGATGACCAGCATCTCCGTAGCTGGTATGGCAACACCACCGTCACATTTTGGCGACCCTGCGGTGTATTCAGCAAGCACCACTGGGCCACCATAGAGCAGGGAAAAGACGCCGCAAACCCAACGCAACTCACCAAAACCCCGCCAAAATATCTGGATTAAGCCCGATGAAGACGCCAGAGAAACCCAAGCTGCCGCCGAATACAGCACCGAGACAACACAGTAATAAGCAGACACCGCAGCAGTAGTGTATTTAGGTTTTGTGCTGCCCTAGGCCTGATTAAACTCGTGCACCCCCTAATTTAAATTTGACACACCCCTTCCTGTCAAGGGCACACCTCTTCCTGGTTAATCCCCACCCTTCCTCTTTAAGCTCCACCTTTTCCTCTTAGAGCTCCGCCTTTTCCTCTCTTTATATTAAAAGTGGATACCAAGTGCCTACTTGTAAATTTTGTATACCATTTCAAATGTATCTATTGAGATAAAGAAAATTAAGAAATGTTTAAATTCAAGCATTTTTACAAAGAACAGCCACGCATGTCAAGTATACTGGATCACAGCCGCTCTAATTGGTTGAACAATAAAATCCACAGAAACGTGCACTGCATACAGTATGAGCATATCACAGAGCTGCACAGCAATAAAACCCACAGAAATGGGCACTGTGTATGAGCATATCAGAGCTGCACAGCAATAAAACCCACAGAAATGTGCAGTGTGTATGAGCATATCACAGAACTGCACAGCAATAAAACTCACAGTAATGTGCAGTGTTGTTTGAGCGTATCCCAGAGCTCCAGGGCAATAAAACTCACAGTAATATGCAGTGTGTATCACAGAATCCACAGCAATAAAACTCCCAGCAATGCAATGTGCGGTGTGTATGAGTGCATCAGAATTCACAGCAATAAAACTCACAGCAATGCAATGTGTGGTATGTGTCAGCGTATCAGAATCCACAGCAATAAAACTCCCAGCAATGCAATGTGCGGTGTGTATGAGTGCATCAGAATCCACTGCAGTAAAACTCCCAGCAAACCGAGTGTATATGAGCACACAGCAATTATGCTGTGGAGCCATCTTGTCAGCAGTGGGGTGACACTGCCAGAGGGTGCACTGTAGCTTTGATTCCCTTCCCGGTGGGTGTTCAGTCCAGAATAGAGTCTGTGTTAACGAAAGGGCGGGCAGCTGCGCGCGTGCGTTTCACGTGGTTCAGCCAGTCATGTGGTACTGAGACTCAGAGAAATGGCAGTGAAATGCCCTGATGTTCGGTGGTTTCAATCAGCAGGTTTATTCAGGCGAACCCCATAGGTTTCAATGTTAAAAATATTCCCGTTTTTATGCAACATCTAATAAATCATTTATTATTTTAATCTGCAGTAAAAAGTCTTTACTTATTGAATTTTTTTAGTACCTTTTAGTCATTTTTCAGATTTTTTTGGCAAAATCCCCCCCCCCTTTTTTAATAGCAGTTTTTCTTTTTCTGTAACAGAACTTTTTATTATCAACCATAGGATCTTATATGTAAATTCCAGACATTTTCGTTCAGTAGTTCTTTTGAAAACAGCAGGCCACGGGTTTGCGGTGGCAGCATTAAGCGGCTGACTCCATGCACTTTGGGGACCCTGTGGTGAATGGTGAATTCACTGCAGGGTGGGGAAATTGTATTCTCCTAAGTGCAGGGAACTACAGAACACCAAAACATTGGCGTCATTTCGGTGCTCAGTGAGTAACCCATTTAGTGGTGAGGTTTTTTGCTGCCCCCTGGAAAGTGAAATTGAATGTGTAAATTAGTGAAATCTCAATGTATCCTCCCTGGTAAAATACTTTGCAAAAGTAAAAAAGGGGTGGGGCCACCCAGTGCGGGCCGCCGCCCCCTGGAAAGTGCCGCCCTAGGCCTGGGCCTAGTCGGCCTAGGCCAAAATACACCAGTGCACCGCAGACGCATGCAGTGGCAAGAAAATATACGCTCCAATGTCAGATTCCTAGAGATGTGCAGGGGTAAAAGGATTTTTATGGTATTTTTGCATGTTTGTTTCATTTCCCATTCACGTTGTGTCAGTGTTTAGGGTCATGTTTCATGTTTGGCTCATCTCAGTGATTCGCTCATATTTTGGTTTATATTGAATCTCAAATTGCTATCAAAAACATTTTACAGGTGTAGAGAAATCCTAGAGGAATTAAAATTTAAGAGAGTCTTTACTGCTGAATATTAGAAGCAACCGTTTATTATATATTTAATTAAAACGGGAAATTTTCTAACATTTTAGCCTATGGGGTAAAACATTTCCCACACCTTGGTACTAAAAGATTTCCAAATGATTTGCCACTGTAGAGGTGCTGCCTGGCAGGGTGCAGATTCATATGCTGCATTGAAACCTATGGGTTAAAAAGCCTTGTTTGTTTAGAGAAGGTTACTCCACCTGACACTTCAACCACAAAAGTGCTTGACATATGTAAAAAAAAAGAAACAGTAAAGGAATGGTAATTCTAGTGGTAGTAAATTTACTTCCCATTCTTAAATAAGCAATAAAAAAAAACGTCATTAAAAGAATGAATTTTATTGAGAAACAGATGTACAGTTGTAGAACGTTACGTTTGTCAATGGGACACCAAAAACAGCATGATCATTTTGACATATATATTGATTCCACTGGGTGTAGACACCATCGGTCACAAACCTAACATGACAGTCGCCTGTGAGTGGATGGATTGAATGCATCACGTCAACATCAAGGCACCCTTTCGTCATTCCAGGTGGCTGCACAAGTCATGAAGTATCACCACTTAGAAGATATGAACATGTTACAATCCCTAATGATAAATCGGTGGACATTTCGGGAATATGATTTTGTGCACAGTCATTCCTGACATTGCAAGCAATGTCCTGTGAGATAAATAAATTTATTTTTGAAAGGACAAACACCTCCAAACATTGTCACCTCCATGCATTGACATAATCCTGTTGACGTGATGCAAGAATTGAGAAATTTCAAGTGTGAGCAGGAGACCCCCATCATTTGCATGATTTGGCCCAGAGACATTTGTCATGTACATCATCTGTGTGTCTCTCACTAATCAACATGCATGATCCTGGAGCAACGTTTCGAAGGATGTGGTAATGATGAGAATACATCTGACACTTGTTTAAATCGAGCATCGCAACATAGAGGATACATGCACACCATACAACATGTATGATGTGTGTATCATGTCATAGCACCATATACTGTACGAGTGTGATATGGCATATTGCAGTATAGCACATGATACCTAACCTTGTTTTCGTAACCATGGTCACATAACCTGTTGTACAGTTGTGACACAATCATTAGCAAACATTGAGGACACAGGTGTCAGAAAGTAGGAGCTGCAAGGTGAAACTCAGGTGCAACATCCCAAAAATAGGATATGTATTCATGAGAGGCCTCTGCGGTATTGTAAGCAGCATACAGTACATGGCTTTGTATAGAGAGCTGCATCAATGAAATACGCCATCAACTGCTCACACAAATTAAGGTAAAACTAAAAACCATAAGACAAAATAAATAACTCCTCACTTCCTCCTAGGCTTTTTAGCACCACGCTGTGGCCGACCCGTGGATGTGGACGCCGAGGCACTCTGCTGGCTGGCAGTTGTACGGCTACTGCGCCTGATGGCTGGTGCTGGAGGCTGTGGTGCTGCAAGCTGGAGTGCTGGAGGCTGTGGTGCTGCAAGCTGGGGTGCTGGAGGCTGTGGTGCTGCAAGGTGTGGTGCTGCAAGCTGGGGTGCTGGAGGCTGTTCCTGTGGTGCTGGCGGCTGTGGTCTGGAGCGCTGCAGCTCAAGCATAGCCTCCAAAATGTTGGCCACATGGTTCAGGCCTGTGGAAATGTCCTGACTGTTTCGCTGTGCCTGGCGGTGCCCGAGCTGCATCTCCCGCTGCAGCCCATGAATTCTCTCCCCCAGGATAGCTGTTGTCTGGTCCCCAGCCTGCTGCCTCTGCATCACTTCGGCTATGTTGCCCAGGAGCTGCCGCAGTAGTGGATCGTTGGGCATAGCGTGTGCCAACTGTGGTCCAGGCTGGGGCTGACCCTGCTGCCGGGGTCCTGGCTGCTCCTGGGGGGGAGCCGCGGGACAGGGTGGGCTTCAGCGATGCGGAGGTGATGGGGTGGCCACTGAGGGGCCTTCATCCGTGGGCTCCAGTGCCGCCTCCTCCTCTCTATATGACCCATTGGATGGGGAGTGGTCACTGCTCAGGTCCTGCTGGTGAACCCTGGGAGCAAGTGAGGTTCTTGTCAGTGACTGGGCGTCAGATGTCATTGTGAAGAGAGGACAGGAGAACATGAGTGCAATGCTCAATACACAGTTGCATGTTCAATCATTAGCAAAACATTATCATGTCAGACACAGGTGCCAGCATGATTTCAGATGTAAACATATGTCAGGAAGAGGTATATGAGATCTGTAGATTCACACCTGCACACTTGACTCCCTGATATGTTGAACTAAAATTCCCATGTGGATCTGTCAGCCTAACAGGTAAATGAGCATCATGGGTTATGTAGTTCCTAAATCATCAGGGAGCCATGTTTTCCAAACCCTACATCAGACACATTGTATAGGGCCCTACTGAATAGGGATGAACTGTTAGGTTCAATATGTTCGGAGTTCGATTCGAACATAGCCCGTTCGGCTGTTCGTCGAACTCTTAACATTTCCGTGTGTTCGCCGCGTGTTCGCCCACAATGCAACACAATGGACCACAATGCACTTTTCCACTGGCCTAAAGCTTGTAATTGGCTACAGCCTTGCACCTGACCACAGGTCAGGTGAAAGACAGGTGCAAGACTATGCCAATCACGGCTCAGAGTTCTGATTGGGCAAATTTTGCCCAATCATGGGCTCACAGAGCTAAGTCCCGCAGCACACTACATAAGGCTTCACACACATGTAGCCTTCAGCACATGTTTTTTGAGAGGAGATTGCTCTGTTAGTGTGTCTTCTCAGTGCCAGCAGCTATTGGGGGGTGTCACGACCCAACTACACGCGCTGCTGCGCAAGGACGCCGGGTTAAGCCGCGCACTATCTATCTATACTAGACCCAGATAATTATGCGCACTTCTCTACCCGTCCCGGCCACACTACCTCTCACAACAGGCACGTAGAGCGCGATATACTGATCCCAGGATTGCAACACAGCGCCAGTCTTCTCCTGAAGCGCAAAATAACTACGTCTCCCACAATCCTGGAACTCACTTTCTTATTCTATTAGTAACGCTGCCACCAGTCCTCACGGACACAATGCGCGTCGCAACAGGAGATGCAGGGCTTAGCAGCCGCACTATCCTAGACTCGGACAGTGACTACAATTCCCTGCCGTTTCCTGACGACCGCAACACGCAATTTCTTATATATAACCGAGCTTAAGGCAAATAGCAATACTCCCAATCTCTTAGTTAGCGTGGATTTGATCAGCCAGAGTCAAAACTTAAATACTTTTTGTTTATTTAGGATAGAAAAATCAGTGCTTAGCTACATAAAAAATCATAACTAGAATAAATCAATTACTTATACAATACACAGCAAAATATAAAGAAAAAAGGGTTAATCACAGAGCCTTACTTACAACGGAATACCCAGTAACTGGCATCGGTGCCTCCTGGGATCTGGAGAGAGCATGGACAGATCAGTCCTATTTAGAAGGAATCCCAAGTGATCAGCCCTGAGCCATGCTTGATTCAGAATATATATAGGGCTGGCTTTTTTCTACGTCCAGCCTCCTAGCTGGCAGGGCTTTTGCCTACAATTCCCAGAATGCCCCTCTCTAGAGCATGCTCAGTAGCTTGTCAATTAATCTTTAATTGCCTAAAGGCGTCCCTCTTCCCTCCAGACCCCCCGTGGAGATCAAGGATGTGCTTCCTGTCTTTGAAGATGGTGTGCCCATATCTTGGGGCCGACCTGGCTACCAAGGTGTGATTTCCTAGGTTAGTGTACATAGAAATTCCCTTTTTACAGCTACGTGTTATATCCTCCCACCAAGGGAGAAAGCTAAACCTTTTGATTACATTACAGCTGTGAACCCAGGGATAAACTTACCAAATGGTCAGACACAAATATGAACATAACTCTATATGGAGGAGATAAACTCATATATACAGGCAGACCTTTATATAGAGATAGAAATATAGATCTAGTCTGCCACAGGGGGGTCTCGCTTCTACAAGATATCTGGGAATTGCTGTAATCTTTGTGTTCTCACTGCCAGCAGCTATTGTGGGGGGTCTCATTTCTACAAAATATCTGGGAATTGTTGTAAACTTTGTGTTCTCACTGCCAGCAGCTATTGTGGGGGTCTCACTTCTAGAAGATATCTGGGAATTATTGTAATCTGTGTGTTCTCACTGCCACCAGCTATTGCGGGGGTCTCATTTCTACAAAATATCTGTGAATTGTTGTAATCTTTGTGTTCTCACTGCCAGCAGCTATTGTGGGGGTCTCACTTCTAGAAGACATCTGGGAATTGTTGTAATCTGTGTGTTCTCACTGCCACCAGCTATTGTGGAGATCTCATTTCTACAAAATATCTGGGAATTGTTGTAATCTTTGTGTTCTTACTGCCAGCAGCTATTGTGGGGTCTCACTTCTTGAAGATATCTGGGAATTGTTGTAATCTTTGTGTTCTCACTGCCAGCAGCCATTGGGGGGTCTCACTTCTAGCAGATATCTGGGAATTGTAATCTGTGTCTTGTCACTGCCACCCATCAGGGGGTCTCACTGATTTATAGGAGGTTCCTGGGAATTGAAATCTGTGTCTTGTCACTGCCACCCATCAGGGGGTCTCACTAATTTATAGGACATTCCTGGGAATTGTAATTTGTGTCTTGTCACTGCCACCCATCAGGGGTCTCACAGACTTGTAGCAGATATCTGGGAATTGTAATCTGTGTCTTGTCACTGTTGCCAGCTATCAGGAGGTCCTATCAGGGGGTCTCACTGTTTTATAGATGGTTTCTGGGAATTGTAATCTGTGTCTTGTCACTGCCACCCATCAGGGGGTCTCACTGATTTATAGGAGGTTCCTGGGAATAGTAATTTGTGTCTTGTCACCGCCACCCATCAGGGGGTCTCACTGATTTATAGGAGGTTTCTGGGAATTGTAATCTGTGTCTTCTCACTGCCAGCTATCAGGGGGTCCCACATACTTCTAGCAGATATCTGGGAATTGTAATCTGTGTCTTGTCACTGTTGCCAGCTATCAGGGGGTTCTATCAAGGGGTCTCACTGATTTATAGGAGGTTTCTGGGAATTGTATTCTGTGTCTTCTCACTGCCAGCTATCAGGGGGTCCCACATACTTCTAGCAGATTTCTGCGAATTGTAATCTGTGTCTTGTCACTGCCACCCATCAGGGGGTCTCACAGATTTATAGGAGGTTTCTGGGAATTTTAATCTGTGTCTTGTCACTGCCACCCATCAGGGGGTCTCACTGATTTATAGAAGGTTCCTGGGAATTACAATCTGTGTCTTGTCACTGCCACCCATCAGGGGGTCTCACTGATTTATAGGAGGTTCCTGGGAATTGTAATTTGTGTCTTGTCACTGCCACCCATCAGGGGGTCTCACTGATTTATAGGAGGTTCCTGGGAATTGTAATTTGTGTCTGGTCACTGCCACCCATCAGGGGGTCTCACAGACTTATAGGAGGTTTCTGGGAATTTTTATCTGTGTCTTGTCACTGCCACCCATCGGGGGTCTCACTGATTTATAGGAGGTTCCTAGGAATTGTAATCTGTGTCTTCTCACTGCAAGCTATCAGGGGGTCCCACATACTTCTAGCAGATTTCTGTGTATTGTAATCTGTGTCTTGTCACTGTTGCCAGCTATCAGGGGGTCCTATCAGGGGGTCTCACTGATTTATAGGTGGTTTCTGGGAATTGTAATCTGTGTCTTGTTACTGCCACCAATCAGGGGGTCTCACTGATTTATAGGTGGTTTCTGGGAATTTTAATCTGTGTCTTGTCACTGGCTAGCAGCTATCAGGGTGTCTCACTGAGTTATATCAGAGTTCTGGAAATCTTTAATCTAGATAACACAGTTGAATCAGAGTTCTGCATATCTCCAATTTTTATAACAGTGTTGATTCAGAGTTCTGTATATCTTTAATCTATATATCACTCACCATGTCAGAAAGACCAAAAAGGACAGGCAGATTCTCCCAGACACAGATAAGAGGGCAAGCAGCCTCTGTGTCAGGAGGCTGTGCCTCTGGTCGTCGTGGACGTGCTGCATCCCCTGCAGGGGCATGCTTGTCCTTTCTAACTGGTGCTGGCTGTCTTAGGCTGGGGTCAGACCAGCGCACTTTTACCATGCGTTCTAGCGCACATAATTACGGCCGCACTAGCAGCAGATGACAGGCAATGACGGCCAATATACGATGTACGGCCGCACAAAAGTCCGGCCGTGCAACGCAAGTGGAATTTGAATGCATTTTTCTGAGAACGCTGAACGCTAGTACTGACGTACTGAGTGCGCAGCTGCGGCATAGCGGCGTGTGTGCGTGATTAGGAGATGTTAGACGCTGCTAATGTCCAGCCTACATAACGTCCAGACGCAAAAAGAGTTTTATTGACGATCCGTACAAAATCACGCCCGAAAATGCGCATCGTCTGACCGTTTTTGCGCATTCCGTGAAAAAATACATCAATGCGTTTGGACGCACCTTTTCACGTTCGCGGGGAAAAATGCTTTCGTCTGACCCTAGCCTTAAGCAGCAGCAACATACAGAGGATTTGGTGGATTGGCTAACCAGGCCATCCTCATCCTCCGAGTCCTCTGCCAGCCAGGCTTGTAGTGGTTTACAGTTCAGATATTAGAGCTGGTGTCAGGTGCTGGCACTTGGTATCTTCAGATCCAGTAGGGGCTATCCAGCCTAGTGTCTCGTCCTCCGAGGGTGAGATGGTGAAGGGAAAAATACAAAAAGGAGAAATATTGCGCAGCCTGTGATAACTCAATGAGTATATTAGGTGGAAGGGAGATATACTCACACTTTAAGGTGCCAATTTGGTTAACAGGCACCAAACAGTATGCAGATCTGTGGATTAAACTCAGGGGCACCGATTCCCCTCTCAGCGATCCAGGAGCAGAAGATCCAAACCTCCAAGATGTCTTTTCAGAATGTAGGAAGGATAAAATCACCAGGAAATCAGTCGAGATGATAAAATCCACAAACGGTTTATTAAAACAATCTTTAAAATACACCTCAAATGCGTTTCGCTACTCAGAGCTTCATCAGTGGGTGACACCCACCTGGGTGCCTGATCGAACAGAAGAGTCAAGTGAGGAGGCACAACAAACACGAGGCACATCGTCCTCTATGACCAACCATAGCCAGTCCAACGCATCAGATGTCAGAGGTGCTCAGGTGCAGAGCGCTGTTGTCTCAAAGCACACATCCAGGAACTCTGCTGTCTGGGAGTTCTTTAAGAAATGTGCTGCAGACCGCACCATTGCTATTTGTAATCTATGTCAGATGAGGATCAAGCGTGGGAAAGACATCCCACGCTTGGGTACCATTTGCTTGAGGCGACATATGACCACCTGCAATGCATCCCGTTGGCACAACACTTTGCATAGGTCCTCCTCCTCCTAATCTGTCTCTACCCCCACTATATGTCCTGCCATGTCATAGCCTGCTACAACATCCACTGACAGGGATGATGCTACAGTAATGGGTGTACCAGGTCCTTCCTCAGAATGTGACAGCATCCCATCAGCTGAAGATTTACGCAGTCAGATTACGTTGCCCCAGCTGCTGCAGCGTAAGAAAAAATATAGTCCCAACCATCCACAAGCACAGGGTCTAAATGCCAGCTTAGCAAAATTACACGCATTACAGCTGCTGCTTTTCCAGCTGGTGGACTCTGCTTCCTTCCGTGAATTTGCTGAATGTGTTGTACCACAGTGGCAGGTTCCAAAACGCCATTTCTTTTCACGGAAGGCCATTCCAGCACGTGGAACACAATGTTATGGAGTCATTAGGAAAGGTAGTCAGCAGCAAGGTGCACATGACTTTAGACACGTGGTCCAGCAAGCATGGACAGGGCCGTTAAGTTTCCTTCACGGCACCCTGGGTAACTCTGATTGCAGCTGGGAGGGATCCAAGACGGGGCTCTGTGCTGGAGCTTGTTCATCCACCACGCCTCCAGAAAGCTGCTTGTATGAGGTCTGTCTGCTCCACCACCTCTTCCTCTTCCTCTTCCTCCTCCTTCTCTGTCTCTGGCGAAGTGGCAGATAAACCGACGCATGGCAGGGGCTACGCAATAGCGCAAGCAAAAAGATGCCATACTGTGCTTGAGCTGGTTTGTTTAGGGGACAGGAGCCACACCGGGCCAGAAATTCTGTCAGCTCTGCAGGGGCAGGTGCAGAGATGGTTAACACCACGCCAGCTTCAGCTGGGAATGGTCGTCTGTGATAATGGCAGCAACCTTCTCTCCGCCCTACGCTATGGTAAGTTGACGCATGTACCATGCCTAGCACACGTCCTAAATCTGGTGGTACAGCATTTCCTAACCAGGTACCCAGGGCTGGCAGAGCTTCTCAGCCAGGCCAGAAAAGGCTGCAACCACTTCAGATGGTCATTCCAAGCAAGTGTTCGCCTGGCAGAAATTCAAAGAGAATTCCACCTTCCCACAAACCGTCTGATCTGTGACATGTCCACCAGGTGGAACTCGACATTAGCAATGCTGCAGCATCTGCACAAGCAGCAGAGGGCCATCAACGAGTACCTGTGTGAGTATGGCACAAGGACAGGTTCAGGTCAACTTAGTTTCCCCCCCGCAGTGGCTGATGATCAAGGATGCATGCACTGTACAGTCACCATTTGAGGAGGCAACGAGGATGGTGAGCAGGGACAGTGCATGCATCAGTGACACAATTTCTTTAGTGTTCCTGCTGGAGCGCATTCTGCAGGGAATTATAGATCTGGCACTAGAGGCAGAGCAGTAGCTCTCAAGGCCCCAGTCTTTACACAGACAGCATTCCTGCAGGTCCTCAGATCAGACAGGCGGAGGATGAGGAGGAGGAAGAATATTTAAGTAGTGGGTGGCATTGAAGGTGGGGATTCCTCAAGGGAGGGTTTAGTTTACCCAGAAACCCAAGGACTAGTACGTGGCTGGGAGGAGGAAGTGCACAATGGGGTCATCCTCATTGACCAGGAAGACTCGGATGCTAATGCCACCTCCAACTTACACTGCATGGGCTCCCTTATCCTGCAAAGCCTGCGAAAGGACCCCAGGATTCGTGCTATCAAGGAGAGGGATCATTACTGGTTGGCAAGCCTTCTTGATCCACGATACAAGGGAAAAGTTGCAGAGCTCATCCTGCCTGCACAAAGGGAGCACAGGATGAAACAACTTGAGGACGCTCTAAAGCGACACTTGTGTAACACCTTTCCAGGCACTGGTAGGTTACCAAGTGATGACACAGGTGCTTCTGAGGCTGTGGATGATCAGAGGAAGAGCGGTGAAGGCCAGGGCCGCTTGACTGATGCCTTTTTAAAAAATTTTAGTCCTCGACGCCCAGGGACATCAAATGTAGTCACCCATTGCCAGCGTCTTCACCATATGGTGCAGGACTACCTAGGGGCAAGGGCAGACCTGGATACCTTTACAGCAGATGATCCACTGGCTTACTGGGATCACTGGCCAGAACTTAGCCAATATTCTATGCAACTACTAGGTTGCCCATCATCCAGCATGCTTTCTGAAAGGACGTTCAGTGCCGCTGGAGGTTGTGTCACAGACAAAAGAGTGCGTCTGTCCACCGACTCTGTAGACCGGCTGACATTTATAAAAATGAATCAGTCCTGGACCAGCAGCTATCAATCTCCTGATGCTGACGTAACTGAATAGATCGGGGATCTCTTCTGCATTCCCAAAACCTCCACCACTGCACTCTTCCACAATACCACAGAGGGGTCACTTACAGTGTGAAGGCACTTGCTGCCACCAAAGGCACAATATTTGGGTGCACTGATGCCTGTACCAGATTCATATCATTTTAATATTGGACCACAGGGTCCAACCCTGCACTCATCCACCATACCACAGAGGGGTTTCGGTGTGACAGCACTGTTGCCGACACTAAAGCCCCAATTTTAAATCACCTATTGTTACTTTCATCCAAAGCCTGCATAAGTCTCACCATAATTTAGCCAAAAAATCACTAAACTTGTTCTGCGTGTCCTAAAATGTCTCCTCTTTTCATACAGACTGCCGCCCCAAGCAGCTGTTTATGAATAGATTAAAGGAAAACAATTTACCCTCATTTGAAATGTCATTTTTTTGTTTTTAAAGGTTTCTATACATCCTACAAATCCACCACTTCATGGGCAGGTTATGGGGACCTCCTAGGCACGATATTTGAATGAATTTTTTGTTTTTATTCTTAACCTTTATTTCATGGAAAACTCACTGCTCCTTTAAAAACTTTTATTTTAACTTTTTGTCCTTGTTTACTGTCCCCCAGGGCACTACCCGGACCCCCATACACCTTTTATTGCAAATATCTTGCATATATGCCCTCTGGGAGGGCACTCTAAAATTCAAACTTTCGAGTCCCATTGACTTGCATTGAGTTCGGTTCGTGTTCGCGTTCGAACTCAAACTTTTGAAATTGTTTGAGTTCGAATGCGAACCGAACACGGATGTGTTCGGCTCAACTATACTACTGATATCTGCTAAGAATGAGACGCATCACCCCCACTGACGAAATACACATTTAACCCTGCCATAAATGCCGCAATTAAGACATTCTTTTCCCCCAGCGTATAGCGCTCTTCGCCTATGCGCTGGGATCCCTCTGACACCTGTGCCCTGGAGTGTGTCTGCTCTCTGACTCCCCATCCTGTCCCTGGTGCAACACTTGTCCCTTGTCTAGTTGGGCCTGGCCTGGCATCACTCCCCTCACTCCCCTCACTCCCAGGACTCACGGCCCTGCCAGGGCACCTACCCTCTCTACTCCTACTCCTACCCTCTCTACGCCTACTCCTACCCTCTCTACTCCTACCCTCCCTACCCCTACCCTCCCTACCCTCCCTACCCCTACCCTCCCTACCCTCCCTACCCCTACCCTCCCTACTCCTACCCTCCCTACCCTCCCTACGCCTACCCTCTCTACTCCTACTCTCGCTACTCCTACTCCTACCCTCCCTACCCTCTCTACTCCTACCCTCTCTTCTCCTACTGCCACCCAGACTCCTACGCCCTGCCAACTCTCTGGCTCTCCTCACCTCACACTGCTCCTCAACACCCCTCCTCCCTCCACCTCCTCTCCCTGCACCCTCCATGACACACAGTGACACACAAGTACAATGGGGAATACACGGGGTTGGGGGACAAAATGAATACAATAGGGGGTAGGATAGGGGTTGTGACAAGTATGTGTGTATGTGTGACTATGTGTAACGTGTATTAACGAGTAGTGATATGTGCTACTTAGTAATGTATAGGTGTGCGTGTGACTATGTGTAACGTGGTTGTATGTGATATGACGCAAATGTACCTGATCCTGCACTGCTCTTGCCTCTCTCTCTCTCTCGCTATCTCACTCGCTCTACTCCCCAAAAACCACCAACCACCCAGGACGCTGTATCTGCCTAACAAAAGAACAGACACAGTCAGCGTTTGAAGATGGCTGACGCTATTTATTACCTTGCCATATGTGTGGTTTATTAATTGCAATTAATTGAAATCAGTTGTTTTAGGTTCAAAAAATGGCCAACGCACAAATTTGGCCGCAATACGCCACTGCGCATGTTTTCTTGCCAAATCCGTCACAAATGACGGCCACTGCCTTGTCTTGCGTCAAACCTGAGTCTTTTGCGCGCAGTCCGCACAAAATGCTTTTGTTTGACGGACTTGCGTTGAAAAATTACATTGCCGTCATAGATTTGTGCACGCAAACGTCCTTTGTGCGCGCAAACGTACTTTACGTGCATTTTTGCTCGTCGATTTTACGAACGTTATTTTTTGACGGATGAAAGAATGCGCGTGGATTGCAATACCCCGTTAATTTTCGCGCAATAACGCATTTTGCTGTGCAGAAAAAAAATTGCGCTGCGCGAGCGCATTTGCGCAGAGAATGTAATATGGCCCAATGAGTGGAGGGCAGTCAGGCATTCAGACAGTCAGGCAGTCAGGCATTCAAGCATTCGGGCATTCAGACATTCATTCAATCACAATTCATTACATACAACGCATTAACTCATCTCTATCACTTCTCACAAGAGCATACTCAAGGAGATGCTAGAAGAAACATAGAAACTAAGATATAATATCTTTAAAATACTCTCACACACTCCAAAATACATTATATACAAAGAATTTATTGCTGCTGGAAGAAGATTGCAGAAACGTTTCCAAATTTTGGACAGGTAATGTATGGAAAACAAATAGTGGCATTAATGTAAATATATAGGGCCCTAATACATTATTCGTGCTGCGCATTTGCGTGCGTGCAAATGCGCATTTGCACGACTGCAAAACCATTTGCGCAGAACGTCGTATTACGACGTTCGCGCAAATGATGCGCGTTAATGTCCAACGCGAGTGACCCTGCGCGAACCCAGCGCGAGCGCAAGTGCGTACGCGCATCCTATACTTAACATTATGAGCGCAAATGCGTTAAGCGGATGGTATTACAATCGATGCGCAACTTCCTACGAACGACGTTTGCGCGCATAATTTTAACGTCATTGAAAACCTGGTGTTAACTGCAAATCTGAACGTTCTGGCCGGTACAAAATACACCAGCATGAAAAAAAAATACAGCACAGTATAGTTACACATTCTACACATACCCAAACAATAAAATTAATAAATTGTTTAATTTTTTATTTTTGTTGCAGCACATATACGCAGATTGACTTTGACAGGCGCAACAACCGAAACTTAGCAAATGCTGGTTCTTAATTCTGATTAGCTGAATCCCGTGAAAAAACAGTCTGCCCACCGATTCCTGCACGCAACGGTCATTTGTGCCCGGCTTTGCGCGTCGTATTTGCGCTCGAAAAAAGCTGTAGGCTGAAAAACTGTGCTCAGATCGTAATACTGCGTTAATTTGAGCACGCTAACGTTTTTTTGCGTGCGCAAAAAAATTGCGCTGCGCGAGTGCATTTGCGCGAAGATTGTAGTAGGTGCCATATATGGGTGTGTATCTTGCAATGGATATAGACTTTATCTCAGATTACCGCTAGATCAGAATCTTGGAAATATTTCTAATCTGCAGTATAGAAATATAATGAGAAATCTGATACACATATAAGGATAAATTGTCCTTAAGTATTTGTTGCAATGAAATACAAATATATATATTGAATTTGGAAGAGCTACTGTGATTGAGTAATTAAGCAAAGAAGTTATATAACCTACAATATAAAAATCAGAAGATTAGAAGCTAAATTCTCATTATTAGGGGAGGATTCCCTAAATAAGTTTTTATTACTTATCATTCTAGAAATAGAATAAGTGATAGCTCATCTTTTGTTAATCCAGGGAGTACAAGGATATACATATATATCTGCAAGATACTAGCTTGTTTTAAATATTGGTTTGCTGGGAATACATGTAAATTGTTTTCTTTAAGCAGGAAGTAAACTAACCATTTGTGTATTAGTTACTAACTGATGAAAGTAAATGGTATTAAGTTAACCATATATATAAAGTTACTAACAGAAATACTATGTTAAAAGCTAAAGATCTGTGTGCTGATGGATGGATGTTGTTGTCACGGAATGACCCAAGAGGCTAGGCGCAGCGAGCCCAGGACGCAAACCCAAGACATTTTTAAAAGGACCTATGTCATGGAGCTGAGGCAACGCTCCATGCTTCAAACCTCAAAAGACTTTATGGTCGGTTTTATCGTGTGATTTTAAATATTTTACCTCGTTTGGTTTTAGTTTAATTTAGTTTAGTGAAATGACATAGCTTTGGTTTAAAATATACTTATATTCCTGTAGATAAATGTGTGTTTCTGTAGCTAGTAAATAAGTTTTGCTGTTGTGTAATTTATGCGTCAGGGATTTTCCCCATTATCTAGCTACATGTTTAATTTAAGGGATCTCTGATAGTGTGTGTTTAATCTGATGTGCTGGAACAATGGCTGTACAAACGTTGTGTGCGCTGAAGGCTAAGAGAATGTGAAGAATGTTGATTGTAAATAACTGACCTAACTCATTAGTATGGGTATGCAAATTATGACTGTTGTACTTCAGCATAAATAGTGGCGTGTGATTAAAAGAGTTCAGTTCATCTGAGTGTTTTGAAACATACAGCTCTGCCTGGTGTTGTCATTTCACGTCGGCTACATATCACCACCACCCAGGAACGGGTCACTCTAACTCCGCAGCAGAACATCGATTCGCCGCGCCGTTGCGCCACCTTGAATCGGTATCTTGGGATGCCGCAACCACCCCGAATCGGGACCTCGGCTGAGCGCCGTGCCTGTATCTGCAAGGAGACTCTACCGAACCGCGGTTCGCCACGCAGACCGTCTCCAGCCCTTCAATGGTCAGTAGATCCGCTGCTCGAGACGCCGAGTGCCGTGCCACTCAGTAGTCGGGCGGATTTCCGCCATGGGTGCCCCATCTACTCTCCAGATCTCCACCGCCACGTAGTCTTCTACCCAAGCCGCTCGAGACACTGAGTGCCGTGCCACTCGGTAGTCGGGCTTGGCAACACCAAAGAAGGGGGTCAGATAGAGCAGGACCGCAGGCGGATACTCCCATTCCGCCACACTGGTGGCAGCGGTGGGATAAGCTCTCTGCACCCCCCAAGAAGACCCTCACCATGGCGGGGTACAGTGCCTACAGACGGGACGTCCTGCGGGGCATGTTGGAGAATCGGGGAGGAACTCCCGGCAACAAAAATAAGAAGACCCTGGTGAAGGAGCTTACCAGGATGGACCAGCGACTGATAAGCACCCCAACCCTGGCTCAGGACCCTAATGAGCACCTTCGGCAGAGAGCTCGGTCCATGTTCGAAAGATTCGGCCTCACCCCCTCCGAGGACACGGTGAGACGACTGATGATGGACTTCCAAGTAGAGGAGGAGAAGGAACGTCAGCTCGAGCTGCGATGGGCAGCGCTATGTGCACAAAAGATTGACTATTCTACCCCTGAACCCTACCCCGGAGAACCCTGGTGCGAGGTTTACAGCCCGCCTGGAACTGCATCCAGGGACTCTACACCCCCCAGCGATACCCCTTTCGGGACTTACAGCTCGCCTGGAGTCTGTATTGGGGAAATCGCACATCCCAGCGACCCTTGGGTGGAGGCTTACAGCTCGCCTGGAGCTGCATCCGAGGACGCCACACCCCCCAGCGAGTGGCAGTGCCACTGTCTCAGCACCCTCGCGGACTCGAGGGTGGAATTTCCGAGAAGGCTGCAGGAGGGCCTGGTCCGGTACCACGGGTCCACAGTGGAGCCCACTGGGTATGAGTGGCGGGACGAGATCCGCCAAGAACTTTGGTACGAGGCCCTGTACCATGAAAGGGACTACCATGACGTCCATGTTCCCTCTGACGCTGTCATCCACCAGGTGCAGTATAACGCTCGAGCAGCGTTCCTGCAAGATCGGCCCCCGGAGGAGTGGGAAGCAGAGCTCCAATACCTGGTGCAACAGGAGATTGCACTGGACGCCGCGTACCGCGCGCTCCGGTGGCTGACCGGCCCCCTGCTACCCCGCACCATTGACGGCGCCTCCACCGCAGGCTCCCACTACGGCGGCACAGGGCTGCTCTACGAGAGCATGTGCAAGGACCCTGGGTTTGGCGAAGAGACAGAAGAGCGGTCGGAGGAGATTCTGGAGTGACGGGAAAAAGAGCTCCCGTACGAGAGCAGGGACTCTGAGCTGGAGGAACTGGAGTTCCTAGCAGAGCGGGAATGGAAGCTCGAGAAGGCCTACAAGAGACTGTTGGACAGCGTTCCGCAGTCGGGTCTAAGTTCCCTGTACTGGGACTGTCCGGCCGAAGGCACCGACAGTCCAAGGGACCTTGAAGCATGGGAGGCCGAGATGTTCCCAGGGGTCTCCGTTGGGGCCCCAGCAGAAGAAGATACCTCCTTAAACCCGCAGGAATACAAGGTGTCCGTGCCCGCGGGCTCAGCGGAAGAGTTGGCAACGGGGCAGAGCGCCGCTGGCCTCTGCCCACCCTCAGCAGCAGAGGAAGTTATTCCCTTACACCCGCAGGAAGACACGGTGGCCGTGCCTGCGGGCCCAGCGGAAGAGCTGGCAACGGGGCAGAGCGCAGCTGGCCTCTGCCCCCTTCTCACAGTCTGCCAGGTGGAGCAGACCGATGGTTTCCCCGGGCTGGGTTGTCCGCAGCCATTGACCGCCCTGGGGATGGAAGAAATGACCCTCCCGCAAGGAGACCCCCACCCAGCGGAAGGGCTGGCAACGGGGCAGAGCGCCGCTGGCCTCTGCCCATCTCCCACCCTCTGCCCGAGGAGCAGAAAGGGGATACCCTCGCGCTGCTGATTTCGCAGCCATTGACCCCATCTAACCCCCTGGACTTTGTTCCGGTACCCACCTCCCCAGCAGAAGAGCTGGCAACGGGGCAGAGTGCATCTGGCCTCTGTCCACCCTCTGACGCCTGTCCCGAAGGGCAGAAGGAGGATTTCCCCGGGCTGATTGTTGTGCAGCCCTTGACCCCATCTTCCCCGCTGGACGTTGCTAACGCACCCACCTGCCCAGCAGAAGCACTGGCAACGGGGCAGAGTGCCGCCGGCCTCTGCCCACTCCCCGTCGTCTGCCCTGAGGAGCAGGCGAGTTTACCCGAGCTGCTTGTCTCACAGCCGTTGACCCAACCTGACACCCGGGATGTCATTTCTGCGCCCACTTCCCCAGCAGAAGAGCTGGCAACGGGGCAGAGTGCCGCTGGCCTCTGCCCACTCTCCGTCGTCTGCCCTGAGGAACAGCAGAATTTACCCGAGCTGCTTAGCCCGCAGCCGTTGACCCCATCTGACCCCCTGGACGTTGTTCCTGTGCCCACTCCCCCAGCAGAAGAGCTGGCAACGGGGCAGAGGGCCGCTGGCCTCTGCCCATCCTCCACCATCTGCCCCGAGGAGCAGAAGGGGGGTACCCTCGGGCTACTTATCCCGCAGCCACGGACCCCACTGGAGCTGGAGGACGCCATTCTCCTGCCCGGGGACCCTTTCTCGGCATTGAACCACCCAGCCGACGTGCTGGCAATGGGGCAGAGCCTGGTCCCCCTCTGCCCATCTCCACAACCCTTTGGCCCGGAGGCCCCATGCAGCCACTGTTTTCCCCAACGGCTGACCAGGACACTCAGGGTGCGTGCACTTGGCACCCGTTTTTCCCGGGTGCACGGTACCTCCGGAGATGGTACAGGCGGTAACCCTCCCCGACCACAGGAATCCTATCCCGGAGGGGGTAACCCCAAAGACTCGTACCCCCTACACGTCAGGCACTGCCTCCAGGACAAATGGAGAAGCCTGGTGACTCGCCTCCTTCCCACAGACTATGGGCCGCAAGGACTGCACCGACTTCCCCGGTGCGACCCGTTGGGGTCCAACCGGGTCTGTCGGACTTTGGAAAGGGGGAGGAGTGTCACAGAATGACCCAAGAGGCTAGGCGCAGCGAGCCCAGGATGCAAACCCAAGACATTTTTAAAAGGACCTATGTCATGGAGCTGAGGCAACGCTCCATGCTTCAAACCTCAAAAGACTTTATGGTCGGTTTTATCGTGTGATTTTAAATATTTTACCTCGTTTGGTTTTAGTTTAATTTAGTTTAGTGAAATGACATAGCTTTGGTTTAAAATATACTTATATTCCTGTAGATAAATGTGTGTTTCTGTAGCTAGTAAATAAGTTTTGCTGTTGTGTAATTTATGCGTCAGGGATTTTCCCCATTATCTAGCTACATGTTTAATTTAAGGGATCTCTGATAGTGTGTGTTTAATCTGATGTGCTGGAACAATGGCTGTACAAACGTTGTGTGCGCTGAAGGCTAAGAGAATGTGAAGAATGTTGATTGTAAATAACTGACCTAACTCATTAGTATGGGTATGCAAATTATGACTGTTGTACTTCAGCATAAATAGTGGCGTGTGATTAAAAGAGTTCAGTTCATCTGAGTGTTTTGAAACATACAGCTCTGCCTGGTGTTGTCATTTCACGTCGGCTACATATCACCACCACCCAGGAACGGGTCACTCTAACTCCGCAGCAGAACATCGATTCGCCGCGCCGTTGCGCCACCTTGAATCGGTATCTTGGGATACCGCAACCACCCCGAATCGGGACCTCGGCTGAGCGCCGTGCCTGCATCTGCAAGGAGACTCTACCGAACCGCGGTTCGCCACGCAGACCGTCTCCAGCCCTTCAATGGTCAGTAGATCTGCTGCTCGAGACGCCGAGTGCCGTGCCACTCAGTAGTCGGGCGGATTTCCGCCGTGGGTGCCCCATCTACTCTCCAGATCTCCACCGCCACGTAGTCTTCTACCCAAGCCGCTCGAGACGCTGGGTGCCGTGCCACTCGGTAGTCGGGCTTGGCAACACCAAAGAAGGGGGTCAGATAGAGCAGGACCGCAGGCGGATACTCCCATTCCGCCACAGTTGTGTTTTATAAATCTTTGATCATGTGGTGAGATTAAAATATTTTTGCATACATAATAAATATATATATTTTTATCTAAGCTGGTTGGTTCTATTTTTTAAAACTAAAACACGTACAATTAAAAGAATTTAGGAGAACTTCTGGGAAATACAAACAAGATAAATTTGTTGTTGTTTATATCTCGTGTACGTTTCTTATATGATTAATATCTCCGACAATCCATATGAGCTGGGGCAAATATATCCATGTGAGCTGGGGCAAATATATCCATGTGACCTGGGGGCAAATATATCCATGAGCTGGGGGCAAATATGTCCATATGAGCTGGGGGCAAATATAGCCATATAACCAGTGCTGGGTATATTATTCTGGGGGTCAAATGCTGGGTATATTTTTCTTGGGACTCAGTGCTGTGCTTACTATTCTTGGGGCTCAGTGCTGTGTATATTATTCTGGGGGTCCAGTGCTGGGTATATTATTCTTGGGGCTCAGTGCTGGGTATATTATTCTTGGGGCTCAGTGCTGTGCATATTATTCTGGGGGACCAATGATTGTGCATATTATTTTGGGGGCTCAGTCTGTGTATATAATTCTGGGGGCTCAGTGCTGTGCATATTATTCTTGGGGCTCAGTGCTTTGCATATTATTCTGGGGGTCCAATGCCTGTGTATATAATTCTGGGGGGGTCTGTGCCTGGATATATATATATATATATATATGTTATATATATAACGTGTTAGTCCAGTTGCCAAAATCACAAGTATACCAGTACGTAGTGATACCTTTCACTGATCAGTATAGTTTCCAGACCTGAAGAGGAGAGGTTACACTCTTGAAAGCTTGTCTTTTAAATGTAATGTTAACCCAATAAAAATGGTATCACACGTACTGCTATACTCGTGATATATATATATTTTTTCCTCAGGTAATAGGGGATGTGTCGAATTCGTGAGAGAGTTCTCTCACTTTTTTTCTCAGGACTTGACCCCTGGTTACAGTGGTGCTATTTTGATTTAGGGGCAGCGTGAGAAACATTGTGATGGAGTCCAGGAGCAAAACAGCAGCCGAGGGGGGGGCTGAGGGCCGCGATTGGGAGTAGGAGCAACTGGAGTAGCTGCTTGCATATGTGCGGGTGGCTGCTTTCAGTAATGGCCTGGAGTGGGCGGTGACCCGAATAAAGGATGTAGTAGAACCAGCGGCTGTGGTGGTTGTTGGAGCGGATGCTGCAGTGGCTGGGACTGCATGAGTGGAGAATACAGTGGACTCATTGGCAGCCCCTGTGATGCTTTTGACGGCTCAGCTGGTCTGAAAAAGTTGCTCTCCTGTGTGGCTGAGTCTGGGACTGGTTTGGGCATTTTGGAAGGCTGGGGTGCGGAAGGGATGGACAGATGTTGCTGGTTCTGTAAGGTTGGTGTATGAACCTGCTGGTTTCAGATAGGCTGGTCTGAGGTCGAGAACTCTGATGGGGGTTGGAGTTTCTGGGTCGAGTGGGGGGCTAAGGTTTTGGGCCATATGTTGTTTGCGGTTGCAGTTGGGGGGGTCTAGGGCTATTGTTTTGGGAGGTGGGTATGTGTTGAGTGGTTTTGGAGGGGGAGGATTGGATTTGGTTAGGGGGCTAGCTTTGTTAGATGCTGGGTCCCTGGGTTCGGAGGTCGGGAGGGTGTTGGGGGATGTGGCGGTGGCTAGATTTTTCTTTGGACCAGGTGTTTCGGCCTGGGTCTTTGGTAGGGGGAGGGTCTCTCTGGTGGAACCAGGTTTTCTGTGGACCTTCGGGACAGAGAGTTTGGCCACTGGGTGAGGTCGTCCCTTTCTGTTTTTACTTGGCAGTTTTATTCTGGTGTGTGGGGGGAATTGGAGGAACTGCTGCATTGGTATTGGGGCGTGGCTTCTGTGGCAGAGCTTTGGGACAAGTGTATTGGTTTGTGTTTGCGGATGCAGGAAATAGGGGTTTCACCACGGCTGCTTGAGCAGTCTCTTTATGCTCTGGCTTTTCTTTTTAAGCAGCGGGGTTGGGATGATGTGACTAAAGATTTCATTGCACGGCAGGTGGTTAAGAGTTTTCGGAGGGGTTGTTCTCAGGTGAATGGGAGGTGGCTGGTGTCAGTCCATGTGCTGAGGGACGTGCTGGGGTTTTTGGGGGAGATTTGGTGGGATAGTTACGAGGTGGCTTTGTTTCGATCTGCTTTCATGCTTGCATTTTTTTGGGGTGATGCGCAAAGGTGATTTGGGTAGCCCGAGTAAATCGGTACTGGGTGGTTTGAGTCGGGACAATGTGTCAGTGGGGGCTGATTGAATGTCTTATTGGCTGCGTCACTCAAAGTTGGATCAGTTGTGGAGAGGGCGGCATGTTCTTTTGTATGAGGTGCCAGGGGGGTGTGGCTTACCTGGTGTCTACAGTTACCAGTATCTGGTAGCGATGGCCAGACTCAGAGGTCCCCTTTTTTGTGTCATCGGGATGCCGTTTTCCCGCTATCAGTTTATTGGCCTGTTCAAAGCTGGGTTAGTGAGGGTGGGTCGTAACATAAAAAGAAGAGCAATTCATGACTTAAATAAATAAATAAGATCCCAGGAGGGTTCTTGTGGTTCAGGAGTGGGGTTTTTTTGTGGGGTGTCTGGTTTTAATTGTAGTTTCTCCTTCGTAGTTTGTCTGGATCGTCAGCTACTCTTATGTCATGTGGGCACAGTGGAAACCAATGGTGCAGCTGGGCTTCTCAGTGGAGGTGGTGTTCGTCACTTGGATTGGTGTCTAAAGTTTACTGTGGTGTGCTTTCTGTGGGTTGGTTACTGGCAAGACGTTTGTGGTTGGGGCCGGTGCCTCAAATTGTGGTTATCCATTTGGGGGGTAATGACTAGGGATGAGCGGTTCGGGTTCAGACAGTTTGGAGTTCGGCCCGAACTTAGCCTGTTCGGGTAGATCGCGAACTCCGAACATTTCCGGGTGTTCGGTGCATGTTCGAGTCCACAATGCATCACAATGGACCACAATGCATTTTCCCACTGGCCTGAAGCTCGTAATTGGCTACAGCCTTGCACCTGACCACAGGTCTGGTGCAAGACAGGTTCAACAGTATGCCAATCACCGCTCAGAGTCCTGATTGGGCAAATTTTGCCCAATCATGGGCTCACAGAGCTAAGTCCCGCAACACACTATATAACGTTTCCACGCGCCGATTCTGCACGCATTTCAGAGGAAATTTCAGAGGAGATTGTTGTGTGTTGTTTCTGCCGGTCTGCCACGCTAGTGGGGGGGGTCTGGGGGGGTCTCATTTCTACAACATATCAGGGAATTGATATGTGTCTTGCCACACAGCCAGCAAGTTTTTTGGGGCTCACTAATTTCTTTAAAACATTTGTGAATTGAGGTGATGTGTGTCTTGTCACACAGCCAGTACCACGCAGTATTTTGGGGCTCACTAATTTCTTTAAAACATTTGTGAATTGAGGTGATCTGTGTCTTGTCACACAGCCAGTACCACGCAGTATTTTGGGGCTCACTAATTTCTTTAAAACATTTTGAATTGAGGTGATCTTCTGTGTCTTGTCACACAGCCAGTACCACGCAGTATTTTGGGGCTCACTAATTTCTTTAAAACATTTGTGAATTGAGGTGATCTACTGTGTCTTGTCACACAGCCAGTACCACACAGTATTTTGGGGCTCACTAATTTCTTTAAAACATTTGTGAATTGAGGTGATCTGTGTCTTGTCACACAGCCAGTACCACGCAGTATTTTTGGGGTCACTAATTTCTACAAAATATTTGGGAATTCTTATAATCCGTGTGTTCTCGCTGGCTGCCACCCATCAAGGGGTCTCACTGATTTATAAGAGGTTTCACTGCCACACATCAAAGGGTCTCACTGATTTATAGGAGGTTTCACTGCCACCCATCAAAGGGTCTCACTGATTTATAGGAGGTTTCACTGCCACCCATCAAAGGGTCTCACTGATTTATAGGAGGTTTCACTGCCACCCATCAAAGGGTCTCACTGATTTATAAGAGGTTTCACTGCCACCCATCAAAGGGTCTCACTGATTTATAGGAGGTTTCACTGCCACCCATCAAAGGGTCTTACTGATTTATAGGAGGTTTCACTGCCACCCATCAAAGGGTCTCACTGATTTATAGGAGGTTTCACTGCCACCCATCAAAGGGTCTCACTGATTTATAGGAGGTTTCACTGCCACCCATCAAATGGTCTCACTGATTTATAGGAGGTTTCACTGCCACCCATCAAAGTGTCTCACTGATTTATAGGAGGTTTCACTGCCACCCATCAAGGGGTCTCACTGATTTATAAAGGGTTTCACTGCCACCCATCAAAGGGTCTCACTGATTTGTAGGAGGTTTCACTTCCACCCATCAAAGGGTCTCACTGATTTATAGGAGGTTTCACTGCCACCCATCAAGGGGTCTCACTGATTTATAAGAGGTTTCACTGCCACCCATCAAAGGGTCTCACTGATTTATAAGAGGTTCACTGCCACCCATCAAAGGGTCTCACTGATTTATAGGAGGTTTCACTGCCACCCATCAAAGGGTCTCACTGATTTATAAGAGGTTTCACTGCCACACATCAAAGGGTCTCACTGATTTATAGGAGGTTTCACTGCCACCCATCAAAGGGTCTCACTGATTTATAGGAGGTTTCACTGCCACCCATCAAAGGGTCTCACTGATTTATAGGAGGTTTCACTGCCACCCATCAAAGGGTCTCACTGATTTATAGGAGGTTTCACTGCCACCCATCAAAGGGTCTCACTGATTTATAGGAGGTTTCACTGCCACCCATCAAAGGGTCTCACTGATTTATAGGAGGTTTCACTGCCACCCATCAAAGGGTCTCACTGATTTATAAGAGGTTTCACTGCCACCCATCAAAGGGTCTCACTGATTTATAGGAGGTTTCACTGCCACCCATCAAAGGGTCTCACTGATTTATAGGAGGTTTCACTGTCACCCATCAAAGGGTCTCACTGATTTATAGGAGGTTTCACTGCCACACATCAAAGGGTCTCCCTGATTTATAGGAGGTTTCACTGCCACCCATCAAAGGGTCTCACTGATTTATAGGAGGTTTCACTGCCACCCATCAAAGGGTCTCACTGATTTATAGGAGGTTTCACTGCCACCCATCAAAGGGTCTCACTGATTTATAGGAGGTTTCACTGCCACCCATCAAAGGGTCTCGCTGATTTATAGGAGGTTTCACTGCCACCCATCAAAGGGTCTGTCACGGGATGGCCCAGCACCCTCAGCCAGGGGCGGTGCACAGTGACAGTGGTGGCTATGGACACTTGGGTGTGGTGGCACGCACCTAGTTTTATAAATACTTTTATTTAGATGTGATTATTGTGTGGTGTAATAAAGTGTTCCCCGTTGGTTTATTGCGTAATGTATTTTCCCTTTGTCTGCCTTGCTCGCCGCCATTTTCCGATCACCTTGTGGCGCAGTTCAGAATCTTCGATTCGGAAAATGGCCGATTCGAACCATCCGGTTCGAATCGTAAAATGGCCGATTCGGACCATCCGGTCCGAATTGGCGACTCCCTGAAGTGTAATGGCCAATGGGTCCTGGGAGGGCGGGCAAGGAGTCCCATTGTATTCTAATTTATGTGAAGTTGATAAATGCTTGAACCGTGCATAATAAAGGCAGATTTAGCAGTGCATCCAGCCTCGACTGATGTGTCTTTTTCTCCGCCGTACTTTTCGTTCTGAGAATCCCTCGAGGTCTCAGGGTGCGGTGTCCCAGATCCGAACCGAACCGAGCGCTCTGTGCCTGCATCGAGCATCAGGGCAGAGGCGCAGCGGAAGGTGATTCGGTTCCCAGATCGAGGGATCCGATCCGAAGGGCGCGGCCGTGTACCGCGCTTCGGTATTGCGAGGGATTGCGGTAAGATCCGAATCCCTCGCCGATCCCGCAAGATCCGAAGATTCATCTGTCCCCGATCCGAAGAGTCCTCCACTGAGATCCGAAGATTTACCCGCGCCGGGATCGGAAACGTTTCCCGCAGAAGATCCGAAACGTTTCCCACATAAGATACGAAGATTCCTCCGCGGCTGGCAGATCCGATCTCCACGAACGCCCCACACCCGCAAGGTCAGTGAACCAGTTGCTCGGGACGCTGAGTGCCGTATGGCTCAGTGGTCGGGCTGGTTCTAGACAGGGGTCCCCTCCACCGCCCGCTAACCCCTCCCCGGGGTCACGCCAGGCCGCACGAGACGCCGAGTGCGCGCCACTCGGTAGTCGGGCCAGCGGTAAGCGACGGGGTCACGCAGATAGAGCACACCCGCAGGCGGAACAACATCCCATTCCGTCATACTGGTGGCAGCGGTGGGATCGCTCTCTGCAGGCCCCTAGGAGACCTACGCCATGGTGGTGTACACCTACTATGACCGGGACACCCTGCGTGGGATGTTGGAGAACCGGGGAGGAACGCCGGGTAACAAGAAAAGAAAGACCCTGATCAAGGAGCTGACTATGGATCAGGACGGGGCGATGACGCCCGTTCCCAGCCCTGTCCACGCGGAGGTGGAGGAAGATGCTGGCCTCCGAGAGGTGCGGCGTCGGATTGCCCTGCTCGGGGATGCCCCAGCGACGGCGGACAGATGCCGGTGATCCGGGAGTTCTACCGTGAGGTTGAACAGGAAAAGGACCGCCAGCACGAGCTGCGGTTGGCAGAGCTCCGCGGAGCAGAGCCAGAAGATTGGAACCCCGAACCCTATCCTGTGGAACCCTGGGTCGAGGCTCACAGCTCGACTGGAGCTTCACCTGGGGAATCTGCAACCCCCAGTGACTACGCTTGCGGGACTCTCAGCTCGCCTGGAGCCTGTACTGAGGACGTCACTCCTCCCAGCGACCCTCGGATGGAGACTCACAGCCCGCCTGGAGCTGCATCTGAGGACGCCACATTCCCCATTGAGGAGCGGTGCTCCTACGCTGGCACCTTCGCCGACATAAAGATCGTGTTGGCAAGAGAGCTGCAGGAGGACCTGGAGCAGGACCAGAGGTCCACAGAGGAACTGTGGTACGAGGCCCTGGACCATGAGCGGGACTGCCATGGTGCGTACATTCCTTCCGACGCTGTCGTCCATCGGGTGCAGTACATGTGCGAGCAGCGTTCCTGCAAGGTCGGGCCCCAGAGGAGTGGGAAGCCGAGCTCCGGAGTCTGGTGCAGGAGGAGATCGCACTGGACGCCGCGTACCGCGCGCTCCGGTGGCTAACCGCCTCTCCGACAGCGCGCCCGATGGGAGGCAGTTCCATTGCAGGGCCTCGCTACGGAGGCACGGGGCTGCTCTACGCGAGCATGGCCGCCGACCCCGAGTTGGAGAGGAGACGGAGGAACGGATGGAAGACATCCTGGAGCGACGGGAACTGGAGATCCCGTCAGACACAAGGGACTCGGTGTTTGAGGAGCTGGAGTCCCTAGCAGAGCGAGAGTGGGAGCTCGAGGTGGCTTATCAAGACTGTTGGACGGCGTTCCGCAGACGAGCCTGAGCTCCCCGTGGTGGGACGGGTCGGCGGAGGAAGTCGACAGTCCCCAGGTTTGGGACCTATGGGAGGCCGAGGCGGACCCATGGGTGCCCGTGGGGGTTTCGACTGAGGAAGTTACCCCCTCACCCCGCAAGAGGACAGGGTGGCCGAGGCCACGGGTCCAGCGGGGGAGGAGACGGATGGTCTCCCCGGGATGGGTTGTGCGCAACCATTGTTTGCCCCGGGGGGTGAAGTGACCATCCTTCCCCAAGGAGATCTCCAACCAGCGGAAGAGCTGGCTACGGGGCAGAGTGCCGCTGGCCTCTGCCCACTGCCTACAGTCCGCCAGGAGGAGCCGACGGTTGGTCCCCCCGGGATGGGTTGTGTGCAACCATTGTTTGCCCCGGGGGGTGAAGTGACCCTCCCTCCCCAAGGAGATCTCCCACCAGCGGAAGAGCTGGCTACGGGGCAGAGTGTCGCTGGCCTCTGCCCACCACCCACAGTCTGCCGGGTGGAGCAGACGGATGGTTCCCCCGGGATGGGTTGTGCGCAACCATTGTTTGCCCCGGGGGGTGAAGTAACCATCCTCCCGCAAGGAGATCCTCCTCACCCAGCTGAAGAGCTGGCCACGGGGCAGAGCGCCGCTGGCCTCTGCCCACTACCCACAGTCTGCCAGGTGGGGCAGACAGATGGTCCCCCCGGGCTGGGTTGTGCCCAGTCAGTGGCGGTCCCGGGGGGAAAAGAAACCATCCTCCCGCAAAGGGATTTCCACCCAGCGGAAGAGCTGACGCCAGGGCAGAGCGCCGCTGGCCTCTGCCCGTCTTCCCCAACTCGCCCCGAGGGGCAGAGTGAGGTCGACCCCGTGCAACTGCTGTGGCATCCATTTGTCTCCCTTGTCGGCTACCAGGAAGAGCAGCCAGGTTTGGCTCTATTTGCTCCTTCGGTTGCCGTGTCCGTACCTGGCCATCCAGTGGAAGAGCCGGCAACGGGGCAGAGCGCCGCTGGCCTCTGCCCATTTTGGCAACCCTTGGGCTCGGGGGCCTCACGCAGCCACGGTGCTTTCCCACGGCTGACCTGGGCACCCGGGGCGTGTGCATTTAGCACCCGGGTTCCCCGGGTGAGCAGTAACCCTGGAGGGGACACAGGAGGCACGCCGGCTCAGATGTATGTCCTCCCGCCCAGCCGGGGAAACTCTAAGGACATGGGGTCCCGGCCAAGCTGGCACGGCCGCAAGGCCAAATGGAGAGGCCTGGTGACTCGGCCTCCCCAGACTGACTATGGGCCTGGGAGCACCGACTTCCCCGGTATGACCCGGTGGGGTCAGACCAGGTGCGTCGAACTGGGGGAGGGGGAGGAGTGTCACGGGATGGCCCAGCACCCTCAGCCAGGGGCGGTGCACAGTGACAGTGGTGGCTATGGACACTTGGGTGTGGTGGCACGCACCTAGTTTTATAAATACTTTTATTTAGATGTGATTATTGTGTGGTGTAATAAAGTGTTCCCCGTTGGTTTATTGCGTAATGTATTTTCCCTTTGTCTGCCTTGCTCGCCGCCATTTTCCGATCACCTTGTGGCGCAGTTCAGAATCTTCGATTCGGAAAATGGCCGATTCGAACCATCCGGTTCGAATCGTAAAATGGCCGATTCGGACCATCCGGTCCGAATTGGCGACTCCCTGAAGTGTAATGGCCAATGGGTCCTGGGAGGGCGGGCAAGGAGTCCCATTGTATTCTAATTTATGTGAAGTTGATAAATGCTTGAACCGTGCATAATAAAGGCAGATTTAGCAGTGCATCCAGCCTCGACTGATGTGTCTTTTCTCCGCCGTACTTTTCGTTCTGAGAATCCCTCGAGGTCTCAGGGTGCGGTGTCCCAGATCCGAACCGAACCGAGCGCTCTGTGCCTGCATCGAGCATCAGGGCAGAGGCGCAGCGGAAGGTGATTCGGTTCCCAGATCGAGGGATCCGATCCGAAGGGCGCGGCCGTGTACCGTGCTTCGGTATTGCGAGGGATTGCGGTAAGATCCGAATCCCTCGCCGATCCCGCAAGATCCGAAGATTCATCTGTCCCCGATCCGAAGAGTCCTCCACTGAGATCCGAAGATTTACCCGCGCCGGGATCGGAAACGTTTCCCGCAGAAGATCCGAAACGTTTCCCACATAAGATACGAAGATTCCTCCGCGGCTGGCAGATCCGATCTCCACGAACGCCCCACACCCGCAAGGTCAGTGAACCAGTTGCTCGGGACGCTGAGTGCCGTATGGCTCAGTGGTCGGGCTGGTTCTAGACAGGGGTCCCCTCCACCGCCCGCTAACCCCTCCCCGGGGTCACGCCAGGCCGCACGAGACGCCGAGTGCGCGCCACTCGGTAGTCGGGCAGCGGTAAGCGACGGGGTCACACAGATAGAGCACACCCGCAGGCGGAACAACATCCCATTCCGTCATAGGGTCTCGCTGATTTATAGGAGGTTTCACTGCCACCCATCAAAGGGTCTCACTGATTTATAAGAGGTTTCACTGCCACCCATCAAAGGGTCTCACTGATTTATAGGAGGTTTCACTGCCACCCATCAAAGGGTCTCACTGATTTATATGAGATTTCACTGCCGCCAATCAAGGGGTCTCACTGCATTTTAGGAGGTTTCTGCGAATTGTAATCTGTGTCTTGTCACTGTTGCCAACTATCAGGGGGTCCTATCAGGGGGTCTCACTGACTTGTAGCAGATTTCTGCGAATCGTAGTTTGTGTCTTGTCACTGGCACCCATCAGGGGGTCTCAATGATTTATAGGAGGTTTCTGCGAATTGTAATCGGTGTCTTGTCACTGGCTGCCAGCTATCAGGGTGTCTCACTGAGTTATACCAGAGTTCTGTAAATCTTTAATCTTTATACCAGAGTTGAATCAGAGTTCTGTATATATTTAATCTATATATCACTCACCATGTCTGAAAGAACAAAAAGGACAGGCAGACGCTCCCAGACACAGATAAGAGGGCAAGCGGCCCCTGTGTCGGGAGGCTGTGCCTCTGGTCGTGGTGGACGTGGTGCATCCTCTGCAGGGGCACGCTTGTCCTTTAAAACTGGTGCTGGCTGTCTTCTTAACCTGCAGCAACATACAGAGGATTTGGTGGATTGGCTAGCCAGGCCATCCTCATCCTCCGAGTCCTCTGCCAGCCAGGCTTCTAGTGCTTTACAGTCCACCTCAGCTGCCAAAGCATCTAATGCAGCCTCCATGTCCACAGCTACTCCTGCCGTAGCCTCGCTATCACACACGGAGGAGTCAGCTGAATTGTTTGACTACAATGACAGTGACATGCTGCTTGACGATGCGCAGCAACTACAGTGCTCTGATTCAATCTCTGAGGTTGAGCAAGGGAGTATAATCAACCTAGAGGAAGGGGGTGCCAGTGATGACACACAAATAACTGGCACTCATGTTGCCCCAGCAGCTGCAGCATACTGCCAAGTTGGCTCCAGTGACGAGGAGATAGGGGGTGAAGATGACATTGATGGTCACTGACTCCACCTGGGTGCCAGATCGAACTGAGGAATCAAGTGAGGAGGAGGGGGAGGAGGAGGCACAGCAAACACGAGGCACAACATCCTCTGTGACTAACTGTAGCACTAGCCAGTCCAAGGCATCAGATGTCAGAGCTGCTCCGGTGCAGAGCGATGTTGTCTCAAAGAACACATGCAGGAACTCTGCTGTCTGGGAGTTCTTTAAGAAATTTGCAGCAGACCCCGCCGTTGCTATTTGTAATCTATGTCAGAGGAGGCTGAAGCGTGGGATAAACACCGGACACTTGGGAACCACGTGCTTGAGGTGACATAAGACCACCCGCCATGCATCCCGTTGGCGCAAAACTTTGCGTAGGTCCTCCTCCTCCTCATCTGTCTCTACCCCCACTGTATGTCCTGCCATGTCATTGCCTACAACCTCCACTGACAGTGATGATGCTACAGTAATGGATGTACCAGGTCCTTCCTCACAATGTGACATCCTACCAGCATCTGAAAATTTACTCAGTCAGATTACATTGCCGCAGCTGCTGCAGCGTAAGAAAAAAAATAGTCCCAACCATCCCCAAGCACAGCGTCTAAATGCCAGCTTAGCAAAATTACTCGCATTGCAGCTGCTGCCTTTCCAGCTGGTGGACTCTGCTCCCTTCCGTGATTTTGCTGAATGTGCTGTACCACAGTGGCAGGTTCCAAAACGCCATTACTTTTCACGCAAGGCCATTCCAGTATTATACCAGCACGTGGAAGACAATGTTATCCAGTCATTGGGAAAGGCAGTCAGCAACAAGGTGCATGTGACTTTGGACATGTGGTCCAGCAAGCATGGACAGGGTCATTACATTTCCTTCACAGCACACTGGGTAACTCTGATTGTAGCTGGGAGGGATCCAAGACGGGGCTCTGTGCTGGAGCTTGTTATTCCACCACGCCTCCAGAAAGCTGCTTGTATGAGGTCTGTCTGCTCCACCACCACCACCTCTCCCTCTTCCTCCTCCTCCTCCTCCTTCTCTGTCTCAGGCGAAGTGGCAGTTAAACTGATGCCTGACAGGGTCTACGCAATGGCTCAAGCAAAAAGAAGCCATACTGTGCTTGAGCTGGTTTGTTTAGGGGACAGGAGCCACACCGGGCCATAAATTCTGTCAGCTCTGCAGGGCCAGGTGCAGAGATGGTTAACACCACGCCAACTTGAGCTGGGAATGATCGTCTGTGATAATGGCAGCAACCTTCCCTCCACCCTACGCAAGGGTAAATTGACGCATGTACCATGCCTAGCACACATCCTAAATCTAGTATACAGCGTTTCCTAACCAAGTACCCAGGGCTGCCAGAGCTTCTCAGTCAGGCCAGAAAAGTCTGCAGCCACTTCAGACGGTCATTCCCAGCAAGCGTTCGCCTGGCAGAAATTCAAAGAGAAGTCCACCTTCCCACAAACCGTCTGATCTGTGACATGCCCACCAGGTGGAACTCGACATTAGCAATGCTGCAGCGTCTGCACAAGCAGCAGAGGGCCATCAACGAGTACTTGTGTGAGTATGGCACAAGGACAGGTTCAGGTCAACTTGTTTCCCCCCACCGCAGTGGCTGACGATCAAGGATGCATGCACTGTACTGTCACCATTTGAGGAGGCAACGAGGATGGTGAGCAGGGACAGTGCATGCATCAGTGACACAATTCCTTTAGTGTTCCTGCTGGAGCACACTCTGCGGGGAATTATAGATGTGGCTCAAGAGGCAGAGCAGCGGGAGGAAGAGGAGGCCTTCCCTAGCTCTCAAGGCCCCAGTCTTTCTACAGACAGCATTCCAGCGGGTCCTACTCAGATCAGACAGGAGGAGGAAGAGGAGGAATATTTAAGTAGTGGGGGCATTGAAGGTGGGGATTCCTCAAGAGAGGGTTTCGTGTGCCCAGAAACAGAAGGGCTAGTGCGTGGCTGGGAGGAGGAAGTGCACGATACGGTCATCCTCATTGACCAGGAAGACTCGGAAGCTAATGTCACCTCCAACCTACGCTGCATGGGCTCCCTAATAATGCAAAGCCTGCTAAAGGACCCCAGGATTCGTGCTACTAAAGGAGAGGGATCATTACTGGTTGGCAACCCTTCTTGATCCACGATACAAGGGTAAAGTTGCAGAGCTCATCCTGCCCGCACAGAGGGAGCACAGGATGAAAAGACTTGAGGACGCTCTAAAGTGACACTTGTGTAACACCTTTCCAGGCACTGGTAGATTACCAAGTGCTGACACAAGTGCTTCTGAGGCTGCGGATGATCAGAGGAATAGTGGTGAAGGCCAGGGCCGCTTGACTGATGCATTTTTCAATTTTTTTAGTCCACGACGCCCAGGGACGTCAAATGTAGGCACCCATTCCCAGCGTCTTCACCATATGGTGCAGGACTACCTAGGGGCAAGGGCAGACCTGGATACCTTTCCAGCAGATGATCCACTGGCTTACTGGGTGTTGAGATTGGATCACTAGCCAGAATTTAGCCAATATGCTATGCAGCTACTAGGTTGCCCTTCATCCAGCGTGCTTTCTGAAAGGACGTTCAGTGCCGCTGGAGGTTTTGTCACAGACAAAAGAGTGCATCTGTCCACCGACTCTGTAGACCAGCTGACATTTATAAAAATGAATCAATCCTGGATCAGCAGCTATCAACCCCCTGATGCTGACGTAACGGAATAGATCGGGGATGGCTTCTGCATTCACAAAACCTCCAGCACTGAACTCTTCCACAATATTTGGCTGCACTGATGCCAGTGCCAGATTTATATCATTTAAATTTTTTGAACCGCAGGGTCCAACCCTGCACTCTTCCACAATACCACAAAAGGGTTACGGTGTGAATGCACTTGCTGCCATGAAAGGCACAATATTTGGCTGCACTGATGCCTGTGCCAGATTTATATAATTTAAATTTTTTGAACTGCAGGGTCCAACCCTGCACTCTTCCACAATACCACAAAAGGGTTATGGTGTGAAGGCTCTAGCTGCCATGAAAGGCACAATATCTGGGTGCACTGACGCCTTGACCAGAATCATATCTTTATATTATAGGACCACATGGTCCACCCCTGCATTCTTCCACAATACTACAGAGGGGTTACTGTATGATGATACTTGCTGGCCTGGCAGTCTTGCACCAAAGGCACAATATCTGGGTGCACTGACGCCTTGACCAGAATCATATCTTTTTAATATAGGACCACATGGTCCACCCCTGCATTCTTCCACAATACTACATAGGGGTTACTGTATGATGATACTTGCTGGCCTGGCAGTCTTGCACCAAAGGCAGAATATCTGGGTGCACTGACGCCTTTACCAGATGCATATCTTTTTAATATAGGACCGCAAGTTTCACCCCTGCATTCTTCCACAATACTTCAAATTGGTTACTGTATGATGCTACTTGCTGGCCTGGCACCAAAGGCACAATGACAACAAGCAGCTGGTGGTATGGAGAAAATGTTACTTATCTTTCAAGGTAAAGCGCTGAGGTCGTTCCCTGGAGATGGTCCAATACTCCACACAGAGACAGGAAAGGAAATTGGGAGACCTCAGCGTCTGGAATGGGTCTCCGTGGGTCGATTCAACAAACCACGGATGCTGGAAACGCCAAAATTTTCCGCACACAGATGGGTATAGAAAATTTTTTTTATTCCGAATAAAATAAAATAAAATTAACACATACAAAGCCCAACGTGTTTCGTCTATTACAATTACATGTGATTCTGGATTTGATTTTAAAACTTTCTTTTGTAACCATACTTGAAAAAAGGGTAATTTTGTTCTTCTTCAGATATTTGCAGGCTTTGCATTTCGAGCATCTATGAAACCCATTGTATTCATTGTTGGAAACTGGAAGGTCGGAAGATATTAAAATGAGATTGGACTAAATGGAGGGGATTGGAGCATGGAATGGAGGCCTATGGGAATAAGAAATGAGGCCTGTGACTCCCCTACCATATAAGGAAAACGCCATAGCTAATAGGCTGACCAATAAAATCCCTATTAGGGTAATAAAAAGAATGATGGGTATTTTATGTGTTATATTATTTTCTGTCTTACAATTTCATGTATTTTATTGCCCTTCAGAAAGTCTATTGTAATAGACGAAACGCGTTGGGCTTTGTATGTGTTAATTTTATTTTATTTTATTCGGAATAAAAAGTTTTTTCTATACCCATCTGTGTGCGGAAAATTTTGGCATTTCCAGCATCCGTGGTTTGTTGAATCGACCCACGGAGACCCATTCCAGACGCTGAGGTCTCCCAATTTCCTTTCCTACCAAAGGCACAATATCTGGGTGCACTGACGCCCATTACCAGATAAAAAACTTTTCAATATAGGACCACATGGTCCACCTCTGCATTCTTCCACAATACTACAGAGGGGTTACTGTATGATGATACTTGCTGGCCTGGCAGTCTTGCACCAAAGGCAGAATATCTGGGTGCACTGATGCCTTTACCAGATGCATATCTTTTTAATATAGGACCGCAAGGTTCACCCCTGCATTCTTCCACAATACCACAGAGGGGTTACTGTATGATAGTACTTGCAGGCCTTGTACCAAAAGCACAATATTTGGATGCACTGCCACTGATGCCTGTATCAGATTCATATCCTCAGAGGGGTTACGGTGTGACGGCACTGTTGGGACGCTAAAGGACCAATTTTGAAGCACCTATTGTTACTTTCATCCAAAGCCTGCATAAGTTTCACAATAATTTAGCCAAAAAAATCAGTAAACTTTTTCTGCGTGTCCGAAAATGTCTCCTCTTTTCATACAGACTGCCGCCCCAAGCAGTTGTTTATGGATAGATTAAAGGAAAAGCATTTACCGTCATTTGAAACATAATTTTTTTGTTTTTAAGTGTTTCTATACATCCTACAAATCCGCCACTTCACGGGCAGTTTATGGGGACTTCCTAGGCACGATATTTGAAGGAATTTTTCGTTTTTATTTTTAACCCTTATTTCATGGAAAACTCACTGTCCCTTTAAAAATGTATTTTTTTAAACTTTTTGTCCTTGTTTCCTGTCCCCCAGGGCACTACCCGGACCCCCATACACCTTTTATGGCAAATATGTAGCATATATGCCCTCTTGGAGGGCACTCTAAAAACCGAATTTTCAGCCCCATTGACTTGCATGGGGTTCGGGTTCGGGTTCGGACCCGAACATTCGGAGAAATTCGGGTTCGGGCCCGAACCGAACTCAGGGGGTGTTCGGCCCATCCCTAGTAATGACATGGGTACGGTCCAATTTGAGATTTTGTTTCAGCGCACGCGGACAGATCTTCTCAATCAGTTGCGCATTTGGCTGCCACATGTGGTCATCATCTGGTCCGAGATGGTACCTCGTTGGGTTTGGCGACATGTTCGGATTCATGATGCCATTAATTGGACTCACATTAAGGTTAATTTACTTCAGATTTTTGTGATTAGGGTTTTTGTTTCGGCGCATGTGGACTGATCTCTGTCAGTCGCGAATTTGGTTGCCACAAATGGCCATCATCTGGTCTGAGATAGTACCTCGTCGGGTTTGGCGGCACGCTTGGGATCCTGATGTCATTGATTGGGGTCACATTATGGTTAATCGGCTAATGGCTAAGTTCGTCTGACAGATGTCAGGAGTTGTGGAGAGGCATCAGCTTCTGGAAGGGGATGGTGCGATCGGGTGTTCCTGTTCCTCCAAAATTGAATCCCTAAAATCTACAACCGCCAAAAAAGACCCCGGTTCAATAGTTTCAAAATTTTGTCTTGAAATTGCAAATACCAAATTTTTACATGTTTTTGCTTTTTAACCTCTTCACTGCCATTTCACCTCTATGCGCTGAGCTCATTTTGACCATTTTAAACTCATAATTTTTAAGGCCAGCCTAAGTCCTATTTTATTAAGCCCCCACAAGACAAATTTTTTTAAAAAATAAACAATTTTTTAATTTAATTTTTTAATATTTTTTATTTGTTTTAAAAATCTTTTTTACATCAACCTAGTAATATCATTGGAAAGGCCATGATAAGGCATTTCTAACGATATCAAACATGACCCTCTTGCTGCCACGTATCAGGAGATATGGGGATCCAAATGATCCCTCTATCTCCACTTGGCAGCTTGGGGGTTAACTGGCCCACTGAAGTTATCGCACATATGATGAAGATGTCAGTGGGTGGGGGGTGACCCAGAGGCTTGGCTGACATGCAAGATGTCAGCCACTTCCGGTTTTGAATCGTGATTCGGCGCCAATTGGTGCCTAATCATGATCCGGCAACACAATGGTTAAAGACAGATACCGCTGAAAAGAAGAGACGCTCCCCTTTCCAGTCGTACTTTTCTTTCTTTTTTTTACGTCTAGCGGTTTGGGAGGAAGAGTGCTCCAAAGGAGCCTCGCCCTTCCCTTTCCTGTTTTCCTATACAGGGGGCGCCTGGCGATGATGGCATCACGACTGCCTGGCCCCCTAAAAAGGCAGGGCAGATTTCCAGCCTGCCAGACCACAGCGGGAGCCTGGACAGAGAAGCAAGTATAGGGAGGGGAGGTTAGGAGATCGTGACAGACATAGTACATCCGCAGTCGTTAAGGGGATTTCCCCGCAGGACATATTACGTACGTCAGCGGTTGGGAAGAGGTTAATTATTATTTTTAAGTTTTTTATTTTCTTGCACAAATGGTATAATTGTTTATAAAATTGAATAACATGGGGTGCAAAGCGGGTGGGGTTTCATCAAATATAATGTGCAATATCTCCAAAACTGCAGCCGCACAAACTTTAATTTTTGCGGCACCAATCAGCACAAACCAATGGTATGTTTATTTTTAAAATTTAATAACGTGGGGTGCAAAGTGTTTGGGTTTCATCAAATATAATACACAACGGGCTCTATTACATTCCTCGCGCATCGGTTTTGCGCGCACGCAAATGTGCATATGCGCGAGGAAAAAAACATTTGCGCAGAATGTCGTATTTCGAAGTTCGCGCAAACGATGCGCGTTATCGTTTAACGCGGATGGACTTGTGCGAGCGTGATGAACTGTGCGCGTCCTATACTTAACATTGTGAGTGCAAATGCGTTCAGCGGATGGTATTTCAATAGATGCGCAACTTCCTACGAACGACGTTTGCGCGCATAATTTTAACGTCTTTGAAAACCTGGTGTTAACTGCAAATCTGAACGTTCTGGCCGAAACAAAATACACCAGCACGAAAAAAAAATACAGCGCAGTATAGTTACACATTCTACACATACCCAAACAAAAAATTTGTGAATTTGTGCATATTTTTTTTATTGCTGCAGCATGTATACTCAGATTTATTTTGTCAGGCACAAAAACGTTAGTGAGTCAATTAAGGTGAATTGATGTCAATTAAGGTTCACAATTCTGATTGGCTGAATCACCAGCACGAAAAAAAAATACAGCACAGTACAGTTACATATTCTACACATACCCAAACAATAAAATTAATAAATTGTTAAATTTTTTATTTTTGTTGCAGCACATATACGCAGATTGACTTTGACAGGCGCAATAACCGAAACCTAGCAAATGGTGGGCCTTAATTCTGATTGGCTGAATCCCGCGAAAAAAAACAGTCCGCGCACTGATTTACATGCCCAACGTTACTGCTCGCATATTACACTTCGTTTTGCGTGTTTATTTTACTAACGTTATATTTTGACGGATGAGAAAATGCGTTCGGATCCGAATATCACATTAATTTTCGCGTGATAACTCTGGACGATGCACGGAAAAAAAAATTGCTCTTCGCGAGCGAATGTAATAGGGGCTGACATTTCTGAAACCAAAACGGCACAAATGTTAGTTTTTGCGGCACAAATTATCACAAATGCAGCACGAAAAAATTATATATTTGCAGGGTTATGCAAAGAGATCCGAATGGCTCCCGAAAGGGAACCGAACGCTGAAATTCATTTACCTTTCTTGGCCATTCGGCTATCCAGAGAGCAGGCAATTCGCCAAATGTTGGCGAATTGCCTGCACATACGGTGGCTGTTCGTTGCCTGTTCGAGGGCAGTGAATCCCCATAGAAAAGCAATGCTTCGTCTATTCAGAGAACAATAACCAGCAGTGAAAAGTTGCCGAATTGCCCTGCCATTCGGTGGTTTCTTGGGGCAGATTTATTCAGGCGAATCCCAGTGGTACAGGGTTTGTGATGGGATCTAATGGGTAAAAAGTGTTAATGCCAGTATTTTCTCACGTCGCTAAGCTTGTAATTGAGCCCATAATGTGCAGTATCTCCTAAACCAAATCGGCACAAAGAAATGGTATGTTTTTTTAAAAAAAAAACATTAATAACATGAGTTGCAAAGTGGGTGTTTACATAATCTAAAAAGTCTAATTCGAAAGTGCCTGCTGCTGTTTTTACGTTTCTGCGCTGTTTGTGTTTAGGTCAAATTTTCCTCTTACTCGTTTATGCAACCCACACATTTTATATACTATTTTCCCCACCATTAAATGCACTTTCTAAAGATACCATTAATTCCATCATATCGTATAATTTACTGTAGAGGTGATGCCCGGCAGTGTGCAGAGTCATATGCTGCATTAATTATACTGTAGAGGTGCTGCCTGGCAGTGTGCGTATTCATATGCTGCAGTAATTATACTGTAGAGGTGCTGCCCGGCAGTGTGCGGATTCATATGCAGCATTATTATACTATAGAGGTGCTGCCCGGCAGTGTGCGGATTCATGTGCTGCATTAATTATACTGTAGAGGTGCTGCCCGGCAGTGTGCGGAATCAAATGCTGCATTATTATACTGTAGAGGTACTGCCCGGCAGTGTGCGGAATCATATGCTGCAGTAATTATACTGTAGAGGTGCTGCCCGGCAGTGTGCAGATGCATATGCTGCATAATTCTGTACAGGTAAGGCTAGGGTCAGACGAACGCATTTTTATGTTGTCTGTGAAAAAGTGCGTTCGAACGAATGGACGCATTTTTTCACAGAATACGTGATAGTGGTCATACTATGCGCATTTTCGTCCGTGATTTTGTACGGATCATCAATAAAACCCTTTTTGCGTCTGGACGTTATGTTGGCCGGACATTAGCAGCGTCTGACATCTCCAATTCACGCACACACGCCTCTAGCCGACGCAGCGCACTCTGTACGTCAGTACCTGCGGTTTCACGTTCTCGAAAAAATGCGTTCATTTTCCACTTGCGTTGCGCAGCCGGACTTTTGTGCGACCGTACTTCGTATATTGGCTGTCATTGCCCGGCATTTGCTGCTAGTGCGGCCGTGATTAAGTGCGCCTGCACGCGCGTTCGCACTGCCTCAGTCTGACCCTAGCCTAAATCGTTTTGTTCCTTTTTTTTCCTTTCATACTGTGATGGAGCGACTGTACCCTAACTTAGTACTTCTGTCCGTGGGCTCTCTCCCATGTAACAGTCGCCTGAGCAATCTTCCCTAACAGCTCCCTCAAAGCTTTGACCACTGCCGAAAGAATGAGGCTCACCGTTCGAAGTCAAAAGCAGAATGCTAGTTTATTCACAGAGACACAGATACAGTCAACCACCAACCCCCGTTGCATACAGCCAAACAGATAACATCACAGATCAAATACTGAACAAGACCTTCAAACAATGGACAACGGGATTTCCTGGGAGAAGGGGGAGGGAGAAGGCAGGTAAAACAAAAGGAATTTCTTATAGAGAGAACATACACAACAGTGAGAGCAGGTACTAATACAGAGGTCACACTATACAGAGAGAGGTTAGATAATTGAGAGAATGTACGTAAAATACACAACATTCACGATAACTACACAAGGGAAGAATACACAGGCATCAGTAATCTATAGTTTTCCGGGGAATGTTTAAAACAATGGAAAACCAAATATCTTTAAAAGGTCCACCAGTTCCCAAAGTTTCATGGGCCATAGTCTCTGGGCAGGAGGCTGGCCCACATCCCCCTCCAGATGCCCCAGTGACGGTAGGTTCCTTCACACATACCATTTTAATATGATTAAATAAAGTTGTGCAATGCATATAAGAAAAAAGGGATTGGGGCGTGGCCTGACAACTAAGATGGACGCGTAAGTGTTTAGCTCTGTACCACCACCATGCTTTTCACCGGCTTTCAGATGCCTCTCTGCAGCATGGGTCACAGAAAAAAGACTCCAGTAGACCCTGGATCGTCGGGGACCCCGAGGCAGGCTCTCGTAGGGCCTTTGGACAATTACTTTCAGCCGCCAGCCTCACCACCACTAGACCTGCGGCCTACGCATGGGACGGAGGCGCTGAGACCAGGCACTAAGCAATCAATGGCTGACCGCGTGGCGGAACTCATTGCTGGCTTGCCGACCCGTGACTATGTGCCGACCTTACTAGATGCGGTTCAGGAGAACCTAAATCAGGATCTTGCCGCGATGCGCAAGGACATGGGAGCACTGACTGCACGGGTGGCGGCATTGGAGGCGGCTCCGTCTCCGTCTAAGGACCACTGCGACCAGTGGAGGATCTTCAGACCACCTCGGTGGTCACTGAGGTATGGCGCCGGTTGGATGACCTTGAGAACATATCCCACCGCAACAACATCGGGGCATCTGGGAGGCAGTTACTGACTTAAACTCCTGCCTCGGGCATATTTTCAACACCATCATGGTCGAATGTGTTGTACACCCCTCCAGCTTCGACCGAGCACACGGGCCTTGCGGCCTCACCCTGTTGACACGTCACAGGCGCGTGATGTTATTTGCCGCATGGCAGACCACCGACTCAAGCAGGTGATTATGAAAGCAACGAGACGCCATCGCATATGGGAGACTGGAGGGGACAGCCGTGAAATTTTCCCGGATCTGGCCCAATCAACGCTACATGCTCGCAGGGCCTTACACCCTCTGACCTCTCTGCTGAGCTCTCGTTCGGTTCCCTATAGATGGTCCTTTCCGTTTGCATTGGTGGTCTCCAATGCGGCGGTCTCTGCCTCTATCCGCTCTATATCGGATGTCCCCAACTTCCTAGCTACGTTTGATGACAGCGGCCGGGATTGACTCTTAATATGGGGTGCAACGGGGGGACTAGGGTTGATATGTAGTGCCTACTGTTCTGATATAAGGTTTCACATGGCTCTTAGGGTGGAGAAGAGTGGTGGGGGGAAGCTTGCTGGTTGTATACAGTGTTTTCTTTGCTTGCAGGAGGGTTATGGGTGGGTGTGGGGATGAAACTTGCTAACAATGATGTTTGTACATTGTGCTTTGTAGGGTGGTGGGTGGGGGGATGATTTGGTGGGGACGGGGAGTCAGCTCCTGTTGAAGGGAATGTCTTTTTGTGTTGGTACCCGGCTGATAATTCGTTTTGGGAGGGGGTGGGGTTTGTTTATAGTTCTACATTGTATCGTGTCCTGTTTTCACCGTGCTGCACCGGTGGATGTTCGCTTTAGAGATGATTGGGGACGCAGGTCCCAGGCACGTTATTGGTGGCTACCAGAGACGTCCCCGGGGCTCGCCTCCACACGTAATGCAACCCATGGAGGGGCCTGCTCTTTGTTACACTACTCATGCTCTTTCTGCTGCGCGGTGGGGTACTATTGATGTACTCTCCTCTATGAACTTTCTCTTTCCTTTCTTCTGCTCTCTCTCTTCTTTCTGTACTGTTGACATTGCCGCCCAAAGTTATCCCCACATAGGTGGACATCTATATTCCTGGGGTGTTGCTTCACGTGGCGTCGAGACCCTACAAATTTTCTCTCTATTTCTCTCCTATTTCTCTTTTCTCTGCCCTCTGCTTTCTCCTCTGTCTGATTACCCTCATCCTCACTCTCTCTTTTTTTTCCTTCTCTCTCCTCTCTCCCTCCTCTCCTTTCTCCCCCCCCCCTGTAGTGGTGTGGTGGCGTGAGTGTCGCTTTTTCTTGAGATTGTCTGACCGCTTATCATACGCCTGTACTGCAGGGCGACGCTGCCCTGTGTGGTGCCTACTCTGGCCGCCATGGAGGGCCGGTCTGTCGGGTATATTACACACAAAAGAGAATTTTAAAATGGACGCCTGTAGCCATTTTGTTTTAAAGACAGTTTTTCTTTCAAAATATTCTCTAGGTTTAGAAATGAACAAGATTTTTTTCTACAAAGTTCATTCCTGGGTTAAGAAGTCCCAGACATGAAGGAACCTAGAATGAATGAATGTGAGATAATGTTAAGACATGTTATAATAACCAATAACTATTGGTTTGTCTGAAGTTCTAAAACAAAAGAGATTTTGTCTTTTGGGTATAGGAATAAGAGTTAAAGTATTCTGTAATATAGAATTATATTCACAAAATATATGTTTATAATCAAGGTATATTTTATTATAATTACAGTAGGAAATATACTCCAAAATATAGAAAGTATAATTGGTAAATAATAAAAATTACTAAAGAATAGATTCTGTGAGTTAACCAGGAAAGAATTTAGCTGATAAGACTCTATAGTAATTCCAAAAGGGAGGAGAGCTATAAATCAGAAGACAGAGACAGTCTAGTTAGAAGACAAGGCTCTTTGTTAAGTTAGTCTGACCTTTTGACCCGAGATAAGACTATTAAAAAGAAATAATGGAATTAATTGGAATTAATATAAGAAGTGCAATACTGCCCTCTAGAGGATAGTAAAAATAATTAACCATGACGTCAAATTGGCTATAATAGGCGGCAAAGATTCTTTTGTAAGTCAGTCAGAGATGTCAGCAGACAGACTCACACCGCAATGCATTCAGACGTCCCGTACATATGACACTCTGAGAAGTCAGAGATTTCAGCAGAGAGAGGCTCACATCGCCATGCACTCAGACATTCATCATACATGACACTCTGAGAAGTCGGAGATTCCAGCAGACAGAGCACCACGATGCACTCAGATCCTAAGACATGAGGCAATCAATATTCTCACCAAATCTCTAACTCACATGCATTGATTATCTAATATCGATAATTTTCACATATTCCAAAACAAAGTATCACATAGAAAATTCCAAGGCAGACTCATCAACATCCAAATTGGACAGGTAATGTATGAAATAAGGAATTAATATAAAAATATATTTGTAGAGATTTTTGCAACGTAGACTGAGACTTCTCGGATACGGTTAAAATCCAAATTCTAAGTAATTCTATTCTGCAGATAGAAATATGAAGAAGTGGATATAAGGATTTATTCCTAAAGAAATGTTGCAAGATTGATACCAATATATATATTGAATTTGGAAATTACTGTGATTAAAATTAATAAGCAAGGAATTATATAACTAAAAAAATAAAAAGCAAAAGATTAGAAGTTTAATTCTCGAGATTAGGGGAGGATTCACTAAATAAGTTTTTATTACTTATTATTAAATTAGCTCATCTTTTGTTGATCCATGTAGCATAGAGATATATATATATCTATAAGAGCTGTCTGGTTAAACATTGTTTGCTGGGAAATGCATGTTGTATTAAGCAGAAATGTTTATTAACCATTTGTGTATTAGTTACTAACTGATAAGGTAAATGATATTAATCATATATGCAGTTACTAACCGGAGATACATATATTGTGAAGCTAGTTTTTATATGCTGGATTGTGGTTTATAAATTTTTGTTTATGATATGAGATTTGAAATTCTTTTGTATACGTAATAAATATATATATATTTTTATCCGATTATTGATTATTGTATTTTTTAAAGCAAAACACAGACAATTAAAAGAATTCAGGATAATTTCTAAGAGATATAGACGATTGATATTTGTGTCTCATATAAGTTTCTTATGAAATAATAATCCCTGATATATTGGAGGCGACTGCCGAGGTAGGTCCAGTAAATCCAATATAGACATATTGGAGGCTTGGCTGATAAATCCAATATATACAAACGTGTTGTATTCACGTGCAGAGATTATATCCGACAGGTCCTCTGTTTGTTTTAAACTGCACGATCTTACCCTTCTGTCATATAATGTGAAGGGTCTCAATGCCCCGGAGAAGAGATCTCTGCTATTAGGGACATGTTTCTGGCGCACCTCGGTTGTTATGCTGCGGGAGACCCACTTCCGTGAGGGTTCAGCACCGTTACTGCGGGACCGCAGATTCCCGGTTGGCTATTTTAGCAATTATACCGGTGGAAAGTCTCGGGGGGTTGCAACCCTGTTTGCATGTGATGTCCCGTTTGTCTTTCAGATTAGTTGTATAGATGGCCAGGGTAGATACCTTTTTGTAAAGGGGACAATTACAGATGTCGTTTATACTTTCGCTAGGTCTATATTGCTAATGTGGCGCAATCGACTTGTTTTACACGTATCATGGCGAAGCTGAGACAATTTCAGGAGGGTGTACTTATTGTGCCTGGTGACATGAATACTGCCCTACACCCACCCATGGACACCTCGTGTGGTAGGTTGGCCTTACCGCCACACACGCTGCGTGCAGGGCCGGATTAACATAGGGGCGGATGGAGCGGTCGCTCCAGGCCCCTTTCTAAAAATAGGCCCACAGCAGGCAAGACGAGGAGCTGGCCGGCCAGCTGATAGTGAGTGCCGAGTGGACACAGCCCAGGGCTTTGATCAGCCCGGCAGCAGAACCCGGCGCTTAGATAATAGAAATGCAGCATTTCCTTTGGGCAGAGTTTGAGAGGTGGAGCTGTTCTTTGAAGCCACGTGCTGGCCCTTTCCCTGCACAGCGTGAAGGTGATGAAGTGCATTTGGTGATGAAGTGCATTTGCTCTGTCCGGCTCCGGAGATAAGATAAGGACACACTGCTTTGTAAATATCTCCCCCCTCTTATTTAAACACTAGCCCACTAGCTCCAGGATGACATGGGATGGGGGGGAGAGAGACCCTAACTAACAGGCATCCAGGCTGCTTAAAGATAGCAGCTTCAACTTAAGCTGCAAAGCAGCCTGATTAGGTGTAAACACTGCTTTATTTGAATTTTACCACTTCCGCTGCTGCTCTGATATAATAATAACTTTGTGTGTGTGTGTGTCTGTGGTGTATACATGTGTCACTCTGGTGTATATATGTGTGTGGTGTGTATTATATACATGTGTTACTCTGGTGTATATATGTGTGTGGGGTGTATACATGTGTCACTCTGGTGTATATATGTGTGTGGGGTGTATACATGTGTCACTCTGGTGTATATATGTGTGTGGTGTGTATACATGTGTCACTCTGGTGTATATATGTGTGTGGTGTGTGTCTGGGTGGTGCGCTATGTATGTGTAACGTGTGCAAGTGTGTAGCTATGTATGTAGCTGAGTGTGTGTTCTGTATATAGCTGAGCGTGAACGCTCGTGGCGGCTCAATACCTCTTTGCTGTCAGATCCGGGGGTAGTGGCTGGAATACGGGAGGTACTGACCCATTACTTTGAGGAAAACTAGTCGACAGATGTTGCGCGACCCATTGTATGGGAGGCGCACAAGACGGTAGTTGGGTTCAATTTCATAAGTAGGTATACGGCGCTAAAGAAGGCCAGGGACGGACAGAGACTTGCCCTCCTGGACGAAATATGCTCTCTGGAACTGCGTAGGTGAGGGGACTCTGATGTGGAGACCCGGAGTCAATTACTGTCGACGAGCCGCTCGCTGATGACCTCGGGCTCTCTTTGACCCATGGAATTTCCACCCTTTATTCACTCCTTCAATCTAGAGACTCGGAATCACCTCCCTTTATGGGACGCTGGGAAACTGAGCTGAACCTGGCGATATCAGACTCGGACTGGAAAACGATCCTGTTTTTGACCCATCACGGCCCGCAGGCAGTCAGATCATGAAACGTCCTACAAAATACTGACCCGCTGGTATTGCTCTCCGCTCCATCTTTTTCAATGTATGGGGACGGCGGATCCTACCTGCTGGAGATGTGGCAGGAGCTAGGCTCCTATCTCCACATTTGGTGGTCATGCCCACCCCTTCAAGTGTACTGGAAGTGGGTGGGAACGCGATCCGAAAGGTGACTGATCTATCATTGGATCATACACCTCAGACTTTCTTGCTGCTGCTTACGGGCCAATTGACGGCTTCCTTTAAGAGGTCAGTGGCGTTCCATCTCCTGTTGGCAGCACGCCACTTGGTCCCGAGACACTGGCGACGAAGATCTGTTCCCTAGCCCCGTGAATGGATATCTCAGGTGGATGAGATGTTTCAGGTTGAGGAGCGGATTGCCTCCCGTGAGGATTCTCTTCCGGCACTTTATCGCACTTGGTTTTAATGGACGCAGTTTGTCTCTTCGACCTCTCTCCGCCGCCGACTGGAGCTTGAACTTGTTCCACCGACAGTTTTAGTTGGAGGGCAGTAGGCATTTCACGAGGCGACGGTCCGAGTATAGGGTGTACTTCCTGGGGCTTAGCCCCCTATACCTCTGCTTCTGGAGGTGAGTCTCTTGTGGCTGTGGCAGCTCTGGGCACACGCGTGCGTGTCCACTTAGGATGGACACTGACACGCCTCCCCTCTATGGCGGTCTGGCGACGCTGTAACAATGATTGTGGTAGGTCTGTCTCCCTAGTGTTAGCTGTGTCTTTTCCTTTGCCCCCCTTTTTTTTTTCTCTGTTTCCCCCTTCCTTGATGCCCACCGTCTCTCCCGTTCCTTTCTTCACCCATTCGTATTTTTTCTCGCGCTATCTATCCTTTTTGCTTTTGGCTCTCTGTCTCTTTTTTTCTCCTATGCTCTCGCCCACTAATTTGCGTCGTATATTTACCCCACCTCAGCACATGATTCTATTATATAGTCTAGCGGATACTGGATCAAGATGTCTTCCATGGCTAGCTGCAGTTTATGTTTATGGGCCTCTATTTCTGTTTTTCATTGTTTCATTGATTTGTCTATTTGGTATACAATACTGTTGAACTGCATTGTACTGAACTCTAAATTGTTATGTATATCTCATTCTCCTTTAATAAAAAAAATTTTAATTAAAAAAAAAAGGATCTTTCATAAAAAACTATACATCCGAAGGAACGAATCTTCAGAATTACCATATCGACCGAAATATCGGAGCATCCGAAATACCATTCGTCTAAGTCAAAACAAAATAGACCGTTTGAAACGACGAGAACAGACGATTCGAAAGACTGAAAATTTTCGATATCATGAAATGAAAGTCGATACGAAACAACGATTTAAAAAAACCGAAAGAGCTGAAACGAAAAAAAAAAAGGGTGCACATCTCTACTCTGTTGATATTCAGACCTATTGTTGTGCTTACTCTTGATCTACTGTCTACCAGACCTTGCTTGCCTACCGACTACCGCCCTACCAGCACTTTGACCACGGATCTACGACTGACCATTCTCTGGATTACCCCCTTGTACTACGCCTTGGATCTCCAGGTATCTGCCAATCTAAAAGGTACCACCTCTGTATCTCTGCACACTGGGCTTAGACCCCCTAAACTTGGGTCCCACTGAGGCACAGACGCCAGGTGATACCCTTGTCAGAGTCACCATATGATAGAACCACTCTAGAGGAGGCTGGCTTAATGATGTCACAGCTAACCACACAGGGAAAAAAGCCTCAGACTGCCCCTATTATTCCCTCTTTGGTATAACAATTAATTAATAATAATTAACTGTGGTAATGTATGACACCATTCATGATCACTACAATCCACTCTTTGACTTATGTCATAAATCAATCACCTACAGAATCCTCACCATTTCCCATTTTGTGAGTTCTCCTCCTTTTAAGTTACTTAGGGCTCTATCACCTGGTGTGAGCTAACCCTAGCATCAGCATGTTTTCGCTTTAGCGCCAGGTAAATTCACTCTATCAACTGACAAACAGATTGTTTGCCTCTCGCTACAAACGGCGAAAGCTACTTATTGCGCGGTAATTAACAATTTGCAATGTGAGCTTACTGTACTTACCGCGTCCTGTACGTATCATGGGCAGCACTAAATAGCACTTCCTTATTCTAACCAACAGATTGTTTGGTCTCAGCACTAAATTCTACACGTACGCTAATCATAAAAATTTACTGCTCAACCCTGGTGTTAAAAAAGAGGAAAGATATACAGTTGTGTTCAAAATTATTCAACCCACAATGCTGTAAAGGGTTTTAGGGAATTTAGTGTACATTTGTAATTGTATTCAGAATGAAATCCTACAAGGACTTTTTAAAGAACCATATGCAACTAAAATGACATCAATTGGTTTTGTAAAACAGTAGTAAATGTTTCTTTTGTGAATTCTTCATTGACACAATTATTCAACCCCTTAAAGACTACCACTCTGAAGAACAGAGGTTCATTCAAGTGTTTTCAATCAGGTATTGAAAACACCTGTGGATGTCACGGAGCAGCAATAAAGCATAATAAGCACCAATTAGGCAGCTTTAAAATGACTGTGATACTCAGCTCCTTCTAGACATTTACTGGTGTGGTTACAAACATGGTGAAGTCAAGAGAATGGTCCAGGAAGACAAGAGAAGAGGTGATTACTCTTCACAGGAAGGGCAATGGCTATAAGAAGATTGCAAAGATGTTAAACATACCAAGAGAGACCATAGGAAGTATCATTCGCAAATTCAAGGCAAAAGGCACTGTTGAAACGCTACCTGGTTGTGGCAGAAAGAAGATGCTGACTTTGACTGCTGTGCGCTACCTGAAGCGTAGAGTGGAGAAAAGTCCCCGTGTGACTGCTGAGGAACTGAGAAAAGATTTGTCAGATGTGGGTACTGAAGTTTCAGCTCAGACAATACGGCGCACACTGCGTAATGAAGGCCTCCATGCCAGAACTCCCAGGCGCACCCCCTTGCTTTCTCCAAAGAATAAGAAGAGTTGACTGCAGTATGCCAAAAGTCATGTGGACAAACCACAGAGGTTTTGGGATAGTGTTCTATGGACTGATGAAACAAAATTAGAACCGTTTGGGCCCATGGATCAACGCTATGTTTGGAGGAGGAAGAACAAGGCCTATGAAGAAAAGAACACCTTGCCTACTGTGAAGCATGGCGGGGGGTCAATCATGCTTTGTCCGTCACAAACCTGAGGCTTGGGAGACGTTGGACCTTTCAACAGGACAATGATCCCAAGCATACCTCCAAGTCCACTAGAGCATGGTTGCAGATTAAAGGCTGGAACATTTTGGAGTGGCCATCGCAGTCACCTGATTTAAATCCGATTGAGAACCTCTGGTGGGACGTAAAGAAAGCAGTTGCAGTGCGCAAGCCTAAGAATGTGACTGAACTGGAGGCTTTTGCCCATGACGAATGGGCGAAGATACCCGTAGATCGCTGCAAGACACTTGTGTCAAGCTATGCTTCACGTTTAAAAGCTGTTATAACTGTAAAAGGATGTTGTACTAAGTGTGAAGGAACCATTCCCTTCCGTCTGTCCTGGCTCTCCAGACACCCCTTCGTTGCGGTCAGCCCCGCCTACTGGGAGCGCTGTCCTCAGCGCCTCGAGCGGCTTGACCTGCCTGCTTCTGTTCCTCTGCCCTGGAGCCGTTAGGAATCTCCAGAAGGCCGCTCTCTGCTTTCTGAGGGTGAGTGTGGAGTGTAGCGTAGTTTGTAATAAAGACACCAGGCGCGGCTGTATGCTTTAAAACAGGATCCACTCTCTCTGAGCTCTGAGAGTTCTCTGACTTTTTAATGAACAAAACGCCACCATTTATGCTGAAGTCCAACAGTCATAATTTGCATACCCATACTAATTACATTATGTCAGTTATTTACAATAAACATTCTTTGCATTCTCTAGCCTTTCAACTCACACAACATTTGTATATCCATTGTTCTAACACATCAGATTAAACACACACTATCAGAGATCCCTTGAATTAAACATGCAGCTAGATAATGGGAAAAGCCCTGGTGCATAAATTACACAGCAGTAAAGCTTGTTTACTGTATATACAACAACACATTTACCTACAGGAATATAAGTATTTTTAAAACCAAAGCTATGCCATTTTACACTAAACTAAATTAAACTAAAACCAAACGATGCAAAATATATCAAAAATCACACGATATAAATGAACATAACAGTCTCTTGGGGTTTGAAGCATGGAGCGTTACATCAGCTCCATGACATATGTCCCCCCTTCCAGAACGGCAGGGCAAGCTTAGATCCCAAACGGATCGCTTGCCACTGACGAGACCTCTCACCTTGCCCCTCTTCTGTGCCATCTTCAAAGTTCCATGGTTGCGGGCACATAAGCAAAGTCAGCGGGGTCTGACGGTCGCTGGAAGGCTGTGGGTCAATAGGCTCACCCGCAAAACCAAAACGTCTAAAGGAAAAAGTGTCTTTGAAATGTCTCAGTTGGTTAGTCCTGGGGCTCGTTGACCAGAGCCCCTATGTCCGTTCCGTGACATTTTTCTCCCCCCCAATAAAGTCCGACGGACACGGTTGGACCCCAACGGGTCGACTCAGGGGAGTCGGTGAACGGAGGTCTCCGGGTTCCTGGGCCGTTTTCCGCGATAATCCATCGGCGTTCCCAGTTTGAGGCCCGGGCTGATATTGGATTGTGAAGTTAAACAGTTGGAGGGCCAGGCTCCACCGTAGCAGGCGGCCGTTCTCCCCAGCCACTCGGTTCAGCCACACCAGGGGATTGTGTTCAGTCATGACGGTGAAGGAGCGCCCGTAAAGATAGGGCTGGAACTTTCTCAGGGCCCAAACCAGGGCCAAACACTCCTTCTCCACTGCGGCATATCCCACCTCCCTGGGGAGAAGTTTGCGGCTGATGAACGCCACCGGATGTTCCCCCCCGTCGTCTCCCACCTGACTCAGCACGGCTCCCAGTCCAAACATGGAGGCGTCTGTATGGACGACAAAACGTTTATTATAATTCGGAGCGGCTAAGAGGGGAGCTTGGGTTAGGGCGGTCTTCAGTTGTTGGAAGGCCGCCTCGCACTCCGGGGACCACAGGACTTGGCAGGGTAGGGATTTTTTGGTCAGGTCAGTCAGGGGTTTGGCGAGGGCGCTGTACTGGGGGACGAACTTTCGGTAGTAGCCTGCGGTCCCTAGGAAGGCAAGGACCTGAGTCTTGGTCCAGGGGTGGGCCAGTTGAGAATGGCTTCTATTTTGGCGGATTCCGGTCGCTGTTTCCCGCAGCCCACCCGGTGCCCGAGGTACTGTACCTCGGACATCCCTATTTTACATTTCTCTGGTTTAAGGGTCAGGTTGGCATCCTTGATCCGCTCTAACACTACCCCTAGATGGTGAAGGTGTTCCTCCCAGGTTTGGCTGTAGATGGCTATGTCGTCTAAGTAGGCACAGGCAAACTCCTGTAGGCCATCAAGGAGGTGATCAATCAACCACTGGAAAGTAGCCGGGGCGTTCTTCATCCCGAACGGCATGACCCGAAATTGGTACAGGCCGAACGGGGTGATGAAGGGCGACTTCGGGGTCGCCTCCTCTGCCAGGGGAATCTGCCAATACCCCTTACACAAATCTACAGTGGTCAGATAGTGCCCCTGGGAGATCTCATCTAACAGCTCGTCAACTCGGGGCATGGGGTATGCGTCAGTCGTGGTACAGTCGTTTAACCTCCGGTAGTCCATGCAGAACCGGGTGGTCCCGTCCTTTTTGGGGACCAACACTACGGGGGAGGCCCATGGGCTGGCGGAGGGCTCGATAACCCCCAGCTCCGGTATCTCCCGGATTTCAGCCCGCATGGGTTTGCGGACTACCTCCGGGAGTCGGTAGGCTGGCTGCCAGAGGGGTCTCTGGCCTGGGGTCTCAACTTGGTGTAAGGCCCGGCTGACATAGCCGGGGCAGGTGGAGAAGACCTCCTGGTGGTTGTGGAGGAGCTGTCTAATCTGGGCCTGTTTCTGGGGACCCAACTCCTCCCCTATCTGCACCTGGTCGACCCCTGCGGGCCAGTTGTCTATCCCGTGGAGATCTATCAGGGGAAACTGTTCTGCCTCCTCGGTGGCCGGGGCACAAATGACAGCCACCGTCTCCGGGCGCTCATGGTAGGCCTTGAGCATATTGACATGGAACGTCCTCTGGATCCTGGTGTCTGCGCAGCTGACAACCACATAGGTGGTATCCCCCAGCTGGGTTACCACCTGGTAGGGGCCCTGCCAGGACACCTGCAGCTTGTTCTGCCGCTGTGGTTTTAACACCAGGACCTTCTGCCCCACGAGGAACGAGCGTCTGCGGGCGGAGCGGTCGTACCATGCCTTCTGCTGGGCCTGGGCCATTTCCATGTTCCCTTGAACTAGTTCCGTGAGTTCTGTCAAGCGCTCCGGAGCTCGTCTGCCTCCTGTCCCCCCTCCCACTGAGCCCTAACTAGGTCTAAGGGGCCTCGCACCTGGCGCCACTGGTGTATTTTGGCCTAGGCCAACAAGGCCTAGGCCTAGGGCGGCACTCTCCAGGGGGCGGCAGCCCGCCGGGTGGCCCCACCCCCAAAAAAAATTTTTATTTTTTTTTCTTTTACTTTTGCAAACTATTTTATCAGGAAGGAAACATTGAGATGTCACTAATTTTCAAGTATGTCCTGGGTAGGCAACGCCTAGGCTTTCACTTTCCAGGGGGCAACAAAAACCCTCACCACTAATTGGGTTACTCACAGAGCACCGAAATGACGCCAACATTTTGGTGTTCTGTAGTTCCCTGCACTTCGGGGGAATAAAATTTCCCCACCCTGCAGTGAATTCACCATTCACCGCAGGGTCCCCAAAGTGCATGGAGTCGGCCGCTGAATGCTGCCACCGCAAACCCGTGGCCTGCTGTTTTCAAAAGAACTACTGAACGAAAAGGTCTGGAATTTACATATAAGATCCTATGATTGATAATAAAAAGTTCTGTTACAGAAAAAGAAGAACCGATATTAACAAAAAGGGGGTGGGATTTTGCCAAAAAAATTCTGAAAAATTACTAAATGGTACTAAAAAAAATCAATAAATAAAGACTTTTTACTGCAGATTAAAATAATAAGTGGTTTATTAGATATTGCATAAAAACGGGAATATTTTTAACATTGAAACCTATGGGGTTCGCCTGAATACCTGAACCTGCTGATTGAAACCACCGAACATCAGGGTATTTCACTGACATTTCTCTGCTGTTTGGTGTTCTCTGAATAGATTAACCATTACTTCTCTATGGGGATTTGCAATGCCTTCAAACAGCACCGTACTTGCTGGCAGTTCGCCAAACTTGTGTGTGAGCATATCACAGAGCAGTGGTGTACTTAGAGGAGTGGCGGAGGGCGGGCCGCCCCAGGTACCAGTGATTATTGGGGTGTCATTAGGGGGTACTAGGAGGTGCCACTGTCACTGTGTGTCAGCTTTGAGCTGTGTTCTCAAACAACGAGCAGCGGAGCATGGCTTTTGCATACGGAATAAAATAGAATAGAATAAAAATCCCCCTTTCCTCCCTCCATAGCTCCTCCCCTGCTCCGCAGCAGCTCTAGGAGGGCGATGTGATTTGTGTCCAGAGAGAGAAGATGACAGTAAACGGCAGGTAAAGAGGGGGTATCAGCAGAATATGAAGCCCTGTCTGCTTACTGCTGTTTAAAGTTGACCTTTCCTTAACCAGCACTGCAGTGATAGAAATTTGTCATTGAGCTGCCTGGCTCCTGGTTAGGCTGCGTGCGTGCAGGTCACACTCGGTCCGGCTAGTCAGGTGGTACTGAGTCTCAGTACAACCTGACTGGCTGAACCACGTGACACGCATGCAGCTGCCCACCCTTTCGCTAAACATGGACTGTCACTCTATTCTGGACTGAACACCCACCAGGAAGGGAATCAAAGCCACGGTGCACCCTCTGGCAGTGGCACCCCACTGCTGACAAGATGGTTCCACGCACATGCACAGCCGCGATCCTAACATGGCGTGGAGGGACCTCCTGCTGAGTCTGTACACAGTCCCTGCTGACTCTGCACACAGCCCTACCGCAGACGGAGGCCGGTAAATGTAGAATAAATAATTGCTGTGTGCTCATATACACTCGGTTTGCTGGGAGTTTTATTGCAGTGGATTCTGATGCACTCATACACACCACACATTGCATTGCTGGGAGTTTTATTGCCGTGGATTCTGATACGCTGACACACACCACACATTGCATTGCTGGGAGTTTTATTGCTGTGGATTCTGATACGCTGACACACACTAAACATTGCATTGCTGGGAGTTTTATTGCTGTGGATTCTGTGATACACACTGCATAGTACTGTGAGTTTTATTGCCTTGGAGCTCTGGGATACACTCATACACACTGCACATTACTGTGAGTTTTATTGCTGTGCAGCTCTGTGATACGCTCATATGCAGTGCACGTTTCTGTGGATTTTATTGTTCAACCAATTAGAGCGGCTGTGATCCAGTATACTTAACATGCGTTGCTGTTCTTTGTAAAAATGCTTGAATTTAAACATTTCATAATTTTATTTATCTCAATAGATACATTTGAAATGGTATACAAAATATACAAGTAGGCACTTGGTATCCACTTTTAATATAAAGAGAGCAAAAGGCGGAGCTCTAAGAGGAAAAGGTGGAGCTTAAAGAGGAAGGGTGGGGATTAACCAGGAAGAGGTGTGGCCTTGACAGGAAGGGGTGCCTCAAATTTAAATATGGGGGTTCACGAGTTTAGTCAGGCCTAGGGCAGCACAAAACCTAAATACACCACTGCCTGGCGCCCATACAATAACTCAAAGGGGGAGAATCCGGTCGATTCCTGTGGTACCTCCTGTGAAGGAACCGTTCCCTTCCGTCTGTCCTGGCTCTCCAGACACCCCTTCGTTGCGGTCAGCCCGGCTACTGGGAGCGCTGTCCTCAGCGCCTCGTGCGGCTTGACCTGCCTGCTTCTGTTCCTCTGCCCTGGAGCCGTTAGGATTCACCAGAAGGCCGCTCTCTGTCTTCTGAGGGTGAGTGTGGAGTGTAGCGTAGTTTGTAATAAAGACACCAGGTGCGGCTGTATGCTTTAAAACAGGATCCACTCTCTCTGAGCTCTGAGAGTTCTCTGACTTTTTAATGAACAACCACCATTATGCTGAAGTCCAACAGTCATAATTTGCATACCCATACTAATTACATTAGGTCAGTTATTTACAATAAACATTCATTACATTCTCTAGCCTTTCAGCTCACACATTTGTATATCCATTGTTCTAACACATCAGATTAAACACACACTATCAGAGATCCCTTGAATTAAACATGCAGCTAGATAATGGGAAAAGCCCTGGTGCATAAATTACACAGCAGTAAAGCTTGTTTACTGTATACACAAAAACACATTTACCTACAGGAATATAAGTATTTTTAAAACCAAAGCTATGCCATTTTAAACTAAAACCAAACGATGTAAAATATAATTAAAAACACACGATATAAATGAACATAAAGTCTCTTGGGGTTTGAAGCATGGAGCGCTACATCAGCTCCATGACACCTCCCGATAGGCAAATAACAAGTGGGGTAAGTATTTTTCCCAGTCCTTTCTTTCCTGGGTGAAGGCCCAGATCAACTGTTTCAGGGTCCCATTAAACCGCTTGCACAGCCCGTTTGTCTGGGGTGATATGGGGCACTGTGGAGTGCCTTGACACCACACAGGCGCCAGAGCTGTTGTGTCAGCTCAGCGGTAAACTGGGTGCCCTGGTCAGACAAAATCTCTCGTGGGAATCCAAACCGGGAAAACACCCGTAGGAGGGAATCGGCTATGGTGTCGGCCTGGATATTGGCCAAGGCCACAGCCTCGGGGTATCGGGTGGCGTAGTCCACCACGGTGAGAATATATCTCTTCCTGGTGGCACTGGGGTGAGGCAGGGGGCCGATTATGTCGACTGCCACCCGACTAAAGGGTTCTTGGAAAATGGGCTTGGGGTGCAGCGGGGCTTTCGGGTGGTCTCCGGTTTTCCCTACATTCTGGCAGACCGAACAGGTGCGACAGCACTCTCGGGTATCCTCACTAAGGCGGGGCCAGAAGAATGCTCGGGTTAACCGGTGTCGGGTCTTCTTTATCCCTAAGTGTCCGGCGAGGGGGATGTCGTGGGCCAGTCTCAGGAGTTCCTGTCTAGGGGCCTGGGGTACGATTAACTGCTTGTGGGGAACCTGTTTCTTCTTGGGGCCCACCCTCTCAGTATACCTATATAGTAGCCCATCCTCCCACTCGATGCTATCGGTCCTGTCACCTTCCAGGCCCTTGCCGGCCCGGTCTCGGTATCTCTCTAGGGTGGGGTCGGTCTGGGTCTGGTGTCGGAGGGTGGCTGGGGAGTTCCATGTGAGGGGGTGGTCAGGTCGAGGGGATGGGGTCATGGTTGGTCGAGGTTTGGGGGGTCGGGAAGGGGTTTGGGTCGTGGTCTCACCTGGGTCCCGATTGGAGTGCTGTAGTTGTTGCGGTGGCTTTGTTGCCGAGTGGTCACCGGGGCTGCTGCATCCGTGGCATAGGCGGAAACTAAGCGTCCCAGGTCGTTGCCGAGGAGGATTTTAGCCGGTAGTCGATCCAGTAAACCCACCCTCATGGATCCCTCCCCCGAACCCCAATCCAGGTGGACTCGGGCGTAGCGAGTCGGAGCACTTTCCCTCCGGCCACACGGACAGCAACAGTGTGGTCCAACCGGTCCTTTTTCTGTATTAAATGGGGTCGTACGAGGGTGACGGTGGTGCCAGAGTCCTGGAGGCCCTCGCGGGCTCTGTCGTTGATCCACACGGCCTGTCGGTGGTGTTGGCGGTTGTCGGCCGAGGCAGCCTGTACAGGGTCGGCCTTGTGTAACATCCCCCATTCTTCCGGGGAGTCCAACCACGGGGTTTCGGTGTGGTAGCAGTGAGCCGCGGGTGGTGCTCGGGTGGGGGCCCGCGAAATGGTGGGTCGGTGGGGGCAATTCTGGTGGTAGTGCCCCACCTGGTCGCATCCGTAACAGCGGATGTTGGCCGCCGAGTTTGGACGGCTCGCCGGTCTGACTGCGGACCAGCGGGTCGACGGCTCTGGGGGAGGGGCGGGTAGTGCGGGTCGAGGGGGTGGGTGTCGTTCACCCCCGTTGGGTTTCCTCGTGTCTGTGTACTCGTCTGCCCAGGTAGCAGCTTGCTGCACCGTCTGGGGTTTCTTGTCCCGTACCCACTCCCGTACTGCTATGGCGGTGTGTTCAAAAAATTGTTCCAGTAGTAGCAGCTGGGTGATTTCTTCCACCATTCTGGCCTTGCTCCCCAGGAACCAAGTCTTTAGGTCTCGTTGTAGCCGATGCGCCCACTCTACATGCGTTGTGCCGTTGGGCCGGCGTGAGTTTCGGAACTTCACCCGGCTGGCTTCAGGAGTGATGGCAAAGCGGCTCAGTAAAGCTTGCTTTACGTAGTCATAGTTCTTGGCCTCTTCGTCCGGAACGGTCCGATATGCCTCTGCAGCTCGACCTGTCAATTTACCGGCCAGAATACCGACCCAAGCGGAGCGTTGGACCTCGTGTACCTGGCACAACCGCTCAAAGTCCTGGAGGAAGCTTTCAATCTCTTCCTCCGCCTCACTGAAGGTTTTAAACGCCTGGAAGGGCACCTTCCGGCCCGCTGATTGTTCTGGGTTGGGGCTCTCAACCCTATGGTTCTGTATTTCGGCCAGCCGAAGTTCATGCTGGCGCCCCTTGTCTCGTTCCTCTTCCTGCCGGATCTCCTGGATGGCATTGTGTATAGCAGCTTCTGACTGGGCGGCTCCGAAGAGGGCTACCCGCTGCCACAGTTTCCTTTGGAAGGGATCTTCTGGGACCAATGCCTGGGTGGGTGGTAAGGTTGGCGTGCCCACGGCTCCCTGGTCCATTTCCTGCAGTTCCTCGATTAGGGCGGCTTTACTTTTTGAGCCCGGGGTGCCTCCTCGGCTCTCCAGGATGCCCCGCAGGGTGTCTTTTTTGTAGTTGGCGTACCCTGCCATGCTGAGTGCTTTTTCTGGGGGTTCAGAAAGCCTATCCTACCGCTGCCACCAATGTGAAGGAACCATTCCCTTCCGTCTGTCCTGGCTCTCCAGACACCCCTTCGTTGCGGTCAGCCCGGCTACTGGGAGCGCTGTCCTCAGCGCCTCGAGCGGCTTGACCTGCCTGCTTCTGTTCCTCTGCCCTGGAGACGTTAGGAATCTCCAGAAGGCCGCTCTCTGCCTTCTGAGGGTGAGTGTGGAGTGTAGCGTAGTTTGTAATAAAGTCACCAGGTGCGGCTGTATGCTTTAAAACAGGATCCTCTCTCTCTGAGCTCTGAGAGTTCTCTGACTTTTTAATGAACAAAACACCACCGTTTATGCTGAAGTCCAACAGTCATAATTTGCATACCCATACTAATTACATTATGTCAGTTATTTACAATAAACATTCTTTGCATTCTCTAGCCTTCAACTCACACAACATTTGTATATCCATTGTTCTAACACATCAGATTAAACACACACTATCAGAGATCCCTTGAATTAAACATGCAGCTAGATAATGGGAAAAGCCCTGGTGCATAAATTACACAGCAGTAAAGCCGACACCATAGCCGATGACCTCCTACGGGTGTTTTCCCACGAGAGATTTTGTCTGACCAGGGCACCCAGTTTACCGCTGAGCTGACACAACAGCTCTGGCGCCTGTGTGGTGTCAAGGCACTCCACAGCGCCCCATATCACCCTCAGACGAACGGGCTGTGCAAGCGGTTTAATGGGACCCTGAAACAGCTGATCCGGGCCTTCACCCAGGAAAGAAAGGACTGGGAAAAATACCTACCCCACTTGTTATTTGCCTATCGGGAGGTACCACAGGAATCGACCGGATTCTCCCCCTTTGAGTTATTGTATGGGCGCCAGGTGTGAGGCCCCTTAGACCTAGTTAGGGCTCAGTGGGAGGGGGGACAGGAGGCAGACAGGCTCCCCATCCTGAGTTACGTCTTGGAGCTCCGGGAGCACTTGACGGAACTCACGGAACTAGTTCAAGGGAACATGGAAATGGCCCAGGCCCAGCAGAAGGCGTGGTACGACCGCTCCGCTCGCAGACGCTCATTCCTCGTGGGGCAGAAGGTCCTGGTGTTAAAACCACAGCGGCAGAACAAGCTGCAGGCGTCCTGGCAGGGCCCCTACCTGGTGGTAACCCAGCTGGGGGATACCACCTATGTGGTTGTCAGCTGCGCAGACACCAGGATCCAGCGGACGTTCCACGTCAATATGCTCAAGGCCTACCATGAGCGCCCGGAGACGGTGGCTGCCATTTGTGCCCCGGCCACCGAGGAGGCAGAACAGTTTCCCCTGATAGATCTCCCCGGGATAGACAACCGGCCCGCAGGGGTCAACCAGGTGCAGATAGGGGAGCAGTTGGGTCCCCAGAAACAGGCCCAGATTAGACAGCTCCTCCACAACCACCAGGAGGTCTTCTCCGCCCGCCCCAGCTATACCAGCCGGGCCTTACACCAAGTTGAGACCCCAGGCCAGAGACCCCTCTGGCAGCCAGCCTACCGACTCCCGGAAGCAGTCCGCGAAGCCATGCAGGCTGAAATCCGGGAGATGCTGGAGCTGGGGGTTATCGAGCCCTCCGCCAGCCCATGGGTCTCCCCCGTAGTGTTGGTCCCCAAAAAGGACGGGAACACCCGGTTCTGCGTGGACTACCGGAGGTTAAACGACTGTACCACGACTGACGCATACCCCATGCCCCGAGTTGATGAGCTGTTAGATCAGATCTCCCAGGGGCACTATCTGACCACCGTAGATTTGTGTAAGGGGTATTGGCAGATTCCCCTGGCAGAGGAGGCGACCCCGAAGTCGGCCTTCATCACCCCGTTCGGCCTGTACCAATTTTGGGTCATGCCGTTCGGGATGAAGAATGCCCCGGCTACTTTCTAGTGGTTGATTGATCACCTCCTCGATGGCCTACAGGAGTTTGCCTGTGCCTACTTAGACGACATAGCCATCTACAGCCAAACCTGGGAGGAACACCTTCACCATCTAGGGGTAGTGTTAGAGCGGATCAAGGACGCCAACCTGACCCTTAAACCGGAGAAATGTAAAATAGGGATGTCCGAGGTACAGTACCTCGGCCACCGGGTGGGCTGTGGGAAACAGCGACCGGAACCCGCCAAGATAGAAGCCATTCTCAACTGGCCCACCCCGGGACCAGACTCAGGTCCTTGCCTTCCTAGGGACCGCAGGCTACTACCGAAAGTTCGTCCCCAGTACAGCGCCCTCGCCAAACCCTGACTGACCTAACCAAAAAATCCCTACCCCGCCAAGTCCTGTGGTCCCCAGAGTGCGAGGCGACCTTCCAACAACTGAAGACCGCCCTAACCCAAGCTCCCCTCTTAGCCGAGCTCCCCTCTTAGCCGCTCCGAATTATAATAAACGTTTTGTCGTCCATACAGACGCCTCCATGTTTGGACTGGGAGCCGTGCTGAGTCAGGTGGGAGACGACGGGGGGGAACATCCGGTGGCGTTCATCAGCTGCAAACTTCTCCCCAGGGAGGTGGGATATGCCGCAGTGGAGAAGGAGTGTTTGGCCCTGGTTTGGGCCCTGAGAAAGTTCTGCCCTATGTTTACAGGCGCTCCTTCACCGTCATGACTGACCACAATCCCCTGCTGTGGCTGAACCGAGTGGCTGGGGAGAACGGCCGCCTGCTACGGTGGAGCCTGGCCCTCCAACCGTTTAACTTCACAATCCAATATCGGCCCGGGCCTCAAAATGGGAACGCCGATGGATTATCGTGGAAAACGGCCCAGGAACCCGGAGAGCTCCGTTCACCGACTCCCCCGAGTTGACCCGTTGGGGTCCAACCGTGTCCGTCGGACTTTATTGGGGGAGGAGAAAAATGTCACGGAACGGACATAGGGGCTCTGGTCAGCGAGCCCCAGGACTAACTAACTGAGACATTTCAAAGACACTTTTTCCTTTAGACAATTTGGTTTTGCGGGTGAGCCTATGGACACACAGCCTTCCAGCGACCGTCAGACCCCGCTGACTTTGCTTATGTGCCCTCAACCATGGAACTTTGAAGATGGCACAGAAGAGGGGCAAGGTGAGAGGTCTCGTCAGTGGCAAGCGATCCGTTTGGGATCTAAGCTTGCCCTGCCGTTCTGGAAGGGGGGACATATGTCATGGAGCTGATGTAACGCTCCATGCTTCAAACCCCAAGAGACTGTTATGTTCATTTATATCGTGTGATTTTAGATATATTTTACATCGTTTGGTTTTAGTTTAATTTAGTTTAGTGTAAAATGGCATAGCTTTGGTTTTAAAAATACTTATATTCCTGTAGGTAAATGTGTTTTTGTATATACAGTAAACAAGCTTTACTGCTGTGTATTTTTATGCACCAGGGCTTTTTCCATTATCTAGCTGCATGTTTAATTCAAGGGATCTCTGATAGTGTGTGTTTAATCTGATGTGTTAGAACAATGGATATACAAATGTTGTGTGAGTTGAAGGCTAGAGATTGGGAAAAGCCCTGGTGCATAAATTACACAGCAGTAAAGCTTGTTTACTGTATATACAAAAACACATTTACCTACAGGAATATAAGTATTTTTAAAACCAAAGCTATGCCATTTTACATTTACTAAACTAAATTAAACTAAAACCAAACGATGTAAAATATATCTAAAATCACACGATATAAATGAACATAACAGTCTCTTGGGGTTTGAAGCATGGAGCGTTACATCCGCTCCATTTCACTAAATACTAAGATTGAATGTCACTTGGGGGTTGAATAAAACTGATAATGATGTGAGCACAGAAAAGACATTTGTGGTTATTTCATTATAAATGTTATGTTATATTTGTCTGACCTACACGTGCCTCTTTGATTTAATTGTAAGCAAGATGACTGAATGATCAAAATCAATGTCAAACTGGCCAAAACACTCAATTTTAGTGGGGGTTGAATAATTTTGAACACAACTGTATATATGTATCTCATACAGCGCATGCGCCTATTTATAAACCAGATTACTATAGTATTATTGAATAGTTAAATTATAACTAATAAGTAGTGAGATGCTGCCCAAAGGGGTAAACGCAATATACAGAAAAAACAACCAAAATCTGCATCAACCAAAAATGAAATTATAAATAGAACCTTTGTAGCGCATCAAAATAGATTTAAAGGTAGCCTTCAACAAAGAAGTGTATCGAACATATAGTGCTTCAATCTTAAAGTGACAAATATTCAAATCAATGTACACATATAAAAGTGCAATGTGCCATAGAACACAGTAAAGTGCAACAATGTATAGAATTCCAGCAGTGCAATGGGTATAAGAGAGTCTATAAAGTGCAACAGTGTCCGAATGTGCAAAATGTGCAAATTCAGTGATATCCAATACGACGGTAGGAATACCAGTGGAAAAGAAATAAAAATAAATTTCTTAAAATTTACTTAATCTTCTTTATGTTCAAGTGTTTCACAAATGTAGTCCTCCTTTCTTGGTCTGTATATCTCTTGCCGTCTCTCAATAATGGAGAGGGAAGCCAGAAAGGAGAAAAAAGTGAGAGAAAAAAAGGAGGGGGAAAAAAAGGAGAATTCGAGAGGAGAGAAAAAATGAAAAATAATCGTGCAGAAAATCCCTATTAATTATGGCAGATAAATCACTCGTGGGAATATGGAAACTCACATTTATAAGAGCCAAAAAAATCCCTGGCTCTAGGTTTAGGAGCTTCCAGCCATATAGAGGGTGGCGTATCCCTTCTTAAAGGGACACTCTAGGCAACATGACCACCTAAGCTTTTTTAGGTGGTCATGATGCCCAGAGTATGCTGCCCTCTGTCCCCCCTCCCTCCGCTCAACGGTTCAGCTGTAAATGCTGAAAACAGCTGAGAGAGGCGGAGAACTTTACTCCGCCCTCCCAGCTGTCAGTCAGCAGAGCGGGAATCATATTTCCCGCTTCTGCCGACTTTTGCCGAGTAGGAGACGTCATCGCGCTTTCAGCGCGATGACGTCTCCAACTCACTGCAGAAGCTGGCGGCTCCCTCTGAGGGTTAGTGTTGCGCGCATCCTCTTGCGCAACACTAATCCTCAGAGGGAGCCGGGAGGAAGCCTGCCGATTGGCTGGCTTACGTGAGAGGCGCGCATGCGCGCTTCTCACGTAAACCAGAAGGCAAGAAGACTCAAGAAGGACGGGAGCGGAAGAGGAGGGCGGTGAGTATGAAAAAAAAGAAGACCCCGCTGGAAACAAGTGGATTTTAGGGTAAGTATTACAGTTACAAAAAAAAAAAAAAAAAACGATTTATTAAAGGAGTAGGGATAGATTAAGATTAAAAAACGGGGGGGGGTGATTTTTTATTAGAGTGTCCCTTTAAGTCTTCAACTCTGATTGCGATGGCTACAATAAAATAATGGACAGCGCTCCCATAGTATATTACCGTTTTAAAATTGAAAGGGGTGGTAATGTATTGAACTCACCAAATATGGAGACTCTTCCACACAGGCTCACTCAATACAGCATCAGGTACACTATGGTGGATACCCAGAACCTCTTCCCAACCGTCTGAGGGCCAAATATCAGGAGCTTCCAAGCGGTGGCAAGTGTATATCCAAGGAGAGTAGTCAATAGAATATAAACCATATAGAATTTATTGTATATTAAAAAATAAATTGCATATTAAAAAATGGACAGATGCATTACCGAGACGCATTTCGGCATTAACAGCCTTCCTCAGTCGGTATATTTAGGTGCACTATTGTCCAAAAGATCTCCAAACAGGAGCAAAAGTAAAAAAGTCCTCTTTTATAGTCCTTTCATGGGATTATGTGAACCACATGAGTAGCACAATACTTCCTGTATCCGGTTGTGTGACCTCCGTGATTTCATATCCGGTTCATTACCCAGAGGTGCTTTGCGGCAATCACCCAGTGGAGTAAACAAAAATGGCTCACTATCAATCAGGAAGAGGAAGTAAATGAAGACTGCTGCTGCTCAGTTAAGCAACAAACAAAAATAAATATAAATATAAATGGAGCCTGAAGATAAATATCCCTCTGTGTATGGATCGCAAGTCCACAAAGGGGCACACATCCTGTCTTGTCTTTATCTATGTAAAACACGTATATATTCTGTATCTTTATATCGTATATTTCTGTTTTCCTATAGTTTTACCATTTTCCTACAACGGGTTAATAAAACCTCCAGACTGCAAACCGGTCTCATTTATTGACTCGTAGGAGAGGTTTACCTGCCTGTTAAGCTGCACATAGGCCCCGGGGGTACGTGGAGTGGTGACAGGACAGTAAAACGACGAGCATACAAGACGCGCGAAAAGTAACCGACGCGCAGAGAAGACGCGCGAAAAGTGAAACAACGCACAGATAGGAAGCGGATCAGAGATCAGACTGTACAGAGGCCAACTACTGTCAACACGGTTACCTGCATACGACAACCTGCAACCTTTAAACAGTCAAACCATGTCACAAAGTCAGGCGTCTTCATACAAGACAAGGTCCCGATCGGGCTACTCTATCAAATCGTCTGTTAGCGAAGCAGCCGCCATTGCTCGCGCTAAGGCCGAAGCCGCAAAAGCACGTGCCGCCTTTGCAGAGCAGGAGATGCAGCTAAAAAAAGAGACAGCTCTTTCAGAAGCCGCTTTCAACAAAGAGAGAGCTCTTTCGGAAGCTGCCTTCAACAAAGAGAGAGCCCTTTTGGAAATCAACCTAGAGAAGCTGGCAGTAGAGAAGGAAGCGGCAGCAGCCATATCCGAAGCAGAGGCTCTAGAAGCAGCTACGCACCCCACCAGCAAGCACAGCGGATGCAGCAGCGTGCTCGGTCCAGGAGAGGATCACCAGGACACGCTACAACGTACAGCGGAGTACGTCTATCAATACTCCAAATCAAGCAGCAATCTTCAGCCTGCACAAGAATCAATAGATGTCATCAGAGCAACAAGCCAAACGCAGCAAATAAAGCAACAAACAGCCGACCCTGAAGTTCAGCGCTTCAGACAGGGGAACGCAGAGCAGAGCGACACTGCCCGTGGCGAACTTCTTTGCGCAACAAGGAAATCAGCCTCCATTCCAGCGCACAGAGACATCTTTCACACCGAAACGGTATGATGTTAACCGGCCTAAATCAGAGACTCCTCAAAGGTATTGCTACACACTCCACCCTCCTAACAATGCACTGCAGCCCTATTCTAGTAATAGTCAAGCTACTATGGACTTTGCAAAGTTCCTCTCACGGCGTGAGCTAATAACCAAAGGACTTGTAAAGTTCAATGATCACCCAGAAAGCTATAGAGCCTGGCGGTCTACCTTTCAGAACATAATCAGAGACTTAGACCTGTCATACAGCGAAGAGTTAGATCTCCTTGTTAATTGGCTCGGAAATGAGTCCGCAGAACATGCTAAACGTATAAGAGCAATAAAAATAAACTACCCAGAGACAGGCCTTTGAAGGATCTGGGAAAGACTTGAAGAGTGCTATGGCTTAATAGAGGCAATAGAAAACGCCCTGTTTAAAAGAATTGATGACTTCCCTAGAATATCTGGTAAAGGTTATCAGAAACTTAGAGAACTAAGCGACCTGCTCATGGAACTGCAGGTAGCCAAAGCAGAAGGAGATTTGCCTGGACTTACTTCCCTTGACACAGCTAGAGGTGTCAACCCTATAGTCCAAATGCTCCGCTACAACCTCCAGGAGCGGTGGGTCGCACATGGTTCCAATTACAAACAAATGCACAAGGTATCATTTCCTCCCTTTGATGTGTTTGTGGACTTTGTAAATCAACAAGCAAGAATTAGGAATGATCCCAGCTTTGATTTTATACTGTCTCATGCTGCTCCTTCCGGTCTAAGATACCATACAACGCCAATGATAGTCCATAAAACTAATGTTTCCTCTACAGATTCCTTCCACAGGCCATCAACCTCTCCCTACTTGGAAGATAAAGTCAAAGACCCTAGCCGGCAGTGTCCCCTACACAGGAAGCCACATCCTCTTCTGAAATGCAGAGGCTTCAGAGAGAAACCCATAGAGATTTTCCTCAGGGAGAACAATATCTGCTACAAGTGTTGCTCCGCAACGTCTCACTTTGCTAGAGACTGTAAGGTCAGTGTAAAATGCACAGAATGTGACAGTACAAGTCATAACGCAGCCCTACACCCTGGGCCACCTCCACGTACTTTAACCCAAGCCGACAATACCCAAGATCTTAGTGAAGAAGGAATAAACACCGAAATAGGTACACCAGCAGTTACCGCACAATGTACTGAAGTCTGCAAAGGACTAGGTCTTGTTCAAAAATAGGTAGGTCTTGTTCAAAAATCTGTCTAGTCAAAGTGTACCCAACAGGTTGCAAGGATAAAGCTGTATGTGCCTACGCAATCCTAGATGACCAAAGTAACAAATCTCTAGCGGGATCCACCTTCTTTGACATCTTCAACATTAAAGGCCCTATCTCTCCTTACTCCTTAAGGACTTGTGCAGGTACAGTCGAGACGGCGGGGAGAAGAGCTACAGGTTTCCAAGTTGAGTCTATAGATGGCCAGACACGCCTTCTGCTACCTACTGTAATCGAATGTAACCAGATTCCAGATAATAGAGCTGAGATTCCCACCCCTGATGCTGCAGTACATCACTCTCATCTAAAACGCATAGCTCACCTTATACCAGTACTAGACCCCCAAGCTCAGATAGTCCTACTCCTTGGGAGAGATATCTTACGAGTTCACAAAGTTAGAGATCAGATTAATGGCCCTGGTCCCTACAATGCTCCCTACACCCAAAGACTTGATTTAGGATGGGTTATTATAGGAGATGTTTGTTTGGGAAGCGTACACAAACCCACCTCAGTCAGCAACATGTTAACTAAGACTCTAGAGAACGGGCGCCCCTCCCTTTTTCAACCATGCCAAAATTGATTCCTTGTAAAAGAGCTACCACATAACACCTATCTGCCCAAATCTACCGTAGACCCTTACTGTGACAGTGACCAAGGTCACCTAGGGTCCTCAGTATTTCTCAGCACTAAAACAGATTACCAGGTAGCTACGTCCTTTGAAGATAGGTTGTTCTTAGAGATCATGGAACAGGGAATAGTTAAGGATGACTCTAAAAGTTGGGTCGCGCCTCTACCCTTTAAACCCCAAAGACAACGTTTGCCTAACAACAGAGAACAAGTCTATAAACGCTTTGTGTCTCTTAGGCGCAGTTTTCAAAGAAAGCCAGAAATGAAAAAACACTTTTTCAGCTTCATGGAGAAAATACTTGAGAACGGTCATGCAGAAGTAGCACGTACCTTAACTGACAGTGAAGAGTGCTGGTACCTACCCATATTTGGAGTATACCATCCAAAGAAACCAGGCCAGATTAGAGCAGTGTTTGACTCTAGTGCCAAACATGAGGGTGTCTCCTTAAACAACGTCTTACTGTCAGGTCCCGACCTTAATAACAGACTCATAGGAGTACTCCTCCGTTTTCGTAAAGATTCAGTTGCATTTATGGCCGACATTCAACAGATGTTTCACTGCTTCTTTGTTAAAGAAGAACACAGAAATTTCCTGAGATTCTTTTGGTTTAAAGATAACGAACCCTCCAAAGATATCATAGAGTACCGTATGCGGGTACACATCTTTGGTAACAGCCCCTCTACTGCAGTTGCTATTTATGGACTCAGTCCGCTAAGGAAGGAGAAGCGAAATATGGGGCAGACGTTAGACACTTTGTAGATAAGGACTTCTATGTAGACGACCGTTTAAAATCACTGCCCACAGATGAGGCTGCTATCAGTCTCCTAAAAAGAACTCAAAGTATGCTCTCCCACTCAAACTTGAGACTTCACAAAATTGCTTCTAACAGCAAAGGGGTGATTAAAGCCTTCCCTTCCCAAGACCATTCTAATGATTTGAAAGATTTAGACCTAGGTACTGACGTCCTCCCTACTCAACGGAGCCTTGGTCTGCTTTGGGACTTAAGTAGTGACACCTTTACCTTTCAAGTCAGTCCAAAAGAAAAACCATACACCCGCAGGGGTACCCTGTCCGTTATAAACAGCCTTTACGATCCCCTAGGATTTGCAGCTCCCGTCACTATTCAAAGTAAAGCAATACTCAGAGATCTTACCTGGGAGACAAAAGACTGGGATGACCCGCTGCCCACTGAGAAAAAGGGTTTGTGGATGGAGTGGAAAAACTCTCTAACAGCTTTGGCCAGAGTTCACATTGCACGTCCATATGCCCCCGTGTCCTCTTCAGAAGTTCGAACACAAAACCTCTGTGTTTTCTCAGACGCATCTGTCAAAGCAATTGCTGCAGTAGCTTATCTAAAGACTGTAGACATCGAAGAACAATGTCATATAGGATTCATCATGGGAAAAGCGAAACTTGCACCACTCCCAGAACATACAATACCTAGACTGGAACTCTGCGCTGCCGTACTGGCAGTGGAACTAGCTGAACTGATCACCACAGAATTGAACATAGAGATTAAAGACACTGAGTTCTACACAGACAGAAAAGTAGTCTTGGGTTACATCAGCAACGAATCCAGATGTTTCTATGTTTACGTCAGCAACAGGGTACATAGAATCAGAAGATCCACTTACCCAAAACAATGGCATTTCGTACCTACCGACCACAACCCCGCAGACCATGCAACCAGATCTGTTGCCGCTAACAATCTAAAAGACTCAACATGGCTTACAGGTCCTGCATTCTTACATAATTCTCAGAATATCACTTCTGACTGTCACACATTTCAACTGGTAGATATAGATACGGATGAAGAAGTCCGCCCTCAGGTGTCTACACTACACACAGTGACTTCAAGCAACCAGCTCGGATCTCTCAGATTCAACAAGTTCTCTGGTCAGCGCGAAATACACGCAAGGGACTCGAGCGGCTTCTCAATTCATTTAATCCATGATTATACATAATGGGAAAAAAACAGGAATATAGATCTAAGTGCAGTAAACAAACAATTCTGTGAGGGTTTGTAGAGTATCTTATAGTTGACAAACTCACAAGTGGAGAGCCCAAGCACTGGCTCTGAGTGGATGAACGCTCTTAGGTTATTTGTCTGGGAAGGCTTCACAGGTAACCCACTCCTGGCTATTGAAGGTATCTCGTCACATCCATTCAAATATGGGAGAGAGAAAGGAAGAAGAAACTGTGTATACCTGCGTGCAATATAGAGTATAGGTTTGATATAATGGAAACTCACATTCGATGGAGCTATTTCCGAGCTCGAAAGAAACAGCATAAGGGTTTTGTAGGTCAACCCTAATAAAAAGACCCATCGTACGTGTCACGGATCCCCCTGATACTAGTGGTGGTCCCTATACGCAGGACACTCTCTACCCTTCCGATCCTTAGAGTGGTCGGCACGACTAGACAGACTACAAGAATGGCAGTACAGAGCACGTACAAGAGAGACGTCACGGATCCCTCTGCTTTATCTGACTAGTGGTTTCTAGACACAGAACAGTCTCTACCCTTCCGATCCTTAGAGTGGTCGGCACGACTAGACAGACACAGAATGATACACAAGAAATTAGAATAATTAGCTCTTCCCAAGACCCTAACAACACAAGGGGTAGTCTGATGTGTGCTTAGGGTGCCACACAGACTGAATACCAAATTAAAGAGAGTTGATGCAATACCAGGGGTTATGCACAGAATGGTTTGTTCGCCAATGCCAGGGATCATACACAGATGGTATTTTGCCAATGCCAAGGGGTCAATACACAGAATAGTCGTTTGCCAATGCCAAGGGGTCAATACACAGAATAGTCGTTTGCCAATGCCAAGGGTCAATACACAGAATATCGTTTGCCAATGCCAGGGGTCAATACACAGAATAGTCGTTTGCCAATGCCAAGGGTCAATACACAGAATAGTCGTTTGCCAATGCCAAGGGGTCAATACACAGAATAGTCGTTGCCAATGCCAAGGGGTCAATACACAGAATAGTTGTTTGCCAAATATACAAGAGCTCTGCGGGAAGTAACTACCACGTCAGGGCACCGGCATTTCTGAGAGCCTGGGCTTTAAACCCGGCGGGTCCGCGTCAGCCCGCCAGGCCCCGCCCCCCGGCTTCCCCACGTGTGCGGAAGCGACCGCAATATCATTCGGCGCCTGGCCAGCGAGCAGCGAGGAAGCTGCTGCCAGGCGCCGGGGTGCGGGGGCCACCGTGACAGAACCCCCCCCTCTACGGGCGGCCACTGGACGACCCCCAGGGGCGCGGGGATGAGCCAAATAGAAAGCCCTCACCAACCGAGGAGCATGAACCTCAGTAGCCGGAAGCCAAGAGCGATCCTCTGGGCCGTAGCCCACCCAGTCAACCAAGTACTGAAGGACCCCCCTAGAAACCCTGGCGTCCAGAATGGCCTCAACTTCAAACTCCTCCTCGCCCTCCACAGAGACCGGAGGAGGGGGACACGGGCCCTGGTGTACCGATTACACAAAAGTGGTTTCAAAAGGCTCACGTGAAACACATTGTGTATCTTGATATGGGAGGGCAGAGCCAGAAGCATAGGAGACCGGATTGATTCGCCGCAGAACCTTATAGGGGCCTATGTACCTGGGTGCCAGTTTCATGGAGGGTACTAAAAGCTTAATGTTCCGTGAAGAAAGCCAAACCCTGTCCCCAACTTGATACACGGGTGCCGGCCTCCTGTGTCTGTCGGCTTTGATCTTCTGGGTAACACTACTATCCTCCAGTGCCCGTTTAACCCTTCCCCAGGTTTCTTTCAATGACACTAAATGCTCATCCAGAGCAGGAATCGCGGTATCAGGAAACGTAGCAGGGAGCACGGGAGGATCAAAACCGTAAACAGTGAAGAAGGGGAACGTCCTGTGGCTTCGCTTACTGCACTGTTCAAGGCATACTCTGCCCACGGTATCAGGTCTGACCAGTTATCTTGTCGTTCGGATATAAAGCACCTGAGATATTTTTCTATATTTTGGTTGGCTCGTTCCGCCGCCCCGTTGGTCTGGGGGTGATAGGCCGAAGAGAGGATAGGTCTATCCCCACACTCTTGCAAAACCCTTTCCAGAATCTGGAGACGAATTGGGTCCCCCTATCCGAGACAATCCCAAGAGGAATACCGTGTAAGCGGACCACATTGGAAACAAAAATGGGCACCAGTTCGGCTGCCGAAGGAAGTTTCCGAAGAGGAACATAGTGACCCATTTTGGAGAATCGATCTATGACCGTGAGTATTACAGTATTCCCTCTAGACTCAGGTAACTCTACTATAAAATCCATAGCTAAATGCGACCATGGTCGTTCGGGGATTGGCAGAGGCTGGAGTAAACCAATAGGCGCTGTTTTGGGACTTTTATGTCTTGTGCACACTTCACACACGGTTATGTAATCTTTAACGTCACGGCGCACCGTGGGCCACCAAAGGAGTTTACGTATACTAGACACTGTTTTGGTGATCCCCATGTGCCCAGAGATTTTGTTATCATGATACAGTTTTAATACCTCTTCCCTTTCGTTCTCAGGTACAAAGAGTTTCGCAGGAGGTCTCCCCCCAGGAGCTGTGCCCTGGGCGGTCTGCAATCTTAACATTAGAGGAGACGAGACACTAATCGTGGTAAGTGCTATAATCCTTTCCTGGGGTACAATGGGATGTTGATCTTGGATGTTATGTTCGTATGACTCGTACTGTCTTGACAATGCGTCTGCTTTAATGTTTCTCGACCCAGGTCTGTATGTGAGGACGAAATTAAAGCTGGAAAGAAACAATGACCATCTCGCTTGCCTGGCATTCAACCGTTTAGCGTCTCCAATGTACGTGAGATTCTTATGATCGGTTATGATGACAATGGGGTCCCTAGACCCCTCTAATAAGTATCTCCATTCCGTCAAGGCTGCAATAACTGCTAACAATTCTCTGTTTCCGATATCATAGTTCCTCTGCCGGGGACAACTTTCGGGAATAGAAGCCGCATGGATGCAAGGGCTTGTCGGGTGCCTCCCTTTGGGACAAGACTGCACCAAGACCTAGCTCGGAGGCGTCAACTTCAACCTGGAAAGGCAGAGCCGGATCAGGATGTCGGAGAACAGGGGCAGTGGTGAAAGCCTGTTTAAGTGCCTCAAAGGCTTGACTGGCCTGGGGTGTCCACTTCTGATTCACCACCCCTTTTTAGTCATAGCCGTGAGGGGAGCTATCAAGGCCGAAAATTTTTTAATGAACCTCCGTAGTAGTTAGTAAACCCCAAAAACCTCTGGATGGCTTTAAGCCCTTGGGGTAAAGGCCAGTCAAGAATCGCTGAGAGTTTTTTAGGATCCATTTGGAAACCTTCAGGGGTTATTATATACCCAAGGAAGTGCACTGTCTCTATGTCGAATAAGCATTTCTCTAGCTTACAATATAACCCAGCCCTCAATAGTCTCTTCAACACTTGTCTCACGTGGGCGTGATGAGTCTCCTTATCAGGAGAGTATATCAGGATGTCGTCCAGATATACTATAACGAACGTTTGCAGAAAATCCCTTAGGGTGTCGTTTATGAGGTCCTGGAAAACGGCTGGCGCATTGCATAACCCAAAGGGCATCACCAGGTATTCATAATGCCCGCTACGTGTATTAAAAGCCGTTTTCCATTCGTGCCCCTTCTTAACCCTGACCAGGTTGTACGCTCCGCGTAAATCAAGTTTCGTATAAATACGGGCCCCTTTTAAACGGTCGAACAATTCTGTTATAAGAGGTATTGGATATGCATTTCTTATGGTAATCCTATTTAAACCTCTATAATCGATGCAAGGTCGCAGGTCACCCTCTTTTTTGGAAACGAAAAAGAAACCTGCTCCTGCTGGAGAGGAGGATCGTCTGATGAATCCTCGCTCTAGATTCTCCCTTATATATTCCTCCATAATGTCATTTTCCTTTGAGACAAGGGGTATACGTGTCCTCTAGGAGGCATAGTACCAGGGAGTAACTCTATAGCACAGTCATAAGGACGATGCGGTGGTAGGACCTCAGTCCTGGTTTTAGAGAACACCTCCTTTAGCGCCATATACACATTCTGGGACTTCAGTGGACAAAGGAGGTGCTGTGGCAATGTTGAGACTACCAATCACATTAACCCTGTCCCAGGCACTTTGACTGGCAACTAGGACCCCAACACATTATATCTCGCTGGGCCCAGTCAATCACCGGGTTATGTTCTGTCAACCATGGAACCCTAGAACGACAGGACATGAGGGAGAGTCGATAACCTGGAATCGTGGTTTCACAGTGCAGAACTCCTGTAGTCATGCACACATCGATAGTGTCGTGTGTGATATGGGGACATGACAGGGGTTTCCCGTCTATGGCTTCTACCATAAGAGGCCTCTCCTTTAGAACCAGAGGTAAGAGGTGGTTGGCAGCAAAACATCTATCCATAAAATTACCTGAGGCTCCAGAGTCTAGGAATGCCTCAGTCTCGAGGTGAACCCCCTCCCAGGTGAGGGAGATGGGTAACAGAATCCGAGTTTTTTTTTTTTTCATCATCCACAAAGGAGGCATACAGAGAACCAATAACCTGGGTATTACTTGTCTTTTGACCTGATTTGCCACTCTCACCCCTGCTACCCCTGGGTCTCTGAGGACATTGAAGGCGGAAATGATCTGCCCCGGCACAATAAAAACAGAGCCCCCTTTCTCTCCGGTGAGCTCTCTCTGCCTCTGAAATACCCGTTTTACCTATCTGCATAGGTTCAATGGCCGGTACATCGGTCTTAACGGTCTCCAGGTTACCTGATGCAGTGGTATGCCTGGGTACTAAGGGTAAAGGAGGTAGGACCCTTCTGGGTCTGTCTCTGGTGTGTCTCCTTTCCCTGATTTGATCGTCCATGGCGATGCAGAAATCAACCAAATGATCCAGATGTTCTGGTAATTTTAGGGGAGCCAATTCAAACATAAACGCCTCGTTCAGACCTTCGGTAAAGGCCAGGGTTAAAACGTCGTTCGGCCAGTGTACCTCAGAAGACAAAGTCTTAAATTCTATGGCATAGTCGGAACCCTCCTATTACCTTGTTTGATGTGAAACAGGGATCTACCCGCATTGGTAGCCCGTCTAGAGGGATCAAAAGTACGCTTTAACTCGGAGGTAAAACCCTCATAGTCATATATGATGGTTTCTGTTCTCCCACAAGGGCGTGGCCCATAATAAAGCTTTTTCGGTCAAGTGATTAATCAGATAGCCTACTTTGGCTTTATCAGACATACAGGACCCGGGATTGTTTTCGAATAAGATCTCGAGTTGGGTCAGAAAGCCCCGGCATAAGTTCGGTGTTCCGTCATAACGTACGGGTGCTTTCATACTGAGCCTACAACCCTCGAGAGCGGCCGAACTGACCCTAGGCACTACTGGTCTGGCGGGCTTGCAGTACCAGAACTGGATCGGTTTAGCAGGGTTTGCAGGGCAAGAGCAATCTGGTCCATTCTATGGTCCTGCTCTTCTTGTCTGGCTGCAATACGTGTCAACTGATTAGAGAGGTCTGCGGGATCCATGGCCCTGACGTAATGTCACGGATCCCCCTGATACTAGAGTGGTGGTCCCTATACGCAGGACACTCTCTACCCTTCCGATCCTTAGAGTGGTCGGCACGACTAGACAGACTACAAGAATGGCAGTACAGAGCACGTACAAGAGAGACGTCACGGATCCCTCTGCTTTATCTGACTAGTGGTTTCTAGACACAGAACAGTCTCTACCCTTCCGATCCTTAGAGTGGTCGGCACGACTAGACAGACACAGAATGATACACAAGAAATTAGAATAATTAGCTCTTCCCAAGACCCTAACAACACAAGGGGTAGTCTGATGTGTGCTTAGGTGCCACACAGACTGAATACCAGAATTAGAAGAGTTGATGCCAATACCAGGGGTTATGCACAGAATGGTTTGTTCCGCCAATGCGGGATCATACACAGAATGGTATCGTTGCCAATGCCAAGGGTCAATACACAGAATAGTCGTTGCCAATGCCAAGGGGTCATACACAGAATAGTCGTTTGCCAATGCCAAGGGTCAATACACAGAATAGTCGTTTGCCAATGCCAAGGGGTCAATACACAGAATAGTCGTTTGCCAATGCCAAGGGGTCAATACACAGAATAGTCGTTTGCCAATGCCAAGGGGTCAATACACAGAATAGTCGTTTGCCAATGCCAGGGGTCAATACACAGAATAGTTGTTTGCAAATATACAAGAGCTCTGCGGGAAGTAACTACCACGTCAGGGCACCGGCATTTCTGAGAGCCTGGGCTTTAAACCCGGCGGGTCCGCGTCAGCCCGCCAGGCCCCGCCCCCCGGCTTCCCCACGTGTGCGGAAGCGACCGCAATATCATTCGGCGCCTGGCCAGCGAGCAGCGAGGAAGCTGCTGCCAGGCGCCGGGGTGCGGGGGCCACCGTGACATACAGGAACTGTTATCTTCTTTAAAAATTTAATAAAATAAAGAATAAAAATTATACAGATGTCCAGAACGCGTTTCGCCGCTCAAAATGGCTTCATCAGCTGGTCCTTACAAGGTGAATAAAGTGCGTGGTTTTATACAGGCAGAAATTATAAAAAACGTCCCCACATGTGTTAAATTGGTGGTCAGCGTGCGTTTCAAACCTCTTCATACGGTTTCAGTATATCGCCGGCCGCCAATGCCATCTTGCGCATGTGCATTGTTGACTTCCGCGTTTCACAGTGCGTTTCACGGCATGATATCCGGTATCGTTAGGAGATGTGCGTTCCACTCTGGATCAACACATACTTCCGGTATCGCAGTTTTCTGAAAATCAGCCGCAATCAGATCATAATAGATGTACAATGCGGAAAACATTATGACAGAAGTCTATCCTAACCAGAAATTATAAATTGATTTCTCACAAGCAGGCTGTCCACCCATTATGTGTATTGGACCAGCTGATGAAGCCGTTTTGAGCGGCGAAACGCGTTCTGGACATCTGTATAATTTTTATTCTTTATTTTATTAAATTTTTAAAGAAGATAACAGTTCCTGTACGATTTGGGTCTTTTTATTAGGGTTTGACCTACAAAACCCTTATGCCGTTCCTTTCGAGCTCGGAATAGCTCCACCGAATGTGAGTTTCCATTTATCATAACCTATACTCTATATTGCCACGCCAGGTATACACAAGGTTTCTTCCTTCCTTTCTCTCTCCCATATTGAATGGACGTGACGAGATACCTTCAATAGCCAGGAGTGGGTTACCTGTGAAGCCTTCCCAGACAAATAACCTAAGAGCGTTCATCCACTCAGAGCCAGTGCTTGGGCTCTCCACTTGTGAGTTTGTCAACTATAAGATACTCTACAAACCCTCACAGAATTGTTTGCTTACTGCACTTAGATCTATATTCCTGTTTTTTTCCCATTATGTATAATCACGGATGAAATGAATTGAGAAGCCGCTCGAGTCCCTTGTGTGTATTTCGCGCTGACCAGATACGTATATTTGTTTTCGTTAATGCTTTGGTTTGAGGGAAACCACTATTTATCTGGCTAGCTGGGCACTCGGAGGTCATATTGTGGGTGCCTACCATTCCTATCTTCGAAAAGTTCTCTACCTGGAGGTCACTTGTTAGAGGCATCGCTTGCCTAATTCACGTAGTTCGTTCTTCCAGGAATACTACGCCTGCAGAATTAAAGGACTGTAAAAGTTGGCACCACTGTAACAGTGCCTACAAAGCAACTGAATTGGACCAGTCAAGAAATATAATTATCCGTACGGTGCAACAAGAAATCTACACTAATGAAATTGACTGTATCACTAATCAGAGATCTCTTCCTAAAGACAGTGGTTTCAAGAAACTCGATCCATTCATCGATGAAGGCGGCTTGCTAAGAGTAGGAGGTCGTCTTAAGGAAGCTAGCATAGACTTTTCAGTGAAGCATCCTGTATTGATCCCTGGTCGTCATCACATCTCTTCTTTGCTTGTACAACACTATCACGATCAGGTAAAACATCAGGGACGACTTTTTACAGAAGGGGCTTTACGAGCTGCTGGACTGTGGATAGTTGGAGCAAAAAGATGTGTGAGCAGATTTATTTTTAAATGTGTTACTTGTCGCAAACTACGTGGTATTTTTCAAACACAAAAGATGGCCAATCTTCCTTCCGACAGGCTTAGCACAGCTCCTCCTTTCCCCAACATCGGCCTTGATGTATTTTGGTCCATGGTCCGTCTCCGCCCGACACACAAGAGGAGGTTGCGCCAGCAGTAAACGCTGGCAGTAATATTCACCTGTATGACCATCCCGAGCTTCCACATAGAGGTGATCGAATCAATGGACACCTCTAGTTTCATAAACGCTCTCAGGCGTTTCATCGCTATAAGAGGCCCTGTTAAACACATTCGCTCTGACAGAGGTACAAACTTTGTAGGAGCAGCTTAAGAACTACAGATTTCTTCAAATGTGGATGCCATCCGCGTAGAGAGATATTTGAGAGCACAAGGCTGCACTTGGACCTTTAACCCACCGCATTCTTCTCACATGGGAGGAACCTGGGAGAGGATGATTGGCATAGCACGAAGGATCCTAGATTCCATTTTCTTACAAGTAAGTACTGGAAGACTTACTCATGAGTGCCTAGTTACTTTCATGGCAGACGTCTCCGCTATTATAAATGCTAGACCCCTGACTCCAATCTCCACTGGTTCTGAAGATCCAGCAATCCTCACCCCAACTATGCTGCTTACTCAGAAGACTAGCACCACTACTGCTCCAACTGGTGACTTCAGTACTACAGACCTCTATAAACATCAATGGAGACAAGTACAAAGCCTTGCCGATACCTTTTGGGACAGGTGGAGGAAACAATACATCTCAACCTTACAACCAAGAAGAAAATGGCAAGCCACCAAACCTAATCTCAAACCTGGCGACATTGTGCTTATGAAAGATCACCAGTCGCACGGAAACGAGTGGCCTTTAGGTCTGATTATGAAAACACTCCCGAGTGATGATGGAAAGGTCCGTAAAGCCGAAGTCAAGATTGTTGGAGATTATTGACTTCTTTAATAGGTCAGGGATATATTAATTATGACGCATATTCTTCTTATTGTTGATATACATAGATATATATATATTATTGACAGTGCCTCCAATACCAGTGGTATAAATTGGTATTTAACCCCTAAGATAGGGATTAATAACCAATCAATGAATATACGTCTTAACAAATATATGGCGCGTTATCCCGAGTTCTTTTGATGCTCTCTAGATATTTTTAAACACAATAAAATCAATAAAGATATGAGACTGCGTAACGGTAAAACAATTCAAACCAAAATTTATTTACACGTCAAGTTTCATACAATCGTATGTATCAACGGATTTGCAAAAATACAATTTACAAGTGATTATAGATCGTGATTAGTAGCGATACTGTGACACGCAATAATCTAATGGACAGATATTTTAGGTTTATAGACCGCACCACAGATATACACGCCTCAATTCTTAAACACCAAACTCTATTCTATTCACTTAAACCTTTCCCATTATAAACCAATCCTCCACCTGGCTAAGATAAACACTCAGTTACTGGGCATCACCTGCAGCACAATTTATTGTTGTGGGGGCTATTCACTAAATGCAACTTCCTTCAGGGAGATACATAACACACTCGATAGGGAGACTATCTCTTCCACAGATCAATCACAGCACTTCATTCGATATACGTTAACCTAACGCTTCTTAATGACTTACAGCGCGTGCATTCATTCGAAGGGCTGCAAGATGGATATGGAAGGGGTTATGCTAGGTTACGAATGGGGCGGACAGTACTTGACATATAAAAGCTATTTCACGGTCCCAGCGTATCTCACTATAGGTATATAATGATCTTTAGATGTCCACAAACAGTATTCTTGGAATATAAATAATTTCACTAAATTATGGCTCAAGTATGCAGCCGTGTAAATAGATTTCTCCCTTAGCACTCCTCTGCAGTGGACTGTAAAGGCAGAATTTCTATTCTACTGATTATTAGGCTCAAACAGCAAAAATAATTCATTTATATTCCTTTAGTTTGTGATGGACATCTAAAGTCAGGACTATGCAATTAGAAAATAGATATCATATTATTCAGGCATACTTTACCATCTGGTTAGTGAAGATAGAGTGGTGGAAGATTAGGGTGTGGTCGGTCTTAAAGGGGCGGCCGATGGTGATTGCCTTTCTTCCCTCCAAGCGTCCCTCAGGTCTCTCTCCAAGCTTTTCTCCGTGTGTGTTTTTTGCTCTGGAGTGTCCCATCTATATAGTGGTCTTCCGCCCAGTTTGAGATCTAGCCCATCACTATGTGGCCTCATTTGATTGGAGGATATATATTCATCAACTCCAGGGGTCTGTCCAGGTGTTATTACCTGGCCAGCAGATGGCGCTCTCAGATCAACCATCAACCTTCTGCAGGAATTAATTTATGGGCTTGGCCAATCTTTTACTGGTTTGGGGTCGTTTTTATTCCTATATCCCGGGACTCCATAGATTTTATTAACAAATTAAAATTTATTTCTATTGTGACATCGCCGGCATACTTCGCCACGGCGTGTGTGCATTTCATACCCCCTTTACTTATATCCACAGGGATGTGTATGTGAGGGGATATCCATTCATTCATTCGTGGTATCGTTTTTAACAGTCACACGTTACCCGACTTAATCGGCTTCATGCGGATTAGTACACCAGACATTGTGATGATCAACTAAATGTGGTAGGGCCTCTGTTTTTATAAGATGCTAAAATTATCAGTTCTAACTAATAAATATTCTCATACCATATAGTACATATTGCCGAATAGCATTACAAGCTGGTTTACCCAAGCCATTTAACCTTTGGTTTTTTTTTCTTTATTGGGCAACCCATTGTTCCATGTTTACGTGGCTTTCAGAGTTTCGATCTGACGAAATAAACACAATACTTAGATATCTATCTTAGTTGTCATTGTGTTCCCTTACTTTTAAACCATTTGATCTAAACCCTGTTTGGTTGTAACAAATAAAATAATAAAACAGAGTCCATTAGACTGTCTTTGATCAATATTAAATGTCCTTTCTTGTATGCGTAACACTAACGAGTTTAGCTTGTCTCTTGTTCTTGTTATATATTAACGACGCAGACAAGTTGTTGGCGTGACGCAATTCCTGGCCCCAAATTTAAACATTCCTGCGTTATAGAAATTTCATATCTGAAAAGGTCTGACAAGATATACAAGCAGAATGAGACCAGGTTATTTCTCAGACCAGTAACTGAACTCATTTTATTGTTTTCTTCAGAAGACTCCGATGGTGGTGTCTACCAACACCAGGCGGGGAGTGTGCTGCCTTCAGAGCAGTAATGTAAGATGTAATGTGTTTAGAGATGCCATCTAGTGGCCGTTTATTTTTTACAGCACCCTGGTAGTCAGCCTTCCCAGAATTCCTATAGGCTAAGTCATGTGCTTACCTCACTATTACAGGGGATTGTGGGAGAGAGGCCACCACTTCCTTCACCACAGGAGCTGGAAGGAACACCTCATTACAATCTCTCCCCCTATTGAAAGCATCGTCGGAAAGGTTATGGTCTAAATTCCTCCCAGTCACCTTACATTTTCCCTCAGCTTTAGAAGCACCTTATGTGCTGTAGAATTGTAAACCCTTATATTGCAGCCAGCTGCTTTTCATGTAGTTTTAGTCCGGCCTAGTTATAAAACTCCCACGTTTTATATGGACACATCCTGTCTTGTATGTAAAACACGTATATATTCTGTATCTTTATATCGTATACAGTTGTGTTCAAAATTATTCAACCCCCAATGCTGTAAAGGGTTTTAGGGAATTTAGTGTACATTTGTACTTGTATTCAGAATGAAATCCTACATGGACTTTTTAAAGAACCATATGCAACTAAAATGACATCAATTGGTTTTGTAATACAGTAGTAAATGTTTCTTTTGTGAATTCTTCATTGACACAATTATTCAACCCGTTAAAGACTACCACTCTGAAGAACAGAGGTTCATTCAAGTGTTTTCAATCAGGTATTGAAAACACCTGTGGATGTCACGGAGCAGCAATAAAGCATAATAAGCACCAATTAGGCAGCTTTAAAATGACTGTGATACTCAGCTCCTTCTAGACATTTACTGGTGTGGTTACAAACATGGTGAAGTCAAGAGAATGGTCCAGGAAGACAAGAGAAGAGGTGATTACTCTTCACAGGAAGGGCTATAAGAAGATTGCAAAGATGTTAAACCTACCAAGAGAGACCATAGGAAGCGTCATTCGCAAATTCAAGGCAAAGGGCACTGTTGAAACGCTACCTGGTCGTGGCAGAAAGAAGATGCTGACTTCGACTGCTGTGCACTACCTGAAGCGTAGAGTGGAGAAAAGTCCCCGTGTGACTGCTGAGGAACTGAGAAAAGATTTGTCAGATGTGGGTACTGAAGTTTCAGCTCAGACAATACGGCGCACACTGCGTAATGAAGGCCTCCATGCCAGAACTCCCAGGCGCACCCCCTTGCTGTCTCCAAAGAATAAGAAGAGTCGACTGCAGTATGCCAAAAGTCATGTGGACAAACCACAGAAGTTTTGGGATAGTGTTCTGTGGACTGATGAAACAAAATTAGAACTGTTTGGGCCCATGGATCAATGTTATGTTTGGAGGAGGAAGAACAAGGCCTATGAAGAAAAGAACACTTTGCCTACTGTGAAGCATGGCGGGGGGTCAATCATGCTTTGGGGCTGTTTTGCTTCTGCAGGTACAGGGAAGCTTCAGCGTGTGCAAGGTACCATGAATTCTCTTCAGTACCAGGAGATATTGGATGACAATGTGATGCAGTCCATCACAAACCTGAGGCTTGGGAGACGTTGGACCTTTCAACAGGACAATGATCCCAAGCATACTGTACCTCCAAGTCCACTAGAGCATGGTTGCAGATTAAAGGCTGGAACATTTTGGAGTGGCCATCACAGTCACCTGACTTAAATCCGATTTAGAACCTCTGGTGGGACTTAAAGAAAGCAGATGCAGTGCGCAAGCCTAAGAATGTGACTGAACTGGAGGCTTTTGCCCATGACGAATGGGCGAAGATACCTGTAGATCGCTGCAAGACACTTGTGTCAAGCTATGCTTCACGTTTAAAAGCTGTTATAACTGTAAAAGGATGTTGTACTAAGTACTAAGATTGAATGTCACTTGGGGGTTGAATAAAACTGATAATAATGTGAGCACAGAAAAGACATTTGTGGTTATTTCATTATAAATGTTATGTTATATTTGTCTGACCTACACGTGCCTCTTTGATTTAATTGTAAGCAAGATGACTGAATGATCAAAATCAATGTCAAACTGGCCAAAACACTCAATTTCAGTGGGGGTTGAATAATTTTCAACACAACTGTATTTCTGTTTTCCTATAGTTTTACCACATTCCTACAATGGGTTAATAAAACCTCCAGACTGCAAACCGGTCTCATTTATTGACTTGTAGGAGAGGTTTACCTGCCTGTTAAGCTGCACATAGACCCCAGGGGTACGTGGAGTAGGGACAGGACATTAAGAGATGTTTTTTTTTCCTAGCTTACAATATCCGTGCACCCTTTCCTGCACTGCATGTAACAAAGACCTTAAAGGAAATGTGGCTAAATTCCACAGGCAACATCCTATGTAAGAAAAGACTGTCTACATACAGAATTAGCACTTAGAAAGGGAGGGGTCACAGGCCATTTTATCAGAACAGGCTTTTCAATACAGGATATTTATATTTATACAGAAAATTATAATCTAACAATTCTTTCCTTTATCACATATCACCTGTGATCATCTAAAAGGATAAACCAAATTTAGGCAATTAAACTAATTATACCTGGGGCCACAGTGTCATTGCCTAATACCTTTAGATCATTCTAGATGCTCAGAGGGGAAGAAAAAAATCTGGTAATTACTCCTAAAATACCTCAATACCTTTATAATGTACAAAAGGGAGTCCTCAAGGAGGCCCCCCATGAGCATAAAATACACTTATCTATTTAGATTCACCCTTCCAGCGAACCACACTTGGAGCCTGGGCCAAATACCTAATCTAGACATTAAATAACTATTTACTCCCATTTCCCAAAATGTACTTCACCGAACAAGAAAAATATAATAGCTTGAACTTAAATGTTCATTTATCTAATAATCAACATGAGTCAGATCTATATCTGTGTTTTCTTATATTCAACTTCACTCCACAAAGCACATACACACCTGCATTAACACACACTCTCAAGAAATACATTCTCATTTTCCCAAATCCAATCCTTTCTCACACTTATCTAGGGAATTAAAGAAAAAAAAAATCTCATAATCTAATACTTTAGTCCTTGTCCAAAGTGCAAAGTCAAGGTGTGGTCTTTTCCAACATCCCAGCTTGAGACGCATAATCATTGAATGTAATCAGAGCTCCCAACATAGAGTCTCCTGAACAAGCTGTCTCTTTGCTCTGGTTGCTTATTACCTGTGACCTTTGACCTTGACACAAAATGTCCTGGTTTCATTCCATATGCAGCATTGTGACTGTCAGATTTCTTGTGATGATGAAGATGTGATACGGTTTTAGCAAAAATAAAGAAATAAAAAATAAATATGGTATACCTACTAATCATATACATCCAAACATTCTTGGTCACTCTCAAGTGCACGATAACAATAAAAATGTTGTTAATTACACAAGAAGAGACACAGATAATCAATTTTAAAATTTCCCTGCAAAGCCTATGGTCCTCACACAACCAAAAAAAGAAAATCATACTACTTCTGACTCATTTCATTATAGAAAAATATATATATACACATCCTTGGCTCAAAAGGGAAATAGCCAAAGTGCATACTCCACCCAATTTAACATCAAAAAATAATTTATTAATATCTTATCCATTCTTGTTTGGTGTTATGAAGCAAACTGGTGTTTATAAAACACACCAATCATAATAAAATAAAATAAAAAAAACTTATAATTTTACCGAATTAAAACTTTCCTACAATCATTTAGACCTGAATTAAACTATATTCCATTTAACACTATATATATGTCATGAAACGTATTTATGCAAATGCTTTAAATTATATGTTCCTAGATACATTAATTAACTCTAATTTTAATTGAATGTGATCTCCAATGATCCTAAATGTCAGGGAATTTGAACAATATTGATTGTAACCAAACAACAAAAATAATAAAACATACAGAATAATTATCACTTAGACAACACAAGGATAATCCATCAACATATAAACATACATTATTTTTCTTCTTTCTTTGTCTTCTGTCTTATTGGTTCAAAATAATAGTTTTGTGAAACTAACATGTCAGTGATTGATGTGTGTTAAGTATTATTTCCAAATCAATGATCTTCTTTAATCGCATAAGTAATTAGACATGTGCATTCGTTTTAGTACTAAAACGATTTAGTCCGAATTTTGGGATAATTTAGTTTTCGTATAACTCAAGAGATACGAAACTGCTCAGTACAAAAAACAAAAGAAACTAAAATAAAATGCACTACATTTTAGTTTCAGTCCTTTTTGTGATATTACATTGAGTGAAGGAGACCAGCAATGAAGAGCGCAACATCGCAAAGCTACAGAAAAGGTTTGTATGCGTAATGCTTCCCGACCCCTACCCGAAAATCTGACAGTGATAGAGCTCCAGAATACTCACTCGCAGCACAGACAGCCAGCACAGGAGAGGAAACCTTTACTTAACCCTTGTATGTCTATGAGGCAGACAAGATGATAAAAGCAGCTGGAGAAGGAAAACATTCAAATAAATCACACTGAAAGCTAATGACAGAGGAGGGCTGGATAGTAAAAACCCCTTTATAACAAGCAGCGCTGGGAGAAGAGAGGGACTTTATAAAACGTGTGTTATCTCCCCTCCTGCTCTGCATAATAGGGGCTTAGGTCTGATACATTTTATATTATCCAGGAGCACTATCCCCCTTTACTCATCTATAATACACGTTTTATATAAAGTCCCTCTCCTCTCCCAGTGCTGCTTGTTATAAAGTTTTTTTTACGTCTGATACATTTAGTATCCAGCTCTCACAGTTACTCTGTCATTATGAGCCTTCAGTGTGATTTATTTGAATGTTTTCCCTGGATTTAAAGTGCTTTATTTTATTATAAAAATTAATTTGTACCAGTCATCTCTTCTCTGAGCTTTCAGACCGACTTACGTTAATATTTTCCCTCTCCCCTGCTTTTATATTCCTGTCTGTCTCCCCCACAGAGATACAAAGTTTAAGTAAAAGTTCCCTCTCCTGTGCTGGATAAGCATTGCATTCCGAAGTTCTGCACCCTCCACATGCCAATGCAGTAGGATTTTCTATACAGAGAGGGGCATTAATTAATGCAGGAGGATGTTATATACATTATACAGAGAAAGGTATAAATTGAGGAGGATGTTCTATACAGAGAGGGACATTAATTTAGGAGGATGTTCTAGACATTTTACATAGAGGGGTATTAATTAATGCAGGTGAATGTTGTATACATTATACAGAGAGGGGTATTTATTAATGCAGGAGGATGTTCTATACATTATACAGAGAGGAGCCTTTTATTAGCCCTTTAAATCCAGTGGCTGTGAGCGCTAAGATTGGCTGCTTGTTATATTATCTCTCAGTACAATGTATCAGGCTCAGCTGTTACAGTAACTGACTGTATCAGTGCTCAGAGTTTCAGTAAAACAAGGAAATAATATTGTTCTAACCTCTTATATATAAAACTATATTTACTAGTTTGACTGAAACTGAGTGCTGTGATGAGCAGCAGTCAGCTACTGTAACAGCTTTGCCTGACACATTGTGCTGAAAGTGAGAGATACTGTAACAAGCAGCGATCTCAGCCTTCTGAGGTGCCACTACAATAGTAATTGTATCCACTGGTTTTCGGATGAATGAAATTAGTCTTCATACTAAAGAACTGAAAACAAATTTCTTTAGCAACTAAATAAATTGCATTTTAGGACTAATCCATTAGTTCAAATGAAATTTTGTGCTGTGCACATGTCTATAAGTAATTGATAAGTTGTTGATAAAATGTCTTCTTCCTTCATTAATTTAAAATGAAATACAACTCCTTTTGTTAGAATGTTTTATTGCCCAGTGTCTAATAATTCCTTTCTTGTTATCCGGTGGATGTAACATTGCAATTTGAAATGATGATGTGTGTTTGTGTAAATTTCCTTCAATTTCAATAGCTACAGTCATGACCGAAAATGTTGGCACCCCAGAATTAAAGGTGCCCTTCCAATAAGAGAGACCTGGAGCAGTTTGCAAAGGAAGAGTGGTCCAAAATTCCGGGTGAGCGGTGTAAGAAGTTTATTGATGGTTATAGGAAGCGACTGATTTCAGTTATTTTTTTCCAAAGGGTGTGCAACCAAATATTAAGTTAAGGGTGCCAAGAATATTGTCCAGACCATTTTTGGAGTTTTGTGTGACATTATGTCCAATTTGCTTCTTTTCCTCTCTTTTTTTGGTTTGTTCCAATACACACAAAGGGAATAAACATGTGTATAGCAAAACATGTGTTACTGCAATACTTTTCTGTTAGAAATACTTGATTTTCTAGAAAAATGTCTGGGGTGCCAACAATTTCGGCCATGACTGTATATCGATATTGGTATCGAATGATCTTCCATCTAGCTTGATCAGCATCAGCTACAATATGCATTGGCATGCGTGGGTAATTGTCACCTAAATAAAGAAAAACTTGGAAAAAAATATTATTAACCTCTCAAAAATGTTAAAACTTACATGGTTAAAACTTTGTAACGTTCAGCAATAAATACTTTAAAGAAACCAGGAATCCATTTTAAAAATGCAGCAAATTTTGGACACAAAGAAAATAGGAGGGTTCTTGAGAGATGGAGGGTGCTAGGAGAAGAATGTGAAAACTTTTTTTTACTTTTGCAACGGTCACCTTTGTCTTACATTCTCCAGTATATTAAAATAAAAGAAAACACATAACACAAATATCATAAACTGGGAAAGAAAAAGAAAAAAAACGTATAGAAGGGCATGTTAAAAATAATTATCAAATATCACAGGGGTTTGAGGTGGTCTACTTTTAAGTGGGCTTTTTTCAAGTGGAGTTAAAAACAGGAATTCTACCTGTACTGGTCTGGTTTGTATCTTTAGAGGGAGAGAAACCTCTGGTTTATTTGTCAATTTAATTTATCTTTTTGGTTTTTTTTTCTGCTGGTTTTTTTTTTCTGTTGTGCTTTTTGGTTGTTTTTTTTTCCCTGGGTGGCTGGTGACTTGTTAATTGGGGGCGTGTAGCCTGTCAGGTGATTTCACTTGTATGGCTACATAATCTCAGGGGCAACTCACTGAGCTTGCTCACAGGGGTTTGAGGTGGTCTACTTTTAAGTGGGCTTTTTTCAAGTGGAGTTAAAAACAGGAGTTTAAATAACAGGTATCAATTGTTGTTTATATATTTGTTTCTTGTTTTGGGTATGAGTGTTAGCAAGCTTGAAGGTTTGACCCAGTGCACATCCTGCTGCATGTATGCATGTCTGGAGGAATCCTTCCAGGGTCCATATCTCTGTAGCAAGTGTGAACGTGTAGCTCTTCTGGAAGCTCGTATTGGAGATCTGGAAGGGCAAATCGTAACGCTGAGGCAGATTGACAATCTTGAAAGGAGCCTGCTTCTCACGGAGCAAAGTATATAGTTGAGGAATCTAGGGGTGTGGGAGGAGTGGAGTTAACCGGGGAACAGGTTGGTAGCTGGGTGTCAGTGACACGTGGTAGCAGGGGGGAGGGAAGAGGAAAAGGTTGGCTAGTCCTGATCTTGCGCACACCAACAGATTTGCCCCCTTGAGCGAAGATGTTGGGTGCAGCAGCTCAGGTGTAGCAGTACTGGAGGCTGCTCCCTCTAACAGCCGGGGGATCAGCCCACCAAGTAAGGGAGGGATAAAGAGGGCAAGTAAGCCTAGACAGGTTGTGGTGGTAGGGGACTCTATTATTAAGAGAGTAGACAGGGTAATCTGTCGCGCTGATCGCCTTAACCGGACAGTTTGCTGTCTGCCGGGTGCCCGTGTTAGGCATGTGGTTGACAGAGTGGATAGATTATTGGGAGGGGCTGGAGATGACCCAGCTGTCATGGTCCATATTGGTACCAATGACAAAGTAAGCGGAAGATGGAAGGACCTGAAGAATGATTTCAGGGAATTAGGAAGTAAACTGAAGAAGAGGTCCTCCAAGGTAGTATTTTCTGAGATCCTACCTGTGCCACGTGCTACAGTGGAAAGGCAGCGGGAGATTAGGGAGGTCAATGCGTGGCTTAAAGTTTGGTGCAGGAAGGAGGGCTTTGGGTTTTTAGAGCACTGGGCTCATTTTGCACTGGGGTACAATCTGTATAGTTGTGATAGATTGCACCTGAATGGAAGAGGGTCTGCTGTGCTAGGGGAGAGGATGGTTAAAAGGTTGGAGGAGACTTTAAACTAGTGGAAGGGGGGAGGGATACAGTATCTTACAAAATGGAGACAGAGCAGATAGCGGAAGGGTTTCAGTTCAGACTAAGGGGGGTGGAGCCGGGGGGATGGGTAATGTAAGAACAGTGGAGGCATGTAATGTAACGTCGCATTCAGCATGTGTGGGTAGAGACAACATTAAATGTATGCTTGCTAATGCAAGGAGCCTTAATAACAAGATGGGGGAACTAGAGGTAATAGCATACACTAAGCAATACGACATTATAGGAATAACAGAAACATGGTGGGACGAAACGCATGACTGGGCTGTAAACTTAAACGGTTATACATTGTTTAGAAAGGATAGGAAACATAAGAAAGGGGGTGGAGTGTGTTTATATGTAAATCAGGATTTAAAGCCTAATATTACACAACTGGAAAGCGATGAGGGAAATGTGGAATCCTTATGGGTAAATATTTCATTAGGGAATAAACAGGGAAGTCAATTATTGGTTGGCATATGCTATAAACCACCTAATATAGATAATGATGAGGAAGAACAACTGTTAGAGCAAATTAGGAAGGCTGCACATCATGGTAGCACTTTAATTATTGGAGATTTTAATTACCCGGACATAAATTGGGATAGTGGGACTAGTAATTCAGCAAAGGGAATCCGGTTCCTGAACATTTTAAATGATACCTTCATGTCACAACTGGTAGAAACACCAACTAGAGAGGATAACTGTCTGGATCTGGTTATAACAAATAATGTGGATCTTTTCTCAAATATTAATGTAAAGAACAGTTGGGAAATAGCGACCATAACATGGTGACTTTTGAAATAAACTCAAAAAAACACATTCATAAGGGGCATGCTAAAATATATAATTTTAAAAAGGCCAACTTTATTAAAATAAAGGAAGCTCTCAATGTCATTGACTGGCAGAAACTCTTTCACGGGAAAAACACTGAGGATAAGTGGAATATCTTTAAACTAACACTTGAAAAGTACACGTCACAATATATTCCACTGGTTAATAAATATAAAAGAAACAGACTGAAACCAATGTGGCTTAGTAGGAAGGTAACTAAGGAAATGAAAAATAAAAAGAAGGCATTTAAAGCTTTTAAATTTGATAAATCTGAGGCATCCTATAAAGCATATAGGGCAGCCAATAAAGCATGTAAAAATGCGATTAGATGGGCTAAACTAGAAAATGAAAAAAAATAGCCAAAGAGAGCAAGACCAACCCTAAAAGATTCTTTAGGTACATAAATTCTAAAAAACCCAAGAGTGAAAATGTAGGTTCACTAAAATCTGAGTCAGGGTTATTGTTAACTGAAGATCAGGATAAAGCAGAAATTTTAAATGATTATTTTTCTTCAGTATTTATCAAAGAGAAACCTATAACAGGAGACATGAAATTCATTAATAAAAACTTACTAATACAAAGTGACTGGTTGACTCAGGACAAGGTTTTACACAAATTAAACAATGTGAATGTTAATAAAGCCCCAGGGCCAGATGGAATTCACCCGCGAGTACTAAGAGAGCTATGTGTTGAAATATGTAAACCTCTGTTCTTAATCTTTCAAGATTCTTTTCTTTCAGGAATAGTACCAGAGGATTGGAGAAAAGCTGACGTGGTCCCTATATTTAAGAAAGGTTTCAAATTTGTGCCTGGGAATTATAGACCTGTGAGCTTAACATCTGTGGCTGGGAAAGTATTTGAGGGTTACTAAGGGATAATATTCAGGAATTTATTGGGAGGTATAATGTAATTGGCAAAAATCAGCATGGTTTCATGAAACACAGATCATGTCAGACTAACCTAATTACGTTCTATGAGGAAGTAAGTAGAAGTATAGATCAGGGGTCGCAGTGGATGTGATTTACTTAGATTTTGCCAAAGCTTTCGACACAGTTCCACACAAAAGGTTACTACTTAAATTAAGAAAAAATGGTCTAGATGAAAATACTTGTTCTTGGATAGAAAACTGGCTAAAAGATAGGGTACAGAGAGTGGTCATAAATGGTACATTTTCAAGATGGACACCAGTGGTAAGTGGTGTCCCTCAGGGGTCTGTTATAGGACCAATACTATTCAATTTATTTATAAATGACCTTGAGATAGGCATTGAAAGTCATGTATCAGTGTTTGCAGATGACACAAAGCTAGGAAAAGTAATACAATGTGAGCAGGATGTTACTTCGCTGCAGAGGGATTTAGATAGATTGGGGGACTGGGCACTTAAATGGCAGATGAGATTTAATCTAGATAAATGTAAAGTTATGCACTTTGGAGTGAAGAACACACAAGCAATTTATACCCTAAATGGTACGGAGTTAGGGAAATCCAAGCAGGAGAAGGATTTGGGAATAATCATAGACTTCAAACTAAGTAACAATGTGCAATGTCAAACAGCAGCCGCCAAGGCCAGCAAAGTACTGGCATGCATTAAAAGGGGAGTTCACTCACGGGATGAAAACATAATTTTGCCTCTGTATAAATCAATGGTCAGGCCGCACCTTGAATATGCCGTGCAATTTTGGGCACCTGTCTTAAAAAAAGATATTATATCGTTAGAAAAAGTGCAGAGACGGGCAACTAAATTAATAAGGGGGATGGAAGGGTTAAGTTATGAGGAAAGACTAACAAGCTTAAACCTGTTTAGTTTAGAGAAAAGGCGCCTTAGAGGGGATCTGATAACCTTATATAAATATATACGGGGCCATTATCAACCATTGTCTGATAACCTATTCATTAACAGGACTATACATAGGACAAGGGGTCATCCATTTAGACTGGAAGAAAGAAAATTTAGCTTAAAGCATAGGAAGGGTTATTTTACGGTGAGAACAATAAAGCTGTGGAATTCTCTGCCTGTTGAGGTGGTTGGGTCAGAGTCTGTACAGACTTTTAAAAAACGACTGGATGACTTCCTGCAGACACAGAATATTAAGGGTTATAATATTTAATATGTGGGTAAAAGCTTCTTGATCCAAGGAGAAATCTGACTGCCATTCTGGGGTCAAGAAGGAATTTTTTCCCAGTATGTTGCATATTGGCAAGCATTCAGACTGGGTTTTTTGCCTTCTTTTGGATCAACAGCAGTAGGTTATGTGGGAGAGGCTGAACCCGATGGACGCATGTCTTTTTTCAGCCTATATAACTATGTAACTATGTAACTATGTAACTATTTATGTGCACAAATCCCCAATTAGCAAAATGACCTAATTAATGAAATGTTTTCTGAAAAGAAAGCAAACAATACCCAGGATATTAAATTACAAACTTTTATCTCCTTTTGTCAACAAAAACCTTCTATCCCCACTTATCACCTGAATACCAAATAAATCTGCTCAATTTCCTTTTCCTTTCTTTCTTATTTCTTCTAGGTACCAACACACTTCAATATTCCCTTGTACAGCTCCACAGAACCTGTAGGCTCTTTCCACACCATTCACGTAAAGTTTAATACTTCATATTCTCAATTAACTCTAATCCTTCAATATCACTCTATCCTTTTAGATTGTAAACTCTTAAACAGGACCTCTTTGCATACAGTATTATGATGAACCTATATATATATTCCACTGTACAGGTTACAAAACCTGTAAATGGCTTCAGTCAGTCACCTTGGCAATTATTTAATAGTGGACTCAAATATCATTATTATTATTATGTCTTCAATAGAGATCATCATTCGTTCAGCAACAAAGAAGACTACACAAGCATGCACGTCCCTTATACAAAACATATAACTTATATTAAGGTGTGGTTAATCCTATGTTATGGACTCAAAGACCAGAGAAAAATAACCGACCACACCTCTTTTGGAAAAACTTATAGCTTATATTAAAGCCCATGACAGATGGATGACGCCCAGCACCTTGATACACAAAATTGTTTTTTTTATATCATACATCAACTTGTATCATCCCTTCACACTAAGTCCAGCTCCCACAATTCCTTTGCCTGTTCCACATCTGCTCCGCACACACGCCGAGCGCGCTCAGACCGTGCCCAAGCAAGACCATAACTCATTGCCTTGTTCTCAATCACAACTGCCTCAATAAAATCCAGGAATCATCCCAGCCATCTAATACGTTATATACCAACCAAAATACACCCTGAAAATACACATGAAAATACCCAACTCCACAAACATCCACAGCTCCTACAAAGCACTAACAAAGTGGCAGGACCTAACCACCACTATGTATATCTATTTAAGGCATTAGACATGTGTTATTATCAATATCAAACTATGTGTTATATACTGTCTAATTATCCCTAATAGATACTCAAAGCATATAAACAAAATCCCATTATAGCATGAAAATAAGACACATTCCAGAACTCACAGCTAAATACATTTTTCAATATACATCATTAACTACTACATATTGCAAATAGAAAGAACTATTAATAAAAAACAAAGAAAGAAAACCTTTTTTTACAAGAATTTATGAGAGAAAAAAAATTAGTTAGCAGGCACGATTGAAAGGTAATGTGAGAGGGGCGTGGCCTGACCGACAACAGAGATGGACGCTTAGTGCGTGAGCTCCTGAAACTGCCGCTGCCTTAACCACCTTGCCGCATTCGCTTGTGGATATGGTCTGCACCTCCAACCGTAGGATGACCAGGAGAACCAATAGCACCCCCGGAGGAACCCTGGGGAGCTCCATTACAGCCTATTTTGGCACTTCCCAATCGCGGCCTACATCCCAGTCCTCAGCCAAGATGGTGTCCTCTCCTGCACCGTTGGAATCCTCTTTGATGGGAGGTTAGCTAGTGATACAGCGGCTTGAAACTCTTATAGCTGATTTTTCCAACCCGTGCTGAACTTCCCACGAGAGCGTATTTTAAGGAAATGCTCGATCAATTACAAGCGACATTTGTGCGGGAGATGGCGGAGATACGAGCTGACATCTCTGCCAATGACACGAGGGTGGCGTGCCTGGAGCAGAACCCCCAGTTTTTGCACGGGTACAAGACCCGACGGCTGACCAATGCATATTAGACATGCATAGACGCCTTGATGATCTGGAAAACTGGTCACAGAGGCACAATATTAGGGTAAGGGGAGTCCACGAGGGGGTCACGGACACCAAAGACTTCCTACAAGGTGCATTTGCCCACATATTGGGGTGTCCACCCCTGCCTTATTTGGCCATAGATAGGGCACACAGAGCACTTCATCCCAGGGCCGCAGTGGACTCATCCCCACCACGAGACCTCATCTGTCACATACCGGACTTTGCTCTAAAGGAAGCTATAATGCTAAAGGCACGCGTTCGTCACAAGTGGCATTTTGCAAACGAGACATTTGAGTTATTTCAGGATCTCTCTCCGCATACCTTAAATGCTCGAAGTGCACTGCGCCCAGTCACACAGCTTTTAAGAGACGCGGACATCCCATGCAGATGGGGGTTCCTGTTCTCCCTCCAAGTACATAAAAATAACCTGATGTATGCTGTGCAAACCCCACTGGGTGTGGCCTCATTTTAAAGGAATTTAATTTACCAAGTGTTAAGGTTATTGACTGGGAACATATATCTTTCACGGCCCAACCACCGGCACGCCACCTTCGATCACCTCATCCGCTAAGGTCCCCTTGCAGGGGCCTGCAGGGTGCAGATGCACATGATGCGGACGTTCCACTGACCCTTACACAGGATAGCGTGGGTCCCCCTAAGTAACTCTGGACTCGGGTACATGAGCTGACTACCCCACCTGATGTGATTGTCTAAATCTATGCCCAGGATCAACTGGAGATCTACGACATGAGGAACTTTGTCACCCCTATTGCCCATCTGGTTGGGAATGGACAGATGAACAAGGTTTCGATTTGACTTTCAAACTGCGGGGTAGATATATAAGAATGACTTTCTGCCTACTGTTTTTTGATGTGGCGGAATTATTAGGGATGATCGCAGGACTTTAATATGCTTTTCACTTCTGCAAGTTATTGGAGTCATGACTACGTACGCTGGAAAGGTTTAAAAATTGCTTCCTCATTAGTACGCTTAGATATAAGGTGGGGAATAGAGGGATATGGTTGCTATATGGGAGGGGGTGGAAGGTTTAGAGGGGTGGGGAGGGACCTTTTGGTTGCCGCATATTGTATTTGGATGCCAATAATGTGTACAATGCTGCGATTGTGGGGCTCCTGTTGGAGTGAGATAACTTTGAGAAGCATTGGGTAAATGGTGATATCTGATGTTATAGGGAGGGGGGAGTGGGGGATGTAGCTGATGGGAGGGAGGGGTGGGAGGTCTAGAGGGGTGGGAAGGGGGAGCTCTTGGTGGTCACGGATTTTATTTGTACGATACTATTGCATGCCATGTTGCGATTCTGGGACCTCGGCAGGGGCTCTTGTTGAATGAGATAACTCTGGGGCGCATAGGGTTAATGGTGATATAATATGTTATGATGTGCTAGAGTTTAGCTTGGATTTCATGACCTGATACCTACTGAGAGTTTATATATATAGTTTAGATGGTTTTATTTAACATATGTTGCCGCACTCTGAGACGTTGGAATATGATTCTGACCCTTGGTAGTTCTACTCTTTATTCTGTCTTGCGTTCTGGTTCTCTTAAACATTGCTTAACATATTTGAATTCCGCACGAGCATGCGCCCTTCTGATTTAGACATGTGTCCCCTTTTCTCCTGGTCACCTCTTCGAATGCATACCACAGAATTTTCATGATGCACTTTGAGTCGGTGAGAGCAGAATTCGGATCCTATGTGCGTGGACTCCACTCTCTTTTTATAACACCTAATTCGTATACTGTGATATATTGTATCTCAATGGTACTGAAGATTTGGTCTTTGGCCATATTTGCTCGTGCCCCCACGAGGTGTAGTGCATTTTTCCCAAACTGAGAGTCGTCCCACCTGGCCTTTGGCATTTTGGTGGAGAGCGACATTCCGGTTGGTGCACTAGGTGCCTCCTTGACTTACTGTTCTGTCTTTTTTTCATTTCACTTCTCCTTTTCTTCTCTGTCATCTGTTGCTAGCCTGTTGCCTCATGGGCCTTCCCCCCTCCCTTTTTTTTCCTCCTTCCCCCTTCCTCCCGCTCACATCCCATCTACGCTCCTTTCCTATTATTGAACCGCAGTAACTCCCCCCCCCTGATTTTGGCCCTTAACTCTGTGATTTAGTAATACTCTACAGACATGCTGTTATGGACAAGAAATATATATCTGCTTTAATAATAAAGGAAAGCTTAGAAAAATGCCCATTTCAAATATAACAGTACGGCTTTAAGAACAGAAATTAATTAAACTGTTTTTATAAGAATTGCTTAACACGCTATCTTAGCAGATTTCCGCACATGTAGTTCCTTTTTCTGGTATCAAGAAGAGAATATTTTGGAACATCTTGGAACATCCTGAAACATCCTGTAACAACGCCCTTGACGACTAAGGGGACAAACTGATAAGCTGATGTTTGCTTTTCTTTATTAGTCAACATAAGTCTGCAATTTCACAGTTTTACTGACGATTAAAATATTGGGCAACAGCCTGTTTTCGTTACGCACGAAGTAGCATAAAATCTTGTATCTTTTCAATAAAGAGCAGAGAAGTCACCCGGCATTGTCCGAGAAAGACTACATAGACAAGTAGCCAGCGAGTCTGTGTCGTTTCTTTCAGTGTGCACTTGAATTGATTGGCTTCTCCACCATTTGGCAGTAGCAGGCATTCGAGCAAGAGACTGTTCAAGTCTGATCCATAACAATGCCTTGTAAGACATCACCATATGCTCCTTGTGATCTACAACTTTTTTCCCATAATGTGCGAGGCTTAAATATACCCGAAAAACGGTCTAGATTGTTACGCGACTTGAGATCATCGCGTACGTCCGTCGCCTTCCTCCAGGAGACCCATTTTTGCTCAGGGTCGGAACCAACCTTGAGAGACACATATTACCCGATAGTTTTTTTTAGTAATTACTCGCACAGTAAATCTCGCAGAGTCGCGATTTTAATTTCCAAAGATGTCCCTTTTGTGGTTGAAGACACGCGGATAGATGATGGTGGCAGATATATTTTTGTTAAAGGATCCATTCTAGACGCGACCTACACGTTTGCATTCGTATATCTACCTAACAAAAAACAGCACTCCTGTCTGACGCGAATCTTGCGATCCTTGGAATCCTCTCAGAAGGGGATTACTATCCTAGCTGGAGACTTTAATGTAGCTCTTGACCCTCTAGCGGACTCCTCCACTGGTGCCACTGCAACACCCACCCATGTCTTGCGCTCTATGCGTTGCGCATTACATGAACATCGGATGGTGGATGTTTGGAGAGCGTTACACCCTACAGAACGTGATTACTCGTACTTTTCGCATGTACACAAGACACACTCCCGAATAGATTATTTCTTTATGCACTATAGCAATCTACATTTACCATGCTCGGCGGATATGGTTGCTACAATGTGGTCAGATCATGCACCAATCAAACTAGTGATTCAATCGCTGCTGTTTGCCCACGGGAACGACATTGGCGGCTCAACGTAACTATGCTAGAAGACCCCCTAATTAACACAGAACTCCACACCACTCTTGAACATTTTTTTGAGGAAAATTCGACATCTGATATTCCGATGCCAACACTCTGGGAGACGCATAAAGCGGTGGTACAAGGTTTTTTTATTAACAAAGGTACGGCTCATAATAAATTGCAAACTGAAGAACGCCGCAGGAAGCTTTTGAAGGAGATTAGGGCTCTGGAACTTGAACACATCACTTCTCAAGTTGCAATGGTTTATCAACGCCTCCTACAAACTCGACGAGCCCTAGATAAACTGATCAATGCATCTCTTCAATTTCAGGCCTTGCGATCTCGATCGTTTTTCGCGTTGCAGGAGAACAAACCTGGACGACTCCTAGCACGGATACTTCGAGATAGACGGGTCAAATCTTACATCCCGAAAATACAAACCTCAGGAGGCTCTTTTATAACTGACCCGAGCACAATTTCGGGAGAGTTCCTGAAGTTTTTCTCAGAATTGCATAACTTAGACACCCCTGACACCGTGACTCTGAATTTGGATCGGATTGACGCTTACTTGAAGCACACAGTCCGTAAACCCCTCAACCTGATAGAACGGGAATCACTGTGTGCTGCTATTTCCACTGACGAAATACTAGAAGCGACGAAAACGACTAAAAATGGAAAAGGCCCAGGCCCGGATGGCCTCCCCATAGAATACTATAAAAAGACTGCCAAGGACCTTATCCCTAAACTGGTGCAGCTCTTTGGTGCTTTCGAGGAAGGGATTTTACCTCACCCCAACTCATTGATGGCGATGATCTCTTTAATACCGAGGCCGGAGAAAGATCACACAGCTTGTGGAAATTATAGACCTATTTCCCTCCTTAATAGCGATATGAAATTGCTAGCGAGAGAACTGGCTAACCAACTGAAACGATATATGCCTCAGCTGATTAATCCAGACCAGGTGGGGTTCATTCCGGAATGTGAAGCCAGGGATGCAACAATCAGAGTACTAAATGCCATTACATATTCTAAAAATACGTCACGTCCGCTCCTACTCCTTTCGACCGACACCGAAAAGGCTTTAGATCGGGTGCTGTGGCCTATTCTATTTCAAACACTGAAACGATTCGGAGTTGGAGAGGAGTTTATGCGCTGGATCACTGCACTGTATTTGACACCGACGGCCCGAGTCCGAGTGAATGGGGCACATACCAACGCAATCCCAATACACAATGGCAAGCGCCAGGGCTGTCCCCTCTCACCACTTTTGTTCACCCTCAGTTTGGAACCACTTTTATCATCTATCCGTCAGAACGAGCATATCAAAGGAATACAGGGAGCATGCATGGAACATAAGATCTCCGCGTATGCAGACGACCTAATGTTCCTATTACCGGATCCCGTAGGTTCTATGCCAGAAGTAATTAAAGAGTTGCAAGAATATGGCTCCTTATCGGGATTCAAAATAAATTAAAAAAATCTGAAATATTGGCGATTTCCCCGCGTGGACACTGGAGGAGAACATTGGGTATGCAATATGCATTTCGTTTGTGTTCCACGTCGCTTACCTACCTGGGAATTCGCCTTACCTCGGATTACACAAAACTTTTTGCGCTAAATTTCACGACGCTCTTTGCAGTTTTCAAAACGGATATTGCACGATGGACCCCGAAATTTCTATCTTGGCTGGGGCGAATTAGCATTATTAAGATGAATTTTTTGCCTCGTTTGCTGTATCTATTTCACATGATCCCTAGCTCCATTCCATTATCCTTTCATAAAGAGATTCGCAAACTGTTTTCTTCTTTCATCTGGCCTAAATCCTGCCCTCGACTTAAGTATGATATGCTTTGTAAACCCAAAATATGTGGAGGAGTTGCGCTGCCAGATACGAGGTTGGACTATTACACAACGCATCTCACTAGAGTAGTGGATTGGATGACTGGCTCACCTGAACAACGATGGTTAGACTTGGAGGAAGCCCAAACTGGACGCCCGGTATGAACACTCCCATTGTTCTCATGGGCGATAATGAAACACACTTCTAAAGACATTTCACCGATGGGTCTCACACACTTGGCATCTGGCATAAAATCCGAACAAAATACACCCTTTCAACGTACCCCTCTCCCCTACTACCCTTACGGTACAATCCTGAATTTCCTTCACAGATTCTGCTAACCTTAGGGCTTGCCATGTGTTACGCAATGGGACCTTTGTCTCACTAGAGACGCCTAACCAACCGGTTACTACCTTTGCGGAACTATTCAATTTTCACCAGCTTAAGTCGTTCTTACGCCACCTACCGAACAACACCTTGTTAACCAGACAACTTTCCCACTTTGAGACGCTCTGTAGATGGTCTTCTCAATTAGCACACGGCGTGTTACTGCTTCACGGTCTACTGCGTTCAGTAGATGATGAACCCCCTGCATAAATGTCTCGTTGGGAGCGTACGCTTGACCTTCATATCTCAGAGGATGACTGGGACAAGACACTAGCCCTCACACACTCAGGTGTACAGATTACCAAGTTGCAGGAAACATCATATAAATTGTTGACTTTCTGGTACCGCACTCCTGCCCTGATGGCAACGTTCAATGTCACTATATCGCCGAATTGTTGGAGATGTACTACTGCTACCGGCATGCAGTTACACATCTGGTGGGAATGTACTCTTATTCAAATCTTTTGAAAGAAGGTTTGAGATCTGATTCGGGACACCACTAATGAGATTTTGGACTTTATCCCCCAAATTTTTCTGCTTCTTCAGCTTCCATTTCCGGTGAAATCATTGAAACAGTCGGTAATGCTACGCATTGTTTTGGTGGCCAGGTCTCTGATACCCGTGTTTTGAAAATCAACTTCCATCCCTTCCCTTAAAACACTGAGTGATAGAATGGAAGTCTTGAAATCGAACGAAGAACTCGCTCTTCCTCCTGCCAAGGCTGTGCAACACTCTCTGAGAATCTGGTTTCATAGGACAACTTACTGTACCTCTGCACAGTTTCGAGAGGTCCTGGAGGGTGGTGATGGAGGTCGTGGGGACTCTGCCGCTTTGGTGAACTAGACCTCATTGGATAATGGGTTACTCCCTCCCTATTCCTGATCACAATACAGCTAACCCCCATATAGGTAGTTGTAATATTCCCCTATGTTAGGATCCCACCTGACCCCTCCTTTTTTACTTCCCGATTACCTCACCTTCCTTACCTCATTTCGCAATCCCCCTGCCCCCCTTTTTTTTCTTCTCTTTTTCTCCTTCCTCCCCCTTCTCCCTTTTTTCCTCCTTCCCATGTATCCCTTCTTTTTTCCTCCTTCTTTACTCTTCTTTCTCTTGCTTCCTGTAGCATCTGACCTATACGGCTTTAATTCCCTTTTCCATCCTCCTCTAGAATTCTTACTACGGCCTTTTTGACTTCGTCACGCAAAGATGTCAATTGCTTAACTGAACTTGGATAGTACCACAGGATATACGCGGTATATGGAATGTACTTTTTACTTATGCTTTTAATTTGGGACTAATGGTATACCCGTTAAGACCAGTTTATATATTGTTATAGTTTCTTCTTATACATGACGACTTAATGTTGATATGTTTCATGAACACATTGTATTTACCTCTTGTCAATCTACTATGCTTTACTTTGTATGCATACTGTACTTGTACTTTCTTGATATAAAATAAAAATTTTCATTCAAAAAAAGAAAGGTAATGTGAAAGCAAAGCTGCTATTGTTTCCTGTTTTTTTAAAAGAAAATTACTCGAGGCTGAGCAATAGAAAACATAGGAGACAAGCAACTGTATTAACATAGGTAGTCCCTATATATAGATCACACATGAAAAAACACAATATCAGAAATAGGAAATACAAAACAAAGATAAACACATACATTAATAATTAGTAAAGACAAACAATAAAATAACAATAGAAAAAAAATAATACAAATACAAAAGGGGAAATAGGAAAGAAAAAACTGTTTGCAAATCCTTTAAAATTAGTTAGGTTCTAAAATAAGACACCAATGCAAAGCGAATGACTCTCAATGGGAGACAAAACTATTTTGTTTTCTATTTTGTTATTTGAAAAGAAACCAGACAGATCCAATACTTACAGATCTAATCAGTTAAAATAAAATGCTCACAATTACAAGCAGATAGACTAGTCAAAACTCCAAAACACAACAGAGCTACAATACAGACAACTAGAAACGTCTCTTTTTATAACTTCAATTTCCAGCACTAGATAAATAACATATACTCAGCGCAGCGGGCGAGTTTAAACAATACACACGTGAGGTCCTCAAAGATTTTTCCTTTACTACAATAAACACAAAAAAACCAAAGCGAATGTCCATCCTTGGAAAAAAAAACAAACAACAAGCTGTGACAGCCAAAACCATAAAACTAAATATAACCGAAAAGGCATTAAGATTCATGATCTGAACAAACAAATGTAAGACCCATTTGAATGGCAGATCCCTCTTAAACTGACACCAACTGTTAAATTATAACCATAAACAAACAAAATAAATATTCCTATTATAATTACTAGATATGGAATGCCATAAACGTTTTTCCAGTTTCCTCTCATATAAGAAAAAGAAAGGACGCGCGCACGCCATGGCGGAGACAGTAAAACCAGCCACACAAGATATAGCTGCAATATGTGTGCCTTTCTTGTTCAGACAAACCAGTTTATTAGATTTCAAAGAATTTATAGCCAATCAGCATACAGATATATTTCTAAGTCAGATTTTGGCAAGCACGGTTTAACAAAGACTACTACATATGATTCAGAGATGGTTTTTTTTCCTAGCTTACAATATCCACGCACCCTTTCCTGCACTTCATGTAACAAAGACCTTAAAGGAAATGTGACTAAATTCCACAGACAACATCCTATGTAAGAAAAGACTGTCTACATACAGAATTAACACTTAGAAAGGGAGGGGTCACAGCCCATTTTATCAGAACAGGCTTTTCAATACAGGATATTTATATTTATACAGAAAATTAAAATCTAACACAGCCCACCAAGTAAGGGAGTGATAAAGTGGTGGTGGTAGGCAACTCTATTATTAAGAGAGTAGACAGGGTAATCTGTCACTCTGACCGCCTTAACCGTACAGTTTGCTGTCTGCCGGGTGCCCGGGTTAGTCATATGGGTGACAGTGTGGATGGATTATTGGGAGTTACAGTTACAAGTATTTATAATGCGCCATCAAAATCCTTAGCACTGTGCAATGGCGAGACAGACTAACAAATATACATACACATTACACACATGGAACAGAAGGAGGGAGGATCCTACTCCAGAGTTTACAATCTAAGGGAGGGGCTGGAGATAACGCAGCTGTCATGGTCCATATTGGTACCAATGTCAAAGTAAGAGGAAGATTTAAGGACCTAAAGAATGAGTTCAGAGAACTAGGAAGTACACTGAAGAGGTCCTCCAAGTTAGTATTTTCTGAGATACTACCTGTGCCACATGCTACAGTGGAAAGGCAGCGAGAGATAAGGGAGGTCAATGCGTGGCTTAAGTCTTGGTGCAGGAAGTAGGGCTTTTGGTTTTTAGAGCACTGGGCTAATTTTGCATTGGGGTACAATCTGTATAGTCATGATGGATTGCACCTGAATGGAAGAGGGTCTGCTGTGTTGGGGGCAGGATGGTCACAAGGTTGGAGGAGACTTTAAAGTAGTGGAAGGAGGGGAGGGATACAGAAGCTTACAAAATGGAGGCAGAACAGATAGTGGATGGGTTTCAGCTCATATTAACGGGGTGGAGACGGGGGGATGTGTAATGTCAGAACAGTGGAGGCATGCAATGTAAAGTCACATTCAGCATGTGTGGGTACTGGGTAGAGACAATATTAAATGTATGCTTGCTAGTGCAAGGAGCCTCAATAACAAGATGGGGGAACTAGAGGCAATAGCATAAACTAAGCAATATAACATAATAGGTATAACAGAAATGTGGTGGGATGAAACACACAACTGAGCTGTAAACTTACAAGGAAATGCTTCACCGCCAGTACTGAGGGAGCTACAGTATGTGTTGAAATATGTAAACCTCTGTTCTTAATCTTTCAAGATTCTTTTCTTTCAGGAATCGTACCAGAGGATTGGAGAAAAGCTGATGTGGTCCCTATATTTAAGAAAGGTTCAAAATGTGTGCCGGGTATTTATAGACCTGTGAGCTTAAGATCTGTAGCAGGGAGAGTATATGAGGGGTTACAAAGGGATAATATTCAGGAATTTATTGGGAGGTATATTGTAATTAGCAAAAATCAGCATGGATTTATGAAACACAGATCATTGCATTCTATGAGGAAGTAAGTAGAAGTATAAATCAGGGGGTTGCAGTGGATGTGATTTACTTGGATTTTGCCAAAGTTTTTGACACAGTTCCACACAAGGGGTTACTATTTAACCACTTGGCTGCTATGGACGCGCTCAGCGCGTCCAGCCAAGTGGTTCTCCTGTGGTACGGACGCGCTCAGCGCGTCCGAGCACAGGAGGCAGCAATCCGCCGGATTCCGGCAGATTGCTGCGCCCCCCCGGTGCGGGCTGACATCTTGGATGTCAGCCCGTCAATGCGGGAGCCCGGCGGGGACATTAGATGTCATCACGGCGACCCGATGACATCTAATGCAGGCGCCCCCCCCGCATGTGCGGAGGAAGCGCCTGAAAGGGAGGGGGGGAGGTCCTTCGGACCTCTCTCCCTCCCGATCGCCGTGGAGTAGCGAGTTAAAACAGACACCGCTTGAAAGGGCACAGCCTGCCCTTCCAAACGGTGGCTGTCATTAACCCCTGGGGAGCCGGATCACGAATCGGCGCTGAAAAGCGCCGGTTCGTGATCCTTTCCCGGAGCTGGCCGACATCTTGGATGTCGGCCAAGCCTCCGGGAACTCCCCCTGAGGACTGGCGTCATCGTGCTATGCACGATGACGCCAGTCCTGGAGTTAACCCCTAGCTGCCACCAACGGTGGAGAAAGGGTGTTCCAATGAATCCCCTATCTCCCGATCCGTGGCAGCTAGGGGTTAATGTTTGGTACTGTTGGATCGGCCAGAGCATGGCCGTTCCAACGATACCAAACACCACTGTGAAATATTTTTTTTAAAAAAAATAAAAATTAAAAATAAAAATAAAAAAATATTAAAAAGAAAATTCTAAAAAGAAAAACAAACAAGTTTTTTTTGTTTTTTTTGTTTTATTAATGCAGCAATATTGTTCCCATTTCAATTATAATGTGAACAATGATGCTGCACTAACGATTTTTGTATGCGGTGCGTTTGTTAAAAATCGCGTAATTTTCCCCAAAAAAAATGTAACGAGACCCCATCTCTAATTTTATTGCATTTTTTGTTATAATATACAGACAGGACATGACGTATACATATAATAATGACATATTATGAATCTGCCGAGTCTGACGGAAAGAACGATATATAATATGTCTGGGTCATATACTAAAATAAGCCTTCAAAACGCATTTAAACATGATGAGCAAAACCGGTAAAAATGACCTCAGCACAGAGGTGTGAAACGCCTCAGCAGCGAAAGGGTTAAATTAAGAAAAATTGGTCTAGATGAAAATACTTGTTCTTGGATAGAAAACTGGATAAAAGATTGAGTACAGAGAGTGGTCATAAATAGTACATTTTCAAGATGGACGTCAGTGGTAAGTGGCGTCCCTCAGGGGTCTGTTATAGGACCAATTCTATTCAATTTATTTATAAATGACCTTGAAAGTCATGTGTCAGTGTTTGCAGATGACACAAACCTAGGATACAATGTAATACAATGTGAGCAGGATGTTACTTCACTGCAGAGGGATTTAGATAGATTGAGGGACTGGGCACCTAAATGACAGGTGAAATGTAATGTAGAAAAAATGCAAAGTTATGCACTTTGGAGTGAAGAACACACTAGTAACTTATATCCTAAATGGTTCTGAGTTAGGGAAATCATGGCCGGAGAAGGATTTGGGAACAATCATAGACTTCAAACTAAGTAACAATGCGCAATGTCAAACAGCAGCCGGCAAGGCCAGCAAGGTATTGGCATGCATTAAAAGAGAAATTCAATCTCGGGATGAAAACATAATTTTGCCTCTTTATAAATCAATGGTAAGACCACACCTTGAATATGCCATGCAATTTTGGGCACCTATCTTAAGAAAGGATATTATAGTGCTAGAAAAAGTGCAGAGACAAGCGACTAAATTAATAAGGGGAATGGAAGGGTTAAGTTATGAGGAAAGGCTAACAAGTTTAGTTTAGAGAAACAGCGCCTTAGAGAAGAATCTGAAAACTTTATACAAATATATATATGGGGCCATTATAAACCATTGTCTGGGAACCTATTCATTAACAGGACTATACACAGAACACGAGGACACCCATTTAGACTGGACGAAAGGAAATTCAGCCTAAAGCATAGGAAGGGTTATTTTATGGTGATAACAATAAAGCTGTGGAATTCTCTGCCTGTTGAAGTGGTTGGGTCAGAGACTGTACAGACTTTTAAAAAACAACTCGATGACTTCCTAGAGACACAGAATATTAAGGGTCATAATATTTAATATGTGGGTAAGCTTCTTGATCCAAGGAGAAATCTGACTGCCATTCTGGGGTCAAGAAGGATTTTTTTCCCCAGTGTGTTGCATATTGGCGAGTTCTTCATACTGGGTTTTTTACCTTGTTTTGGATCAACAGCAGTAGGTGATGTGTGAAAGGCTGAACCTGATGGGCGCATGTCTTTTTTCGGACTATGTAACTATGTAACTATGTGCATATAAACAAGGATAATAGGGCCACCTTGGAGGATTTTAATAATGCATGGTGTCACGGATCTGACATGGCGCTTGTGACGTGTGTCATTTGGACTTGGAGTGCGTGGGCATGGAGATGGATTTGTAGGGTGCAGGACTCAATCAATATCAGACCATTGCCTTCTTGTGTGCAGAATGTTGGTATAATTTTGATTATGCAAGAATGTCATTGTCTGTTACAATCTGTTGATCAGATTGGATTTCCAGTAAACCTGCTTTTAGGAGGGTGTAAATATCTGATTAACAGCTCTTCAAGCATCTTCATTTTTAGACAAACATTGCTTGTTTTAAACTGTAATCTGTTTGTTAATTGCCATTGTTTTATTTAGTTTAGAAAGCTCAAGTAATGTTTTCACTGTCTGTACCTGAATCTAATTATGTTTCGCTTTCTGAAAAGCAAACGTTGTCCAATTATCTGTTTCGGTCTGGTTGGGTCCCCCCAGCAGTTTCTAGGGGGGTTTGTCTATGTAAATGACCCATGTGTGACCATATAAATGTATGTTTGAGTGTCCCTGATTTAACCAGTTAATCCTGTTTGAACAGACAACCTGTCTGGTGTCTCATTCAGGGTATTTACAATCTCCCTTAGACGTCATGGAGTCGCCATCTGGAAATTCATTCAAAGAGGCAGGGAGTCCAATCCAGCGGGTCACTGGCAGGAGATTAGGCTGCTCGGGGCAACTCAGCAGCCGTGCTGATCTGCGTAAAGGAGGGTGTCTGGAGAGCAGGAGAGGCGGACAAGAGCATTTCTGTCACACAGGGGTGTGAGGGCTCTTCGCTGGATGTGTTAATTCCTATACAACCTTGTGACGGCAGAGGATAGGTATGGCCAGGCACTCTGCACTGGAAGAAAACTCTTCTATCCTGTACACAACCGCATTAGCGCTGGGCCTCAGCCCGTGTCTTAGCGTTTCCTTAGTGCGTGCTAATGAACCTTGTACACTGACAACCGTGAACAAGGCGATCTGTTGGTGGGTCGTCAGGCGCTACATTTTAACAGCTAGTGCTAGATTTTTCATGTAGCTCTGGAATTTTAGCTCACACCAGGTGATAGTGCCCTTAGGCCCCCATTACATTCTTCGCGCAATTTCGTTCGCGCAGCGCAATTTTGTTTTGTGCACATCGTCCAGCGTTATCGCGTGAAAATTTACGGTGGCATTTTCTCATCCATCCAAAAATAACGTTCATAAAAATGACATGCAAAACGAAGAGTTATACGTGAGCAGTAACGTAGCGCACGTAAATCAGTGTGTGGACTGTTTTTTTCGCGGGATTCAGCCAATCAGAATTAAGAAACTTAATTGACATCAATTTACCTTAATTGACTCACTTCAGTTTTTTGCGCCTGTCAAAGTAAATCTGAGTATACATGCTGCAGCAATAAAAAAAAGCACGCACAATGTTTTTCGTTTCGGCCAGAACGTTCCGATTTTCAAAGACGTTAAAAATTATGCACGCAAACGTCGTTCGTAAAAATATGCGCATCAATTGTAATACCATCCACGTACCAGCGCACAAATGAATTTGGGCTCACAATGTTAAGTATAGGATGCGCACAGTTCATCACGCTCGCGCAGGTCCATTCGTGTTAAACAATAACGCGCATCGTTTGCGCGAACGTTGTAATACGACGTTCAGCGCAAAGGGTTTTGCCCCTCGCGCAAATGCGCATGCAAAACCAAATGCGCGAGGAATGTAATAGGGGCCTAAGTGCCTGGAAAGACATCAGTTGTTTTATCCGTGGTGAACTATTGCAGCATCCAGGATTGGAAAAATACTATATTTTCAGATTACAAAATTTCCACAATTGCATTGCTGATATGGGTATCACATTCATCTACTAGACATAAACACATAATACAATTTACTGAATAGCATGGTCACAAATGACTTGCTAAATCAGGAAACCCCAGTAAACATTAGGTTTGATTTATACTCATGGCAGTAACCAGTTTCTGACTTATATGGTAACCAGTGACCACTCTGTAAAACACAAATACACCATTGCATTCTGGAAATTCAGTAATGCCTCATTTGGGGAAAATTTCCCATAAGGATGTTTTTTTGTACCCATCCCACCACCATAACGTTTCTAACAAAGACAGTGCACGAATTTGATCATTTGAAAACTCTTTGCACTATTCTAACGACCCATAGGCTTTAATGTGATAGTCATGACATGTGTCCGCTGTTTATTGTGCGACTCTGGGACACCGGCAATATAGTCCATTTGTATGGGCTTCTGGCTTTCTGTGCAGCATTTTGCCATCTCTGTATCACTAGAAGTAGTTTCCTTTGCAGGGTAGTGATTGGCATCTCATTAAATTATTCGTCTGCCCGCGCCCAGTTCTTTGTTTGCTACAGTCTTCTTGGGCTTCATTGTCATTTACTTGAGCATTCAAGTTGCCTGACAGAACAAAGTTTCTATTCGCATCTATTAAATCAGTTCTCCTGGCCATGTCCAATTCATTGTGCGGCACAATCTTCTTTATTGGTCAAATGCTACCTCTCCATGTAATCGTAGGTGGAGCAGGCTTTCTGTTTGCGTTTCTCCATTAAATCATAGTATTTTAGGTGGGCAATCACATGACCCGACAGAATAAAGTCTTTCTCACAGGTCCTCTGTGTTTTGTCACTTTGTCTTCCTTTCAGACTAGTAGACTTTGTTGGACTTTGATGACTGTCTATGGTCTATAGAGTAGTCCTTTGGGTAGGACTGCTTTTTGCTTTTCCCATTTCTCTGACTAGTTCAGAAATATTGGCAGACTTGTTATCCTGTGGTGCAGGGGATGTTTTTTTCTCTTTGGCAGCTGCGTTTTAAAGAGGATTAAAGAGGTAATCCTTTGGGTTTACATGTACAGTCTGTTCTCCCAGGCAAAGAAACTTGTTCCTTTGAATTGGTGGCAAAGAGAGTTGAAAGGAGCGCTTTCAGTGGGTCAAGTTTCTACCTTTTCCAGTCTCTCTGGGAGTCTGTTTTGCATCTGGCTAAGTGGCATGGTGGACGAATGAACAACTGGTGAACCCCTCTTACTAACACTGTTTGCACACTTCTCTACTCAAATATCCATTTCCCAAAAGCAGGTCTGGAGGTGCAGTAATATGTGTTTAATTATTGGGGACTACTTTGGTGTCTGAGGCCACTTTGACTGGAGCTGCATCTGTGTGCCCTCCAACCAGTCCCTTTTTAATACTAGGCTTGATGGGATTTCCCAGGGGCATTGCCATTCTCCCATCCAGACTCACAAACACTCTGTTTTGTTTCTGTTTCCAGTAACTCCCTCATCCCTTGAATTCATGGGAATCAGGACCCCTAGAAGATAGTGGTGGGACTCTCCAATAGCTGCTCATTTCATGAAGGGGTAAGACATGTCTGGGATAACCAGAATAGGGTTGTTTCTTTGAGTGGAACCATGACTGGAGGGGCTGTGTCATCAGGGAACCTCTATCAGTTTTTGCTCTGATTGTGTTCCATCTTTTAATCATCTCAGCTGTGGGGATACCATCAATTTCATTCTTACACCCCCCCCCGCTCTTAACAAATTAAGGGCAATTCCAAGAGTAACGGAATCACCTTTTTAGCATTAAAAGCTACATTGATTATACTATTTCAAACACTGATATAAATAAAGCATTGTAATCCAATAGCTCACAAATACCAAGTCCATATGCAATGCTATCAAATCACTGTAAATATTATTATTTGTGAGTTTTCCTTCATAAAGCATATCCCTTGAAAACTGGTAAGGGAATCACCAGTCCTGAGACATGGTATTACAAGTGTCACGCTCGCACCAGGCTTGCGCCAAGGTGAGGCCCTGGTTCATGTAAAAAGCCCCTATATGCAGAAATACACAGATAGACAACAATACATATTTATATAAACAGTCATGGCCGAAATTGTTGGCACCCCAGACATTTTTCCAGAAAATCAAGTATCACAGAAAAGTTTTGCAGTAACACATGTTTTGCTATACACATGTTTATTCCCTTTGTGTGTATTGGAACAAAACAAAAAAAGGGAGGAAATAAAGCAAATTGGACATAATGTCACACAAACCTCCAAAAATGGGCTGGACAAAATTCTTGGCACCCTTAACTTAATATTTGGTTGCACACCCTGTGGAAAAAATTAACTGAAATCAGTTGCTTCCTATAACCATCAATAAGCTTCTTACACCTCTCACCCAGAATTTTGGACCACTCTTTCTTTGCAAACTGCTCCAGGTCTCTCTTATTGGAAGGGCGCCTTTTCCCAACAGCAATTTTAAGATCTCTCCACAGGTGTTCAATGGATTTAGATCTGGACTCATTGCTGGCCACTTCAGAACTCTCCAGCGCTTTGTTGTCATCCATTTCTGGGTGCTTTTTGACGAATGTTTGGGGTCATTGTCCTGCTGGAAGACCCAAGATCTCGGACGCAAACCCAGCTTTCTGACACTGGACTCTACAGTGCAACCCAAAATCCTTTGGTAATCCTCAGATTTCATGATGCCTTGCACACATTCAAGGCACCCAGTGCCAGAGGCAGCAAAACAACTCCAAAACATCATTGAACCTCCACCATATTTCACTGTAGGTACTGTGTTCTTTTCTTTGTAGGCCTCATTCAAATTTTCAGTAAACAGTAGAATGATGTGCTTTACCAAAAGCTCTATCTTGGTCTCATCTGCCCACAAGAAGTTTTCCCAGAAGAATTTTGGCTTACTCAAGTACATTTTGGCAAACTGTAGTCTTGCTTTTTTATGTCTCTGTGTCAGCAGTGGGGTCCTCCTGGGTCTCCTGCCATAGCGTTTCATTTAATTTAAATGTTGACGGATAGTTTGCGCTGACACTGATGCTCCCTGAACATGCAGGACAGCTTGAATTTCTTTGGAACTTGTTTGGGGCTGCTTATCCACCCTCCGGACTATCCTGCGTTGCAACCTTTCATCAATTTTTCTCTTCCGTCCACGCCCAGAGAGATTAGCTACAGTGCCATCGTTTGCAAACTTCTTGATAATGTTGCGCATTGTGGACAAAGGCAAATCTAGATCTCTGGAGGTGGACTTGTAACCTTGAGATTGTTGATATTTTTCCACAATTTTGGTTCTCAAGACCTCAGACAGTTCTCTTCTCCTCTTTCTGTTGTCCATGCTTAGTGTGGCACACACAGGCACACAATGCAAAGACTAAGTGAACTTCTCTCCTTTTTATCTGCTTTCAGGTGTGATTTTTATATTGCCCACACCTGTTACTTGCTCCAGGTGAGTTTACAAGAGCATCACATACTTGAAACAATCTTATTTATCCACTATTTTGAAAGGGTGCCAAGAATTTTGTCCAGTCCATTTTTGGAGTTTTGTGTGACATTATGCCCAATTTGCTTTTTTTCCTCCCTTTTTTTGTTTTCTTCCAATACACACAAAGGGAATAAACATGTGTATAGCAAAACATGTGTTACTGCAATACTTTTCTGTGAGAAATACTTGATTTTATGGAAAAATGTCTGGGGTGCCAACAATTTCGGCCATGACTGTAAATTTATATATATATATCAACACAGGGCTAACTAAAGACTTCTGCACGGCAGTTACCACAGCAGCCCTGATCTGATAGGCCGGTCTTTGAGTTACCCAAATCTAATCTAGAGGAAAAAGTTACCTTGAAGCAGTGCAGAGTCTTAAGACAAATACAGATGACAGGGATCAATGTAAACGGTACAGACAAGGATAATGCATAACCATAGTCATGAGAAAAGACAGAAGTCAGAAACAGAGCGAGAACGTCATACAGATGATGGGGTACAGAGCCAGGAGTAGGGTTGGATTAAAATAGGGGCTGATGGAGCAGCAGGACCAGGCCCAAGCCCCAGAAAAGGCCCATAGAAAGGATAACTATGTCCGTATTGATGGGCATTCGGACCACTGCATCTCCAACTACAGAGCAGCTACAGGGCTATGTAAGGTATCACCGGAAAGGCCAGAGCATGGCCTTTCCAATTATATCAAACATGACCAGGTTTTATGTAACAGTAAAAATAAAATAAAAAATATTTATTTTTTCTTTCTAACAGCAATATTTTTCACTTTTCAATTATAAAGTGAACAATGATGTTGCACTAACCATCCCATTTCTCATGTCACCAACAAGTGTGGAGGCGATGCACTCCGTTGTTACGAATTGTTACATCAAAAACCTAAACCGGTGAACTGCAGCGAAAAGAATGGAGGACGATGAATTTAGAACCCTGTGCCACTAATAATTAAACTGCACAAGATCCAGTAAGGCGTCATTGGACAGGTCAGAGTCTGGCCTTTGCATTGATACCAAACATGACCATGTAAAATCTAAAAGAAAAGAAAACAAAAAACCCCATTTTGGGCTACATTACATTCTTGTTGCTAATGATAGCGCTCACAGTGTTAACGTTAGACCTGGTGGCCATAACGCGGGCGCACCATATTACAATCCAAAAGCCAATGGGTTAAAAAACTCATTACCATCTGGAATCTTGCACTGTACTGCGCATGCTTACTGTACTTTGCGCTCCCTATACTTAACATGGGGAGCGCAAAGTGTTAATTAGAGCTAGGATTACAATAAGCAAAAAGTCAGGCCTTGGTGCTAACGGATTCCGCTACTGCAGAATTCGTTAGCACCAGCCAAAAAAACCCCAAAATGAATCAGATACTCACCTTCTATCCTGCGGCGAGGACCACGGCTCCATCCGCCTCCTCCATCCGGCGGGAGCAGGGAGAGACTGGGGGAAAAAGTCCCAGTCTCTCCCTGCGTCTCACTACGCTGACCTGCCGGATCTCGCGAGGCAAGATCTGGCAGGTCATGTGACCGCCAAGGTCTGCCTCAATGGAGTCCTATGGACTCCATGGAGAGGATGCGTGCGACAGTGCATAGAGCCGTGGCGCGCATCCCGGGCTTAGCGCCCGGTAAAAATGCAGGCAGCTTTTCATGCGCCTGCATTGTAATATCACGCTAAAACGGAGGCGCAAAGAAGAAACCCGCAGGCGCAGGTTAATCTCCTTTGCGTCCCCGTTTTAGCACAATAATCATAATGTAGCCCTTTATTTTTAGTTCCAAAGCGATGGCATTGTACACTTGTCACGTATAAAATGAGCAATACCATTTCCATTACTCACCTTTACTGATGAGCCGAACACCCCCGTGTTCGGTTTGCATTCAAACTCGAACAATTTCAAAAGTTCGAGTTTGAACTCGAAGACGAACTGAACTCAATGCAAGTCAATGGGACATGAAAGTTTGATTTTTAGAGCACCCTCAAAGAGGGCATATCTGCAAGATATTTGCCAGAAAATGTGTATGGGGTCCGGGTAGTGCCCTGGGGGACAGGAAACAAGGACAAAAAGTTTTAAAAAAACTTTATTAAAGGAACAGTGAGTTTTCCATGAAGTAAAAGTTAGGAAAAAAAACGAAAAATTCCTTCAACTATCGTGCCTAGAAGGTCCCCATAACCTGCCCGTGAAGTGGCGGATTTGTAGGATGTATAGAAACATTTAAAAACCAAAAAAATGACATTTCAAATGAAGGTAAATGGTTTTCCTTTAATCTATTCATAAACAACTGCTTGGGGCGGCAGCCTGTATGAAAAGAGGAAACATTTTAGGACACGCAGAACAAGTTTAGTGATTTTTTGGCTAAATTATGGTGAAACTTATGCAGTCTTTGGATGAAAGTAACAATAGGTGCTTTAAAATTGGGCCTTTAGTGTAGGCAACAGTGCCGTCACACTGTAACCCCTCTGTGGTATTGTGGAAGAGTGCAGGGTTGGCCCCTGCGGTCCAATATTAAAATGATATGAATCTGGTATAGGCGTCAGTGGTAGTGCACCCAAATATTGTGCCTTTGGTGGCAGAAAGTGCCTTCACACCGTAAGTAGCCCCTCTGTGGTATTATGGAAGAGTGCAGGGTTGGACCCTGTGGTCCAATATTAAAATTATATAAATCTGGTACAGGCGTCTGTCCACCCAAATATTGTGCCTTTAGTGGCAGCAAGTGTCTTCACACCATAACCCCTTTGTGGTATTGTGGAAGAGTGCAGTGCTGGAGGTTTTGGGAATGCAGAAGAGATCCCTGATCTATTCAGTTACATCAGCAGCAGGGGATTGATAGCTGCTGATCCAGGACTAATTCATTTTTATAAATGTCAGCCGGTCTACAGAGTCGGTGGACAGACACACTCTTTTGTCTGTGACAAAACCTCCAGCAGCACTAAACGTTCGTTCAGAAAGCACGCTGGATGAAGGGCAACCTATTAGCTGCATAGCATATTGGCTAAGTTCTGGCCAGTGATCCAATCTCAACACCCAGTAAGCCAGTGGATCATCTGCTGTAAAGGTATCCAGGTCTGCCCTTGCCCCAAGGTAGACCTGCACCATATGATGAAGACGCTGGCAATACATTTGACGTCCCTGGGCGTCATGGACTAAAAAAATTTAAAAAAGGCATCAGTCAAGCGGCCCGCCTTCACCGCTCTTCCTATGATCATCCGCAGCCTCAGAAGCACCTGTGTCATCACTTGGTAACCTACTAGTGCCTGGAAAGGTGTTACACAAGTGTCGCTTCAGAGCGTACTCAAGTTGTCTCATCCGGTACTCCCTCTGTGCGAGCAGGATGAGCTCTGCAACTTTACCCTTTACCCAGCTCAAGTTGGCGTGGTGTTAACCATCTCTGCACCTGCCCCTGCAGAGCTGACAGAATTTCTGGCCTGGTGTGGCTCCTGTTCCCTATACAAACCAGCTCAAGCACAGTATGGCATCTTTTTGCTTGATCCATTGCGTAGCCTCTGCCACGCGTCGGTTTAACTGCCACTTCGCCAGAGACAGAGAAGGAGGAAGAGGTGGTGGAGCAGACAGACCTCATACAAGCAGCTTTCTGGAGGCGTGGTGGATGAACAAGCTCCAGCACAGAGCCCCGTCCCGGATCCCTCCCAGCTGCAAGCAGAGTTACCCAGTGTGCCGTGAAGGAAATGTAACGGTCCTGTCCATGCTTGCTGGACCACGTGTCTAAAGTCATGTGCACCTTGCTGCTGACTGCCTTTCCCAATGACTCCATAACATTGTGTTCCACATGCTGGTATTGTGCTGGAATGGCTTTCCGTGAAAAGAAATGGCATTTTGGAACCTGCCACTGTGGTACAGCACATTCAGCAAATTAACGGAAGGAAGCAGAGTCCACCAGCTGGAAAGGCAGCTGCAATGCGAGTAATTTTGCTAAACTGGCATTTAGATGCTGTGCTTGGGGATGGTTGGGACTATATTTTTTCTTACGCTGCAGCAGCTGTGGCAACGTAATCTGACTGCGTAATTCTTCAGCTGATGGGCTGCTGTCACATTGTGAGGAAGGACCTGGTACACTCATTACTATAGCATCATCCCTGTCAGTGGAGGTTGTAGGCAATGACATGGCATGACATATAGTGGGGGTAGAGACAGATGATGAGGAGGAGGACCTATGCAAAGTGTTGTGCCAACATCCTGCGTGGCAGGTGGTCATATGTCACCTCAAGCAAGTGGTACCCAAGCGTGGGATGTCTTTCCCACGCTTGATCCTCATCTGACATAGATTACAAATAGCAATGGTGTGGTCTGCTGCACATTTCTTAAAGAACTCCCAGACAGCAGACTTTCTGTAAATGTGCTTTGAGACAACAGCACTCTGCACCTGAGCAGTTGTGACTTCTGATGCCTTGGACTGGCTACGGTTGGTCATAGAGGACGTTCTGCCTCATTTTTGTTGTGCCTCCTCCTCCTCCTCCTCTGTTCGATCAGGCACCCAGGTGGAGTCAGTAACCTCATCATCGTCATCACCCCCTATCTCCTTGTCACTGGAGCCAACTTGGCAGTATGCTGCAGCTGCTGGGTCAACATGAGCGCCAGTTATTTGTGTGTCATCACTGGCAGCCCCTTACCCTAGTTTGATTATACTTCACCTCAGAGTTTGAATCAGAGCACTGTAGTTGCTGCGCATCCTCAAGCAGCATGTCACTGTCATTGTAGTCAAACAATTCAGCTGAGTCCTCCGTTTGTGATATAGTGAGGCTACGGCAGGAGTAGCTGTGAACATGGAGGCTGAATTAGATGTTTTGGCAGCTAAGGTGGACTGTAAACCACTACAAGCCTGGCTGGCAGAGGACTCGGAGGATGAGGATGGCCTGGTTAGCCCATCCCCCAAATCCTCTGTATGTTGCTGCTGCTTAAGATGGCCAGCACCAGTTAGAAAGGACAAGCTTGCCCCTGCAGAGGATGCACCACGTTCACGATGACCAGAGGCACAGCCTCCCGACACAGAGGCTGCTTGCCCTCTTATCTGTGTCTGGGAGCGTCTGCCTGTCCTTTTTGGTCTTTCTGATATGGTGAGTGATATATAGATTAAAGATATACAGAACTCTGATTCAACTCAGCTATAAAAATTGGAGATATGCAGAATTCTGATTCAACTATTTTATCTAGATTAAAGATTTCCAGAACTCTGGTATAACTCAATGAGACACCCTGATAGCTGGCAGCCAGTGACAAGACCCAATTTAAAATTCCCAGAAACCACCTACAAGTCTGTGAGACCCCCTGATGGGTGTCAGTGACATGACACAAATTACAATTCCCAGAAACCTCCTATAAATCAGTGAGACCCCCTGATGTGTGGCAGTGAGAAGACACAGATTAAAATTCCCAGAAACCTCCTATAAATCAGTGAGACCCCCTGATGGGTGGCAGTGACGAGACACAAATTACAATTCCCAGGAACCCCCTATAAATCAGTGAGACCCCCTGATTATTTGACAGTGACAAGACACAAATTACAATTCCCTGGAACCTCCTATAAATCAGTGAGACCCCCGGATGGGTGACAGTGACAAGACACAAATTACAATTCCCTGGAACCTCCTATAAATCAGTGAGACCCCCTGATGGGTGGCAGTGACGAGACACAAATTACAATTCCCAGGAACCTCCTATAAATCAGTGAGACCCCCTGATGGGTGGCAGTGACAAGACACAAATTACAATTCCAAGGAACCTCCTATAAATCAGTGAGACCCCTGATGGGTGGCAGTGACAAGACACAAATTACAATTCACAGGAACCTAATAACAAATCAGTGAGACCCCCTGATGGGTGGCAGTGACAAGACACAAATTACAATTCCAAGGAACCTCCTATAAATCAGTGAGACCCCTGATGGGTGGCAGTGACAAGACACAAATTACAATTCCCAGGAACCTCCTATAACTCAGTGAGACCCAATGAAGGGTTGCAGTGACAAGACATAGATTACAATTCCCAGAAACCTCCTATAAATCAGTGAGACCCCCTGATGAGTGTTAGTGACAAGACACAAATTAAAATTCCCAGAAACCAACTACAAGTCTGTGAGACCCCCTGATGGGTGGCAGTGACAAGACACAGATTACAATTCCCAGGAACATCCTATAAATCAGTGAGACCCCTGATGGGTGGCAGTGACAAGACACAGATTACAATTCCCAGGAACCTCCTATATCTCAGTGAGACCCCCTGATGGGTGGCAGTGACAAGACACAGATTACAACTCCCAGGAACCTCCTATTAATCATGAGACCCCCTGATGGGTGGCAGTGACAAGACACAGAATAAAATTCCCAGAAACCACCTATAAATCATTGAGACCCCCTGATGGGTGGCAGTGACAAGACACAGATTACAATTCGCAGAAATCTGCTAGAGGTATGTGGGACCAACTGATAGCTGCAGTGAGAAGACAGATTAAAATTCCCAGAAACCACCTATAAATCAGTGAGACCCCCTGATGGGTGGCAGTGACAAGACACAAAATACAATTCCCAGGAACCTCCTATAAATCAGTGAGACCCCCCTGATGTGTGGCAGTGACAAGACACAAATTACAATTCCCAGGAACCTCCTATAAATCAGTGAGACCCACCGATGGGTGGCAGTGACAAGACACAGATTACAATTTCCAGGAACCTCCTATAAATCAGTGAGACCCCCTGATGGGTGGCAGTGACAAGACACAAATTACAATTCCCAGGAACTGTCACGTTCAGCCACTATGGCGGTACCTGGCATGCGCCAAGTAGGGCCCAGGTAAGAGGAAAAGCCGCTATATGCGGAGATGCGTGACACAACAATCAGGATAAGGAAATAAACCACAGTAGACACTGGGGACCTCTGCACGGCTAATACCGATGGAGCCCTATACTGATAGATCGGTCCTTAGAGTGGCCGAATCTGCACTAATGGAAAAAGGTTACCTTGTAGCCATGCAGAGTCCTGGGAAAAACACAGACACCTAAAGGAGATATACTCAATAACTTGCAGGGAAGGACTTCAATAAACTAAAGCCGTGGTTTACAAGGATACACAACATATAAAACGATAAGCACAGAACCGCTAGGGATGTCCAGAAGAGTGGTCAATAAATAAGCCAGGGGTCAAAACCAAAACGTATACCTTGAGCCAAAGCGGGGATATAGCACCAGAGAAAATCCGTCAGCCAGGCCAGAGGGTCAATACCAGGAAGTCAATCAGAAACCTAGAACTCAGACAAGGGGGAAACACTGAGAAAGAACTAGGATAGAATAACAGGGAGCTCTCAGGAACAAATCTGTAGCTGAAGTGAACCAGGATGCAAGAGCCTGGTGATATGGGCCCATGGCTTTATAAAGGGGAGTAATCAGCCCATATCACCAGCGGAAGCTCAACGAGCAATGAACTTAACCCCTGAGCTGCATGTCAGGGAAAGCAGCACAGGGAACCACATGGAAACACAGACATAAGGAATACATAATGAGGGCAGGGAGACAGGGTATGGAAAGTGGGAACATGACAGGAACCTCCTATAAATCAGTGAGACCCCCTGATGGGTAGCAGTGACAAGACACAAATTACAATTCCCAGGAACCTCTTATAAATCAGTGAGACCCCCTGATGGGTGGCAGTGACAAGACACAGATTAAAATTCCCAGAAACCTCCTATAAATCACTGAGGCCCCCTGATGGGTGGCAGTGACGAGACACAAATTATAATTTCCAGTAACCTCCTATATATCAGTGAGACCCCCTGATGGGTGGCAGTGACATGACACAAATTACAATTCACAGGAACCTAATTATAAATCAGTGAGACCCCCTGATGGGTGGCAGTGACAAGACACAAATTACAATTCCCAGGAACCTCCTATAACTCAGTGAGACCCCCTGAAGGGTTGCAGTGACAAGACACAGATTACAATTCCCAGGAACCTCCTAAAAATCAGTGAGACCCCCTGATGGGTGGCAGTGACAAGACACAGATTAAAATTTGCAGAAATCTGCTAGAGGTATGTGGGACCCCCTGATAGCTGGCAGTTAGAAGACACAGATTACAATTCCCAGAAACCTCCTATAAATCAGTGAGACCCCCGATGGGTGGCAGTGACAAGACACAAATTTCAATTCCCAGGAACTTCCTATAAATCAGTGAGACCCCCTGATGGGTGGCAGTGACAAGACACAGATTCAAATTCCCAGAAACCTCCTATAAATCAGTGAGACCCCCTGATGAGTGTTAGTGACAAGACACAAATTACAATTCCCAGGAACCTCCTATAAATCAGTGAGACCCCCTGATGGGTGGCAGTGACAAGACACAGATTACAATTCCCAGGAACCTCCTATAAATCAGTGAGACCCCCTGATGGGTGGCAGTGACAAGACACAGATTACAATTCCCAGGAACCACCGATAAATCAGTGAGACCCCCTGATGGGTGGCAGTGACAAGACACAGATTAAAATTCCCAGAAACCTCCTATAAATCAGTGAGACCCCCTGATGAGTGTTAGTGACAAGACACAAACTACAATTCACAGGAATCTCCTATAAATCAGTGAGACCCCCTGATGGGTGGCAGTGACAAGACACAAATGACAATTCCCAGGAACCTCCTATGAATCAGTGAGACCCCCTGATGGGTGGCAGTGGCAAGACACAAATTACAATTCCCAGGAACCTCCTATAAATCAGTGAGACCCCCTGATGGGTGGCAGTGACAAGACACAAATTTCAATTCCCAGGAACTTCCTATAAATCAGTGAGACCCCCTGATGGGTGGCAGTGAAAAGACACAGATTAAAATTCCCAGAAACCTCCTATAAATCAGTGCGACCCCCTGATGAGTGTTAGTGACAAGACACAAATTACAATTCCCAGGAACATCCTATAAATCAGTGAGACCCCTGATGGATGGCAGTGACAAGACACAGATTACAATTCCCAGGAACACCCTATAAATCAGTGAGACCCCCGGATGGGTGGCAGTGACAAGACACAGATTACAATTCCCAGGAACCACCTATAAATCAGTGAGACCCCCTGATGGGTAGCACTGACAAGACACAGATTACAATTCCCAGAAACCTCCTATAAATCAGTGAGACCCCCTGATGGGTGGCAGTGACAAGACACAGATTCAAATTCCCAGAAACCTCCTATTAATCAGTGAGACCACCTGATTGGTGGCAGTGACAAGACACAGAATACAATTCCCAGGAACCTCCTATTAATCAGTTAGACCACCTGATTGGTGGCAGTGACAAGACACAGAATTATATTTGCAGAAATCTGCTAGAGGTATGTGGGACCCCCTGATAGCTGGCAGTGAGAAGACACAGATTACAGTTCCCAGAAACCTCCTATAAATCAGTGAGACCCCCTGATGGGTGGCAGTGACAAGACACAGATTCAAATTCCCAGGAACCTCCTATAAATAAGTGAGACCCCCTGATGTATGGCAGTGACAAGACACAGATTACAATTCCCAGGAACCTCCTATAAATCAGTGAGACCCCTGATGGGTGGCAGTGACATGATACAGATTACAATTCCCAGGAACCACCTATAAATCAGTGAGAACCCCTGATGGGTGGCAGTGACAAGACACAGATTAAAATTTGCAGAAATCTGCTAGTAGTATGTGGGACCCCCTGATAGCTGGCAGTGAGAAGACACAGATTACAATTCCCAGAAAACTCCTATAAATCAGTGAGACCCCCTGATGGGTGGCAGTGACAAGACACAGATTAATATTCCCAGAAACCTCCTATAAATCAGTGAGACACCCTGATAGCTGGCAGTGAGAAGACACAAATTACAATTCCAAGGAACCTCCTATAAATCAGTGAGACACCCTGATGGGTGGCAGTGACAAGACACAAACTACAATTCCCAGGAACCTCCTATAAATCAGTGAGACCCCCTGATGGATGGCAGTGACAAGACACAGATTACAATTCCCAGGAACCTCCTATAAATCAGTGAGATCCCCTGATGGGTGGCAGTGACAAGACACAGATTAAAATTTGCAGAAATCTGCTAGAAGTATGTGGGACCCTTGATAGCTGGCAGTGAGAAGACACAGATTACAATTCCCAGAAACCTCTTATAAATCAGTGAGACCCCCTGATGGGTGGCAGTGACAAGACACAGATTAATATTCCCAGAAACCACCTATAAATCAGTGAGACCCCCTGATGGGTGGCAGTGACAAAACACAAACTACAATTCCCAGGAACCTCCTATAAATCAGTGAGACCCCCTGAAGGGTGGCAGTGACAAGACAGATTAAAATTCACAGAAACCTCCTATAAATCAGTGAGACACCCTGATGGGTGGCAGTGACAAGACACAGATTACAATTCCCAGGAACCTCCTATAAATCAGTGAGACCCCCTGATGGGTGGCAGTGACAAGACACAGATTAAAATTTGCAGAAATCTGCTAGAAGTATGTGGGGCCCCCTGATAGTTGGCAGTGAGAAGACACAGATTAAAATACCCAGAAACCTCCTATAAATCAGTGAGACCCCCTGATAGCTGGCAGTGAGAAGACACAAATTACAATTCCAAGGAACCTCCTATAAATCAGTGAGACCCCCTGATGGATGGCAGTGACAAGACACAGATTACAATTCCCATGAACCTCCTATAAATCAGTGAGACCCCCTGATGGGTGGCAGTGACAAGACACAGATTACAATTCCCAGGAACCACCTATAAATCAGTGAGACCCCCTGATGGGTGGCAGTGACAAGACACAGATTAATATTCCCAGAAACCTCCTATAAATCAGTGAGACCCCCTGATTGGTGGCAGTGACAAGACACAGATTAATATTCCCAGAAACCTCCTATAAATCAGTGAGACCCCCTGAAGGGTGGCAGTGACAAGACAGATTAAAATTCACAGAAAACTCCTATAAATCAGTGAGACACCCTGATGGGTGGCAGTGACAAGACACAAACTACAATTCCCAGGAACCTCCTATAAATCAGTGAGACCCCCTGATGTGTGGCAGTGACAAGATACAAATTACAATTCCCAGGAACCTCCTATAAATTAGTGAGACCCACTGATGTGTGGCAGTGACAAAGACACAGATTACAATTCACAGGAACCTCCTATAAATCAGTGAGATCCCCTGATGGGTGGCAGTGACAAGACACAGATTAAAATTTGCAGAAATCTGCTAGACGTATGTGGGGCCCCCTGATAGTTGGCAGTGAGAAGACACAGATTACAATTCCCAGAAACCTCTTGTAAATCAGTGAGACCCCCTGATGGGTGGCAGTGACAAGACACAGATTAAAATTCCCAGACACCTCCTATAAATCAGTGAGACCCCCAATGGGTGGCAGTGACAAAACACAAACTACAATTCCCAGGAACCTCCTATAAATCAGTGAGACCCCCTGATGGGTGGCAGTGACAAGACACAAATTACAATTCCCAGGAACCTCCTATAAATCAGTGAAACCCCCTGATGGGTGGCAGTGGCAAGACACAAATTACAATTCCCAGGAACCTCCTATAAATCAGTGAGACCCCCTAATGGGTGGCAGTGACAAGACACAAATTTCAATTCCCTGGAACTTCCTATAAATCAGTGAGACCCCCTGATGGGTGGCAGTGACAAGACACAAATTAAAATTCCCAGAAACCTCCTATAAATCAGTGAGACCCCCTGATGAGTTTTAATGACAAGACACAAATTACAATTCCCAGGAACCTCCTATAAATCAGTGAGACCCCCTGATGGATGGCAGTGACAAGACACAGATTACAATTCCCAGGAACCACCTGTAAATCAGTGAGACCCCCTGATGGGTGGCAGTGACAAGACACAGATTAAAATTTGCAGAAATCTGCTAGAAGTATGTGTGACCCCCTGATAGCTGGCAGTGAGAAGACATAGATTACAATTCCCAGAAACCTCCTATACATCAGTGAGACCCCCTGATGGGTGGCAGTGACAAGACACAGATTAATATTCCCAGAAACCTCCTATAAATCAGTGAGACCCCCTGATAGGTGGCAGTGACAAGACACAAATTACAATTCCCAGGAACCTCCTATAAATCAGTGAGACCCCCTGATGGGTGGCAGTGACAAAACACAAATTACAATTCCCAGGAACCTCCTATAAATCAGTGAGATCCCCTGATGGGTGGCAGTGACAAGACACAAATTTCAATTCCCAGGAACTTCCTATAAATCAGTGAGACCCCTTAATGGATGGCAGTGACAAGACACAGATTACAATTCTCAGGAACCTCCTATAAATCAGTGAGCCCCCCTGATGGGTGGCATTAGGAACACACAGATTACAACAATTCTCAGATATCTTGTAGAAGTGAGACCCCCCCTATAGCTGATGCCAGTGAGAACACACAGATTACAGCAATTCCCAGATATCTTGTAGAAGTGAGACGCCCCCCAATAGCTGCTGGCAGTAGGAACACACCGATTACAACATGTCATGGAACTGACGTAGCGCTCCCCGCGTCAAACCCCAAGACTTTTATTTCCATGGCAAAAACCCCAAAAGACATAGACCGCTGCTTTGGGGAAGACCTTATGCTCAGTTATATTGTGTGGTTTTAAATGTATTGTCAATTGCTCATTTATAGTTTTAAATAGACTTATATTTCTTTAGTTAAATGTGGTTTTTAAAAACAGTACCCGCCACTAGAGTCAAATGCTTTCCTTCGTATAGAATGTACAATAGGTTTGTGTAACTGGTGGATTATGCAAAAGTACTTTCTCTTTGTTTATCTGTTATCTGTTTACCCGTTCTGAAAGGCTGGGAGTCACATTGTCTCAGCCACCCACTATCTGATTCCCTTTACAATGGGTTATGTAAATCACTGTATGTAAATCACTGTGAGGTCAAGACTGCATCTGCATACAACCAGTGGACCCAACTGAAGACTGCAGGCTCCTTTCAGGTCCTCTCAATGGTCTTGGAACCAACCAATCAGAACCTGGGCTAGCCACTGTGCAGAATTCACTCCAGGGGTCTGGGGGCGGGCATGGGAGAGAACAATGGGACTGTACCATATAAAAGGACCGTGTATGTTCTGCTTTTGATTATTAAAGATCCTGTGATGAACATACAGCCTGCCTGGTGTCTGTGTCAACTACGCTACAGCTATAATCCCTCTCAGAAGGCAGAGAGCGGCCTTCTGGAGATTCCTAATGGCTCCAGGGCAGAGGAACAGAAGCAGGCAGGTCAAGCCGCTCGAGGCGCTGAGGACAGCACTCCCAGTAGCCGGGCTGACCGCAACGAAGGGGTGTCTGGAGAGCCAGGACAGACGGAAGGGAACGGTTCCGTCACACTGGTGGCAAGCGGTGGGATAAGCTCTCTGCACCCCCCAAGAAGACCCTCACCATGGCTGGGTACAGTGCCTACAAACGGAACGTCCTGCGGGGCATGTTGGAGAATCGGGGAGGAACTCCCGGCACCAAAAGCAAGAAAACGTTGGTGAAGGAGCTTACCAGGATGGACCAGCAAATGGTAAGCACCCCAACCCTGACTCCGGGCCCTAACGAGTACCTCCGACAGAAAGCTCGATCAATGTTCGAGAGATTCGGCCTCACCCCCTCCGAGGACACCGTGAGACAACTAATGATGGACCTCCAAGAGGATGAGGAGCAGGAGAAGGACCGTCAGCACGAGTTGCGGATGGCGGCGCTCCGTGCAAAAAGTACTGAACATTCTGCCCCTGCACCCTACCCCGTAGAACCTTGGTTCGAGGCTTACAGCTAGACTGGAGCGTCATCCCGGGAATCTACACCCCCCAGCGATACCCCTTTCGGGACTTACAGCTCGCCTGGAGTTTTTATTGGGGAAACCGCACATCCTCGCGACCCTTGGATGGAGACTTACAGCCCGCCTGGAGCTGCATCTGAGGACGCCTTATTCCCCATCGAGGGTTGGTGCCCATGTGCCAGCACCCTCGCAGATACGAGGGCTGAACTTCCAAGAAGGCTGCAGGAGGGCCTGGATCGGTACCACGGGTCCGCAGTTGAGCCCACTGGGCCTGAGTGGCGGGACGAGATTCGCCAGGAACTTTGGTACGAGGCACTGTACCATGAGAGGGACTACCATGGGGTTGATGTTCCTTCTGACGCTGTCATCTACCAGGTGCAGTACAATGCCAGAGCCATATTCCTGAAGGGCCGACCCCCGGAGGAGTGGGAGGCCGAGCTCCAAGGCCTGGTGAGGCAAGAGATAGCACTGGACGCCGCGTACCGCGTGTTCCAGTGGTTAATAGGCCCCCTGATACCCCGCACTCTCGACGGCGCCGCCACCGCAGGCCTCCACTACGGCGGCACAGGGGTGCTATACGCAAGGATGGTCGACGACCCTGGGTTTGGAGAAGACTCGGAGGAGCGGTTGGAGGAGATACTGGAGCGGCGGGAAGAGGAACTCCCGTACGAAAGCAGGGACTTTGAGTTAGAGGAGATGGAGTTCCTGGTAGAGCGAGAATGGGAGCTTGAGAAGGACTACAGGAGATTGTTGGACAACGCTCCGCAGTCAGGCCTAAGCCCCATGACCTGGGACTGTCTGGCTGAAGACACCGACAGTCCAAGTGACACCGAAGTATGGGAGCCCGAGACGCTCCCATGGGTCCCCGTCGGGACCACAGTAGAGGAGCCGGCCAGGTCGGAAGAAGCATGGCAGGTGCCAAGCGACCAGAATGGGCAGCAACAAGGCCCAGAGAAGAAGTTATTTCCCCAACCCCGCAAGAAGACACGGCACCCGTGTCCGCTGGCCCAGCAGAAGAGCTGGCAACGCGGCAGAGTGCCGCTGGCCTCTGCCTATCCGCCCTCGTCTGTCCCGAGGAGCAGAAGGAGGATTTCCCCGGGGTGCTGATCCCGCAACCATTGATTGCCCTGAGGATGGAAGAAACCATCCTCCCGCAAGGAGACCCCCACCCAGCCGAAGAGCTGGCCACGGGGCAGAGCGCCGCTGGCCTCTGCCCACTTCCCACAGTCTGCCAGGAGGAGCAGACAGATGTTCCCCCTGGGCTGGGTTGCCCGCAACTATTGATTGCCCTGGGAATGGAAGAAACCACCCTCCCGCAAGGAGACCCCCACCCAGCCGAAGAGCTGGCCACGGGGCAGAGTGCCGCTGGCCTCTGCCCACCCTTCACCAGCTGCCCCGAGGAGCAGGAGGGGGATAACCTCGAGCTGTATCTCCCGCAGTCGCTTACCCCTTCCTACTCCCTGAACCTTGTTCCGGTACCCACCTACCCAGCAGAAGAGCTGGCAACGGGGCAGAGTGCCGCTGGCCTCTGCCCATCTTTCACCTTCCGCCCTGAGGAGCAGAAAGGGGGTACCCTTGAGCTGCTGATCTCACAGCCGCTGACCCCATCCAACCACCTGGACGTCGTTCCTGCGCCCGCTTCCCCAGCAGAAGAGCTGGCAACCGGACAGAGTGCCGCCGGCCTCTGTCCAACCTTCACTGCCTGCCTCGGGGAACAGAAAGAGGATACACCCGGGCTGCTTATTCCGCAGCCACTGACCCCAACGGAGATGGAGGACGCCATTCTCCTGCCCGGGGACCCTTCCTCGGCCTTGAACCCCCTAGCCAACGCGCTGGCAATGGGGCAGAGCCTGTTTCAACTCTGCCCATCTCCACACCCCTTTGGCCCGGATGCATGCCACTGTTTTTTCCAACGGCTGACCGGGGCACTCGGGGCGCGTGCATTTAGCACCCGTTTTTCCCGGGTACGCGATACCTCCGAAAGTGGTACAGGCGGTACCCCTCCCCGACCACAGGACCCTTATTCCGGAGGTTTACCCCCAAAGACTTGTACCCCCAAAACGCCAGGCACTGCCGCAAGGACAAATGGAGAAGCCTGATGGCTCGCCTTCTCCCGACAGACTATGGACCCACAGCCTTCCAGCGACCGTCAGACCCCGCTGACTTTGCTTATGTGCCCGCAAACATGGAACTTTGAAGATGGCACAGAAGAGGGGCAAGGTGAGAGGTCACGTCAGTGGCAAGCGATCCGTTTGGGATCTAAGCTTGCCCTGCCGTTCTGGAAGGGGGGACATATGTCATGGAACTGACGTAGCGCTCCCCGCGTCAAACCCCAAGACTTTTATTTCCATGGCAAAAACCCCAAAAGACATAGACCGCTGCTTTGGGGAAGACCTTATGCTCAGTTATATTGTGTGGTTTTAAATGTATTGTCAATTGCTCATTTTTAGTTTTAAATAGACTTATATTTCTATAGTTAAATGTGGTTTTTAAAAACACTACCCGCCACTAGAGTCAAATGCTTTCCTTCGTATAGAATGTACAATAGGTTTGTGTAACTGGTGGATTATGCAAAAGTACTTTCTCTTTGTTTATCTGTTATCTGTTTACCCGTTCTGAAAGGCTGGGAGTCACATTGTCTCAGCCACCCACTATCTGATTCCCTTTACAATGGGTTATGTAAATCACTGTATGTGATCACTGTGAGGTCAAGACTGCATCTGCATACAACCAGTGGACCCAAGTGTAGACTGCAGGCTTCTTTCAGGTCCTCTCAATGGTCTTGGAACCAACCAATCAGAACCTGGGCTAGCCACTGTGCAGAATTCACTCCAGGGGTCTGGGGGCGGGCATGGGAGAGAACAATGGGACTGTACCATATAAAAGGACCGTGTATGTTCTGCTTTTGATTATTAAAGATCCTGTGATGAACATACAGCCTGCCTGGTGTCTGTGTCAACTACGCTACAGCTATAATCCCTCTCAGAAGGCAGAGAGCGGCCTTCTGGAGATTCCTAACGGCTCCAGGGCAGAGGAACAGAAGCAGGCAGGTCAAGCCGCTCGAGGCGCTGAGGACAGCGCTCCCAGTAGCCGGGCTGACCGCAACGAAGGGGTGTCTGGAGAGCCAGGACAGACGGAAGGCAACGGTTCCGTCACACAACAATTCCCAGATATCTTGTAGAAGTGAGACCCCCCCCCCCCCAATAGCTACTGGCAGTGAGAAGACACACTAACAGAACAATCTCCTCTCAAAAAACATGTGCTGGGGCTGTTTGAAGCCTTATATAGTGTGTTGCGGGACTTAGCTCTGTGAGCCCATGATTGGGCAAAATTTGCCCAATCAGGACTCTGAGCCGTGAGTGGCATAGTCTTGCACCTGTCTTGCCCCTGACCTCTGGCAAGGCTGTAGCCAATTACAAGCTTCAGGCCAGTGGAAAAGTGCATTGTGGTCCATTGTGGTGCATTGTGGGCGAACTCAAACCGAACACGTGGAAATGTTCGGAGATCGTCGAACGGTCGAACGGTCGAATGGCCGATGTTCGATGCGAACTCCGAACAGATCGAACCGAACAGCTCATCCCTACTCACCTTCTCATTTCCCACACTGGGAGCAAGGTCAGTGTTTTAATTTTTTTGGTTAAAATTGTATATCTTCTTTGAAAATTGCAGTAACGGGTTCCCATTTCAATTTTTTAACAAGAATTCCCTATAGAATATATAACACAAAGGTTTGGATGATAAAATGTGAAATAATTATTTTACACGCTGTAAATGATTGAAATGGAAATTTCCTCACACAGTATCTGCCCACCCATATATATATATATATATATAAATATATATATATATACCCATATCTTACATAGTTACATCGTTACATAGGCTGAAAAAAGACATGCGTCCATCGGGTTCAACCTCTTACACATCACCTACTGCTGTTGATCCAAAAGAAGGCAAAAAACCCAGTCTGAAATGCTTGCCAATATGCAACACACTGGGAAAAAATTCCTTCTTGTCCCCAGAATGGCAGTCAGATTTCTCCTTGGATCAAGAAGTTTACCCACATATTAAATATTATAATCCTTAATATTCTGTGTCTGCAGGAAGTCACCCAGTCGTTTTTTAAAAGTCTGTTCAGTCTCTTACCCAACCACCTCAACAGGCACAGAATTCCACAGCTTCATTGTTCTCACTGTAAAATAACCCTTCCTATGCTTTAGGCTGAATTTCCTTTCTTCCAGACTAAATGGGTGACCTTGTGTCCTGTATAGGGATGAGCTGTTCGGTTCGATCAGTTCGGAGTTCAACTCGAACATCGGCAGTTCGAAAGTTCGCGAACTTTGAACTTTTTGGCGTGTTTGGTTCGAGTTCGAAATTTTTGTTTTTGGAAAAAAGGATAAAAAATGCTTAAAAAATACTAACAAATCTAGAAATAAAGAGACTCTTTACTGCAGAATATTATAAGCAATTAGATATTGAATTAAAAAATAATGTCTACGTGCAAAGATTCTCACCTCTGAATGACATGTGCTCTTAAACGGAGTAAACACAGGTGTTAATTAGTGTTTGGAAATAACATGTGCTTTTAATTAGCCTGGTCTAATGAATTTGATACATTGTCTGTAGACTGAGGGTGTCTGGAGGTGTCTCCTGAATATGTATCAAACAACACCTGTGCTTCTGAGAAGTGTTCATTTCTCTACTAAATGTTCCTCTGATATGCTGTTTAACCCCTTAACCCTGCATTTCACTGCTGTGTGCTCAGCTCATTTTTACCGCTTTCGCTCATCATGTTTAAACGCGATTTGAAGCCACATTTTATTAAATGACCCAGACATATTAGATATCGTTCTTTCCGGCAGACTCCGCAGATTCAGAATATATCATTTTTATATGTATACTTCATGTCCTGCCTGTATATTATGACACAAAATGCAATAAAAATTGAATTTTTAATCATCTGATGTGTGTAAAGTGTTTTTTTTCACATTTTAGCACATGAGCGTTTGCGGTTATGTTTTCTATGTGGTGTGCTTGTACAAAAATTAGAAATGGGGACTTGTTACATTTTGAGGGGGGAATTACGTGATTTTTAGCAAACGCACCTGTCACGTCCCGGCAGCTGGCGCGGCTCCAGCTTCCTTCCCTGCGTCCCCGGGGTCTGCGTCTACCTCGCAGCCATTCCTTGCGCCCTATGCGCGCGTGCCGCCAGCCTCTATGGGTTTAAGCTCCTACTGGCGGTGAGACGCCATCACGCCTCCACCGGGGGTTTCCCTGCACCATGTGATCTTGTTGGCCAATCAGATTGCAGGGTGCGAGATTTAAACTTGCTTTTTACCTTTTCTCATTGCCCTTTCGTGGTTTTGCTTGCCTGACCCTTAGTGCTTATTTATTATACCTCTGATTGATTTTTCTGTGTATGACCTGGCTTTTGGATATTGACCTTTGTATCTCTATACTCCTTTGACTCGGCTTTTGGAATTTGACTTAGTATTCTGCTTGTATCCCTATGACCTGGGCTTGTGTTAGACTCCTCCGGTACCTCGTACTGTTTCTGGTTACCGCCTCATACTTTTCCATACTTACCTGTCTCCATACCAGCCACTCTAAGGACTGGTTTCTGTCCTCCTTGCTTGCTGTCCCTGCCTTATAGGTTCACCTCTCGTTATTGTGTAACCCAGCCACCTCAAGGACTGGTATCGCACCTAGGCTTAGGGTTACCTATTGTTTCATATAGTACTGACGTAGAAAATCCTTGGACTTACGTGTACTCGCCTGACATCACAAAAGGGCCATGGACCTAGCAGGGACTGCCCAGCAATTATCAGGTTTAGAGAGTCGTTTGGAGGATCAAGATCATCGACTTGATCAATTCGCTCAAGCCCTCCAAACTCTGTTAGCTCGTACCGCACCTACCCAATTAGAGGTTTCCCCTCCTGTTAATCCACCTCTTCCTGAACCATTTACCACACCGAACCCGTGCCCTAACTTACTACCACGGTACGTTATGGGGTCGATCCTATTGCCTGTAGAGGATTCATAAACCAGATCTCTATCCACTTTGAGCTAACCCCTTTGTTTTACCCTACAGATTGTGCGAAGGTAGCCTTTGTTATCAATCATTTTACCGATAAAGCATTGTGTTGGGCTAACCCTCTCTGGGATACTGATAAACCCATTGTTTATAACTATAGGGAATTTATAACCGCCTTTCGCAGAGTGTTTGACCCCCCTGGTCGTAAGACTAATGCCGCTAAGTCCTTGTTACGCCTGCGCCAGGGTACTAAATCCCGGGGTGATTACGCACTGGAGTTTAGATCCTTGGCTTCTGAATTGAACTGGAATAATGAGGCTTTGATAGCAATTTTTTTAGAGGGTTTGAATGATGAGCTCCAGGACAAAGTAGCTGTTAGAGATCTCCGGAAGATCTGGAGGATCTGATCACCTACTTGTCCTTCATAGATGAACGTATTCGCCATCATAAGAATACTAAAGATAAAGCTAAAAAAACACCTCTTAGGATGCCTCCCTGGTTCCCTTTACCCGCGCTTCCAGAGTCTACTTTTCCTCCTGAGCCCATGCAGATAGACAGCACTAAACTCCCTGAAGCTGAAAAGCAACGCTGCCGACGTGAGGGATTGTGTTTATACTGTGGGTTAGGGGGTCTATGACGGAATGGGATGTTGTTCCGCCTGCGGGTGTGCTCTATCTGCGTGGCCCCGTCGCTTACCGCTGGCCCGACTACTGAGTGGCGCGCACTCGGCGTCTCGTGCGGCCTGGCGTGACCCCGGGGCGGGGTTAGCGGGTGGTGGAGGGGACCCCTGCCTAGAACCAGCCCGACCACTGAGCCATACGGTACTCAGCGTCTCGAGCAGCTGGTTCACTGACCTTGTGGGTGTGGGACGTCCGTGGGGATCGGATCTGGCAGCCGCGGAGGAACGTTCGGATCTTATGTGGGAAACGTTTCGGATCTTATGCGGGAAACGTTTCCGATCCTGGGGGCGGGTGAATCTTCGTATCTCCGGTGGAGGACTTTTCGGATTGGAGATGGATGAAGTGTCGGATCGAGGGGGAATGGCGTTTCGGATCGGAGTGGATGGAGTTTCGGATCGGGGTGGATGGCAAAGGAGTCGGTTCTTACCGCAACTCCCACTGAATACCGAAGCGCGGTACACGGCCGCTTCCTTCGGATCGGATCCTCGTCTGATAGCCTGGGAACCGAATCTCATCCGCTGCGCCTCTGCCCTGATACTCGATGCAGGTACAGAGCGCTCGATTCGGTTCGGATCGTCTGGGACACCGCACCCTGAGACCTCGAGGGATTCTCAGAATAGAAAGTACGGCGGAGAAATAACACATCAGACGAGGCTGGATGCACTGCTAAGTCTGCCTTTATTTATGCACAGCTCAAGCATTTATTAACTTTACACAAAATTACAATACAATGGGACTCCTTGCCCGCCCTCCCGGGACCCATTGGTCATTACGATTCAGGGAGTCGCCGATTCGGACCGGATGGTCTGAATCGGCCATTCTACGATTCGAACCGGATGGTTCGAATCGGCCATTTTCCGAATCGAAGATTCTGAACTGCGCCACAAGGTGATCGGAAAATGGCGGCGGGCAAGGCAGACAAAGGGAAAATACATTACGCAATAAACCAACGGGGACACTTTATTACACCACACAATATCACATCTAATAAAAAGTACGTTAATGCTCCGTGCGTGCCACCGCGCCTAACTGTCCCTGGCCAAGACTAATGTCCGTGTGCACCGCCCCTGGCTGAGGGTGCTGGGCCATTCCGTGACACTCCTCCCCCTCCCCAAGGCCCGACGCACTCGGTTGGACCCCACCGGGTCGTACCGAGGTAGTCGGGGCTCCCCAATCCCCTGGTTCCCGGGCCGACTGTCGCGATAACCCATCTGCGTTACCGTTTTGCGACCCGGGCCGATATTGGATTGTAAAATTGAAAGGTTGGAGAGCCAGGCTCCACCGCAACAGGCGGCCGTTCTCCCCCGCCACTCGGTTGAGCCATACCAAGGGGTTATGGTCGGTCATCACGGTGAAGGACCGACCGTAGACATAGGGTTGGAGCTTTCGTAGGGCCCAGACCAAGGCCAGGCACTCCTTCTCCACGGCAGCATACCCCACTTCTCGTGGCAACAGCTTCCGGCTAATGAACGCCACCGGATGTTCCCCCCCGTCGTCCCCCACTTGACTCAGGACAGCTCCCAGTCCGAACATGGACGCGTCTGTGTGAACAACAAAACGTTTATTATAGTTGGGAGCTGCCAGCAGGGGAGCTTGGGTCAGGGCGGCCTTCAATTGCCGAAAGGCCTGCTCGCACTCCGGGGACCACAGGACTTGGCGGGGCAAAGATTTCTTGGTCAGATCAGTCAGGGGTTTGGCCAGGTCACTGTAATGGGGTACGAATTTTCGGTAGTACCCCGCGGTACCCAGGAAGGCGAGGACCTGGGTCTTGGTCACAGGGGTGGGCCAATCCAGGATAGCCTCTATCTTAGCGGGCTCTGGCCGTTGTATCCCGCACCCCACCCGGTGGCCCAGATACTGCACTTCGGCCATCCCCACTTTGCATTTCTCCGGCTTCAGGGTCAGGTTGGCGTCCCTAATCCGGCCCAGGACAGTCCCTACATGGTCCAGATGTTCCTCCCAGGTCTGGCTATAGATGGCTATATCATCCAGGTACGCGCAAGCGAACCCCTGGAGGCCATCGAGGAGGCGATCGATTAACCGCTGGAAGGTAGCAGGGGCGTTCTTCATCCCGAACGGCATGACTCGAAACTGGTACAAGCCGAACGGGGTGATGAAGGCCGACTTCGGGGTCGCCTCCTCGGCAAGGGGAATCTGCCAATACCCCTTGCACAGATCCACCGTGGTCAAAAAATGACCCCCAGAGATCTGGTCTAGCAACTCGTCGACTCGGGGCATCGGATAAGCGTCCGTAATGGTACAATCGTTTATCCGCCGATAGTCGACGCAGAACCTGGTGGTACCGTCTTTCTTGGGCACCAGGACCACGGGCGACGCCCATGGACTGGCCGACGGTTCAATGACCCCCAGCTCCAGCATCTCCCGGATCTCGGCCCGCATGGACTCGCGGACCGCTTCCGGGAACCGGTATGCAGGTTGCCGAAGGGGTCTCTGACCGGGCGTGTCCACCTGATGGATGGCCTGGTCCGTGTATCCCGGGAGAGCCGAGAAAACCCCCGGGTAGGCGAGAAGCAGCTGCCGCGCCTGCGCCTGTTTCTCGGGTCCTAGCTCCTCCCCCAGCTGTACCTGATCCACCCCGGAAGGCTGCTTGGCTGCCCCCGGGAGTTCTTCCAGCGGAAACGGTTCCATCTCCTCGGCAGCCGGCGCGCATATGGCGTCCACCGTCTCCGGCGCTCATGGAAGGCCTTCAAGCATATTGACGTGGAACGTCCGCTGGATTCTGGTGTCTGCGCAGCTAACAACCACATAGGTGGTATCCCCCAGCTGGGTTACCACCTTGTAGGGACCTTGCCAGGCCGCCTGCAGCTTGTTCTGCCGCTGTGGTTTCAACACCAGAACCTTCTGCCCCACGCAGAACGAGCGACTGCACGCAGCGCGATCGTACCACGCCTTCTGCTGAGCCTGGGCGTCTCCATGTTCTCCTGCACGAACCCCTGGAGTTCCGCCCAAGCGCTCCCGGAGCTTCAGGACGTACTCCACCACAGGAACCCCATCCTCCTCCGGTGCCCCCTCCCACTGAGCCCTAACCAGATCCAGAGGTCCTCGCACCTGGCGCCCATACAGTGTCACGGATCCCTCTGATTACCAAAAGTGTGGTCCCTTTACGCAGACCGCTCTCTACCCTTCCGATCCTTGAATGGTCGGCGAAACTAGAAAGACAATTAACCAGACAATAGATAGACAAGGGGTAACACCAGACAGAGGTATGGAATAGAGTATCGTCACGAATCCTTCTGACTACCAAGATATATATCTCTTCTGTAGCTCCCTTTCTACTCTTCCGATCCTTGAATGGTCGGCAAAGCTATGTAGACAATGAAGCAGGTAACAGATAAAGAAAGGGAAATACAGACAGGGGTACAGAACAGATCACAAGTCCTCCCTAGGACTTTAGTAACAGCAGAGGTAATCTGATGCGTGCTTAGGATGCCACATAGACTGACCTCAGTACCAACGTTAAGGGCAGAACCTAGAGCAGAGTAAATGCCAATACCAGGGGTCATACACAGGAGGGTTCGTTTGCCAATACCAGGAGTCATACACAGAGAGGGTTCGTTTGCCAATGCCAAGGGTCATACACAGGAGGGTTCGTTTGCCAATGCCAAGGGTCATACACAGGAGGGTTCGTTTGCCAATGCCAAGGGTCATATACAGGAGGGTTCGTTTGCCAATGCCAGGGGTCATACACAGGAGGATTCGTTTGCCAATGCCAAGGGTTATACACAAGAGGATTCGTTTGCCAATGCCAAGGATCATACACAGGAGATAGCCAAAAATCACAAGAGCTCTGCGGGAGGTGAATACCACGTCAGGGCACCGGCGTATGGGAGAGACTGGGCTTTAAACCCGGCGGGTCCGCGTCACAGCGCCAGGCCCCGCCCCTCAGCGTCCCACGTGAGCGGGCCCGGAAGCGCTTACATTCGGCGCCTGGCCAGCGAGCAGCGAGGAAGCTGCTGCCAGGCGCCCCATCCCCTGAGCCACCGTGACAGAACCCCCCCCTCCAGGGGCGGCCACTGGACGACCCCCAGGGGCACGGGGATGCGCTAAATAGAAGGCCTTCACTAGCCTAGGAGCATGGACTTCCGCAGCCGGTACCCAAGAACGATCCTCCGGACCGTACCCCACCCAATCGACCAAATACTGCAAGGACCCCCTAGACAGCCTGGCACCCAGAATGGCCTGAACTTCGAATTCCTCCTCGCCCTCCACAGAGACAGGAGGCGGTGGAGCATGGACTTTGGTGTACCGGTTACATAACAGCGGCTTCAAAAGGTTTACATGGAATCAATTGTGTATTTTAAAATGGGGGGTAACGCCAAAGCATAGGAGACAGGGTTGAGTCGCCGTAGTATCTTATAGGGACCGATTATACCTAGGAGCCAACTTCATGGAAGGCACTAAGAGCTTGATGTTACGTGAAGACAGCCAAACCCTGTCCCCAACTTGATACACTGGTGCCTGCCTCCTGTGTCTGTCGGCCTTAGTTTTCTGGATGGCACTACTTTCCTCCAGTGCCCGTCTCACTCTCCCCCAAGTCTCTTTCAATGATGCCAGTTGTTTATCTAAAGCAGGAATCGTGGAATCAGGAAACGTGGCGGGGAGCACGGGAGGATCAAAGCCATAAACAGTGAAGAAAGGAGAATGACCTGTGGATTCACTTACTGCGCTGTTAATAGCATATTCTGCCCACGGTAGCAGATCTGACCAGTTATCTTGTTGTTCTGAGATGAAGCACCTGAGATATTTCTCTACGTTTTGGTTTGCTCGTTCTGCTGCTCCGTTGGTCTGGGGGTGATAGGCCGAAGAGAAAGAGAGGTCTATCCCCACGTTCTTACAAAACCCTCTCCAGAATCCTGAGATGAATTGGGTCCCCCTATCAGAGACTATCTCCCGAGGGACACCGTGAATGCGGACCACATTGGCAATGAATATGGGCACCAGTTCAGCTGCCGAAGGTAGTTTCTGAAGGAGGAACATAGTGACCCATCTTGGAAAATCGATCTATGATCGTAAGTATCACTGTATTCCCTCTTGACTCAGGTAACTCTACGATAAAATCCATGGCTACATGTGACCAGGGTCGTTCGGGGATCGGCAAAGGCTGCTGGAAGTAAGCCAATGGGTGCTGTTTTGGACTTTTCTGCCTTGTGCACACTTCGCACACGGCAATGTAATCTTTGACATCTCGGCGCAATGTGGGCCACCAGAGAGTTTACTGATACTAGACACAGTCTTGGTGATACCCATATGCCCGGAAGTTTTATTGTCATGATAGATGTTAAGTACCTCTTCTCTTTCGTTTTCAGGTACAAAGAGTTTCGCAGGAGGTTTTCCCCCAGGAGCTGCGCCCTGGACGGTCTGCAACCTTTTCATTAGAGGAGACGAAACACTAATCGTGGGTAGCGGCTATAAATCCTCTCCTGGGGTACAATGGGATGCTGATCTTGGATATTATGTTCATAAGACTCATACTGTCTCGACAATGCGTCTGCTTTGATGTTTCTGGACCCAGGTCTATAGGTAAGTACGAAATTAAAACTTGAAAGAAACAATGACCATCTCGCTTGTCTGGAGTTTAAACGTTTGGCATCTCCAATGTACGTGAGATTCTTATGGTCGGTTATGATAACAATGGGGTCCTTAGACCCTTCTAATAAGTATCTCCATTCGGCCAAGGCCGCGATGACTGCTAACAATTCTCTATTTCCAATGTCATAGTTCTTCTCTGCGGGGACAACTTCCGAGAATAGAAGCCGCATGGATGCAAAGGGTTTGTCAGGAGCCTCCCTTGGGACAAGACTGCACCAAGACCTAGTTCGGAGGCGTCAACTTCTAATTGGAAAGGCAGAGCCGGATCTGGATGCCGGAGAACAGGGGCAGTAGTAAAGGCTTGCTTTAGTGCCTCAAAGGCTTGAGTGGCTTGAGGTGTCCATTTCTGATTTCCCACCCCTTTCTTTGTCATAGCCGTGAGGGGGGCCACCAAGGCCGAAAAATCTTTAATGAACCTTCTGTAATAGTTCGTAAACCCCAGAAACCTCTGAATGGCTTTAAGTCCTTGGGGTAGAGGCCAGTCAAGAATAGCTGAGAGCTTCTTAGGATCCATTTGAAAACCCCCAGGAGTTATAATATAACCAAGAATTGCACAGTTACTATGTCGAATAGACATTTTTCTAGCTTACAGTACAATCCAGCCTTCAATAATTTTTTCAACACTTGTTTCACGTGGACATGATGAGTGTCCACATCAGGAGAGTATATCAGGATATCATCCAGATATACTATGACGAATTCTTGCAGAAAGTCCCTTAGAGTGTCATTTATAAGGTCCTGAAAGACGGCTGGCGCATTACACAACCCAAAAGCATCACCAGGTATTCGTAATGCCCGCTACGTGTATTAAAAGCCGTTTTCCATTCGTCTCCCTTTTTAACCCTGACCAGTGTTTACGCTCCGCGTAAATCAAGCTTCGTATAGACACGAGCCCCTTTTAATCGGTCAAACAATTCTGTTATGAGAGGTATGGGATATGCATTTCTTATAGTGATCCTATTTAAACCCTATAGTCGATGCAAGGTCGCAGATCTCCCTCTTTCTTGGAAACAAAAAAGAAAACTGCTCCTGCTGGAGAGGAGGACCATCTAATGAATCCTCGTTCCAGATTCTCCCTTATATATTCCTCCATAATGTCGTTCTCCCTTTGTGACAAAGGGTATACGTGACCCCTAGGAGGCATCGTACCGGGGAGCAAGTCAATGGCACAGTCATATGGACGATGTGGTGGTAGGACCTCAGTCCTGGCTTTAGAGAACACCTCCTTTAATGCCAGGTAACATTCCGGAACCTCCGTGGACAAAGGAGGGGCTGTGGCAATATTGAGGCTACCAATCACATTAACTGTGCCTAGGCACTTAGACTGACAACTCTGACCCCAACATTTTATGTCTCTCTGGACCCAATCGACTACTGTGCTCTGTTAGCCATGGAAACCCAAGGACGACAGGACATGAGGGTGATTCAATGATTTGAAATCTTATTGTCTCCTGGTGTAACACTCCTACTTTCATACATACATCGACTGTATCGTGAGTGATATGTGGACATGCCAGGGGGTTACCATCTATGGCCTCCACCCTTAGAGGTCTTTCCCTGAGAACCGTATGAGGTTTTTGGCAGCAAAATTCTTATCCATAAAATTGCCTGAGGCCCCAGAGTCCAAAAACGCCTCAGTCTTGAGGTGAACCCCCTCCCAGGTTAGGGAGACCGGTAACAGAATCCTGGATTTTTTTTTTTCATTATCCACAAAGGAGGCACACAGAGAACCGACAACCTGGGTGTCTCCTGTTCTGAATCCCACTCTGCTATGTTCAGCCTGCCAACCCTGGGTCTCTGAGGACATTGAAGGCGGAAGTGATCTGCCCCTGCAATAAAAGCAGAGCCCCTTTTCTCTTCTGTGAGCTTTTTCTGTTTCTGAAATACCTGTCTTCCCTATTTGCATGGGTTCAACGACCGGTAAATCTGTTTTACATTCTCCGAACCACCTGATGTACTGGGTGTCTGGGTAAGGAGGTAAAGGAGCAAGACCCTTCTGGGTCTATCTCTGGTGTGGTCTCCTTTCCCTGATTTGATCGTCCATGGCTATACAGAAATCTATTAGGTGGTCCAGACTTTTGGTAATTTTAAGGGAGCCAGTTCAAACATAAAAAGCCTCGTTCAAGCCTTCGGTAAAGGCAAGGTTAAAACGTCGTTCGGCCAAAGTACTTCAGAAACCAAAGTCTTAAACTCTATGGCATAATCGGCGACCCTCTTATTACCTTGTTTGATGTGAAACAAGGACCTACCCGCATTGGTAGCCCTTCTAGAGGGATCAAAGGTACGTTTTAACTCAGAGGTAAAACCCTCATAGTCATAAATGATGGGTTTCTTATTTTCCCACAACGGCGTAGCCCACAATAAAGCTTTTTCTGTTAAATGATTAATCAGATATCCTACTTTGGCTTTATCAGACATACAAGAACCTGGATTGTTCTCAAACAAAATCTCGAGTTGAGTCAAAAACCCCCGACATAGGCTTGGTGTACCATCATAGCGTAGGGGTGCCTTCATACTAAGCCTATGTCCTTCAGGGGGGACGGAACTGACCCTAGGTAACACTGGATCTGGAGGGTTTGTGATACCTGTATTGGACCGATTTAACAGGGTTTGCAGAGCGAGAGAAATCTGGTCCATCCTATGGTCTTGTTCCTCTTGTCTGGCTGCGATACGTGCCAGCTGGTTAGAGAGGTCTGCGGGATCCATGGCCCTGACGTAATGTCACGGATCCCTCTGATTACCAAAAGTGTGGTCCCTTTACGCAGACCGCTCTCTACCCTTCCGATCCTTGAATGGTCGGCGAAACTAGAAAGACAATTAACCAGACAATAGATAGACAAGGGGTAACACCAGACAGAGGTATGGAATAGAGTATCGTCACGAATCCTTCTGACTACCAAGATATATATCTCTTTCTGTAGCTCCCTTTCTACTCTTCCGATCCTTGAATGGTCGGCAAAGCTATGTAGACAATGAAGCAGGTAACAGATAAAGAAAGGGAAATACCAGACAGGGGTACAGAACAGATCACAAGTCCTCCCTAGGACTTTAGTAACAGCAGAGGTAATCTGATGCGTGCTTAGGATGCCACATAGACTGACCTCAGTACCAACGTTAAGGGCAGAACCTAGAGCAGAGTAAATGCCAATACCAGGGGTCATACACAGGAGGGTTCGTTTGCCAATACCAGGAGTCATACACAGGAGGGTTCGTTTGCCAATGCCAAGGGTCATACAACAGGAGGGTTCGTTTGCCAATGCCAAGGGTCATACACAGGAGGGTTCGTTTGCCAATGCCAAGGGTCATATACAGGAGGGTTTGTTTGCCAATGCCAGGGGTTCATACACAGAGGATTCGTTTGCCAATGCCAAGGGTTATACACAAGAGGATTCGTTTGCCAATGCCAAGGATCATACACAGGAGATAGCCAAAAATCACAAGAGCTCTGCGGGAGGTGAATACCACGTCAGGGCACCGGCGTATGGGAGAGACTGGGCTTTAAACCCGGCGGGTCCGCGTCACAGCGCCAGGCCCCGCCCCTCGGCGTCCCACGTGAGCGGGCCCGGAAGCGCTTACATTCGGCGCCTGGCCAGCGAGCAGCGAGGAAGCTGCTGCCAGGCGCCCCATCCCCTGAGCCACCGTGACATACAGCAGCTCAAAGGGGGAGTAACCGGTGGATTCCTGTGGAACCTCCCGGTAGGCGAACAACAGGTGGGGAAGATACTTCTCCCAATCCCTGTTCTCGTGCACGAAGGCCCGGATGAGCTGCTTCAGGGTCCCATTGAACCGCTCGCACAGCCCATTTGTCTGGGGGTGATACGGGGCGCTGTGCAGCGCCCGAACACCACAGAGACGCCAGAGCTGTTGGGTGAGCTCAGCGGTGAACTGGGTACCCTGATCGGATAGGATTTCTCGGGGAAACCCTACCCTTGTGAACACCCTGAGGAGCGCGTCCGCTACGGTGTCCGCCTGGATGTTGGCCAAGGCCACAGCCTCGGGGTACCGGGTGGCATAATCCACTATGGTAAGGATGTATCTCTTACCGGTGGCACTGGGCCGCGGCAACGGCCCAACGATGTCGACCGCCACCCGGCTAAAGGGCTCCTGGATGATGGGCATGGGCCGCAAGGGTGCCTTCGGGTGATCCCCGGCCTTCCCTGTTTTCTGGCAAACTGGGCAGGTGCGGCAATAGTCGCGGGTGTCCTTGCTAAGGCGGGGCCAGAAAAACGCGCGCGCCAACCTGTGCCGGGTTTTCGTCTGGCCTAAGTGACCCGAAAGGGGGATGTCATGGGCCAAGCGCAGAAGCTCCCGCCTAGGGCCCTGAGGCACCACCAGCTGCTTCTGCGGAACCTGCTTCGTCTTGGCCCCCTCCCTCACGGTATAACGGTACAGCAACCCATCCTCCCACTCTACCTTGTCCTTTCCCTGGTCGTCCAGGCCCTGACCGGCGCGTCCCGGAAGCCCTGCAGTGTGGGGTCGGTCCGGATCTGGTGGCGAAGCGTCTCCGGGGTACTCCACGGAGAAGGGAGGTCAGTGGGAGGGGAGGGATCGGGTCCCGTCGGGGTACGGGAGGTGATGGCGGTCTGGGAGGCCGGGAAGGTTTGGGGGGTCGGGGAGGTCTGGGAGGTTTGGGGGGTCGGGGAGGTCTGGGAGGTTTGGGGGGTTTGGGAGGTCGGGATGGTTTTGGTGGAGATCTCACCTGGGTCCCATTCGGAGTGCCCCTGTCGTGACGTCGGCTCTGTTGCCTAGTGGTTACCGGGGTAGCTGCATCTGTGGAGTAAGCGGAAATGAGCTGTCCCAGGTCGTTACCCAGGAGCACCTCGGCCGGCAGTTGCCTCAACAACCCCACCCTCACCTCCCTCTCCCCGTTTCCCCAGTCCAGGTGAACCCGGGCCGTCTCGAGCCGGAGCACTTTTCCCCCCGCCACCCGTACTGCAACCGTGCTTTGCAGGCGGTCGCTCGGCGGAACCAAGTGAGGCCGGACCAGGGTGATGGTAGCCCCGGAGTCCCGCAGCCCCTCAGCGGGCCGCCCGTTTATCCACACCGCCTGGCGGTGGTGACGGCAGTTGTCGTCTGCGGCGGCTTGCACGGGGTCGGCCTCATGCAGCTGCTCCCATTCCTCCGGGGCCTCCGGCCACGGAGCCCCGGCGTCGCAGCAATGGGCCGCCGGCGATGCCCTGCCGGCCGGCCGGGTCAACTCCGGCCGGTTGGGGCAATACTGTTTGTAGTGCCCCTCCTGGTTGCACCCGTAGCATCGGACGTTGGCCATGTTGGTGGGCCGGCTGGGGGGCCGTGCTACCGGCGCCCGGACCGCTGGTGGTGGGTTGGCGGTGGTGGGCGGGGTAAAACTGGGCGGCCGGCCAAAGACCGCTCTCCCCCGACATCTTCCGGGTGTCCGTGTACTCGTCGGCCCAGGTGGCCGCTTGTTGCACTGTCTGGGGTTTCTTGTCGCGCACCCACTCCCGGATAGCGGAGGGTGTGTGCTCGAAAAACTGCTCGAGCAGCAGCAGTTGGGTGATCTCTGTCACCGTCTCCGCTTGGCTTCCCGAGAGCCAGGTGCGCAAGTCCCGCTGCAACCGATGGGCCCACTCCACGTGAGTGGCGCCACTGGGCCGGCGGGAATTCCGGAACTTCACCCGGCTGGCTTCAGGGGTCACAGCAAATCTGCTCAGCAGCGCCTGCTTGACGTGCGAGTAACTGGTGGCCTCTTCATCCGGCACCGTGCGGTAAGCCTCGGCGGCCCGACCGGTCAGCTTACTCGCCAAGATCCTTACCCAGTCGGCACGGTGCACTTCATGCACGCGGCACAGGCGCTCAAAGTCTTGGAGGTAACTTTCTATTTCCTCCTCGGCTTCCCGGAACTCCTTGAACGCCTGAAACGGCACTTTGCGCCCGGGGTAACGATCTGACGGGGAACGGCTACTCCGTCGGCTTCGCACTTCAGCCAGCCGTAGCTCGTGCACTCGCTCCCTCTCACGCTCCTCTTCCTGGCCGAGTTCTCGACCCAGGCTCCTCATCTCAGCTTCAGATGGAGCCGGACCCATCATGGAGATCCGCTCCCGCATCTTCCGGCAAAAGTCACTGTCTTCGGGCTCTGCGGGGACGGGGCCCGGCGCCCTGTCCGCAGGCAACGCTGCGAACGCCGCCTCCTGATCCATCCTCTTCAATTCTTCCATCAGGGTCTCCCGGCTCTTGGAGCCCGGGACGCCGCCCCGGTTCTCCAGCATGCCACGCAGGACGTCCCGCTTGTAGGCACTATACCCGATCATGATGAGGGTCACCCTAGGGCCTGCAGAGAGCTATCCCACCGCTGCCACCAGTATGACGGAATGGGATGTTGTTCCGCCTGCGGGTGTGCTCTATCTGCGTGGCCCCGTCGCTTACCGCTGGCCCGACTACCGAGTGGCGCGCACTCGGCGTCTCGTGCGGCCTGGCGTGACCCCGGGGTGGGGTTAGCGGGCGGTGGAGGGGACCCCTGCCTAGAACCAGCCCGACCACTGAGCCATACGGTACTCAGCGTCTCGAGCAGCTGGTTCACTGACCTTGTGGGTGTGGGACGTCCGTGGGGATCGGATCTGGCAGCCGCGGAGGAACGTTCGGATCTTATGTGGGAAACGTTTCGGATCTTATGCGGGAAACGTTTCCGATCCTGGGGGCGGGTGAATCTTCGTATCTCCGGTGGAGGACTTTTCGGATTGGAGATGGATGGAGTGTCGGATCAGAGGGGAATGGCGTTTCGGATCGGAGTGGATGGAGTTTCGGATCGGGGTGGATGGCAAAGGAGTCGGTTCTTACCGCAACTCCCACTGAATACCGAAGCGCGGTACACGGCCGCTTCCTTCGGATCGGATCCTCGTCTGATAGCCTGGGAACCGAATCTCATCCGCTGCGCCTCTGCCCTGATACTCGATGCAGGTACAGAGCGCTCGATTCGGTTCGGATCGTCTGGGACACCGCACCCTGAGACCTCGAGGGATTCTCAGAATAGAAAGTACGGCGGAGAAATAACACATCAGACGAGGCTGGATGCACTGCTAAGTCTGCCTTTATTTATGCACAGCTCAAGCATTTATTAACTTTACACAAAATTACAATACAATGGGACTCCTTGCCCGCCCTCCCGGGACCCATTGGTCATTACGATTCAGGGAGTCGCCGATTCGGACCGGATGATCCGAATCGGCCATTTTACGATTCGAACCGGATGGTTCGAATCGGCCATTTTCCGAATCGAAGATTCTGAACTGCGCCACAAGGTGATCGGAAAATGGCGGCGGGCAAGGCAGACAAAGGGAAAATACATTACGCAATAAACCAACGGGGACACTTTATTACACCACACAATATCACATCTAATAAAAAGTACGTTAACGCTCCGTGCGTGCCACCGCGCCTAACTGTCCCTGGCCAAGACTAATGTCCGTGTGCACCGCCCCTGGCTGAGGGTGCTGGGCCATTCCGTGACAGGGTCATTTGCTTAAAGGTTGCCCCAAACGCCCTCAGGGTCCTGCGGGAAACTTGCATGCCTAAGTGCTCCTTGGGGACAACTCTTAGGTACTTTTCCCTCGTCCCCCAAATTTGAAAATAGACTCTGGGTTCCGGTCACTCTCTGTTGGGAGAATTCCCGTAACCTGGTGAATCTCTATGCCCTGGTTGACTCCGGTGCTGCCGATAACTTTATCGATCTTGTTTTCGCTCGCAAACATGCTATTCCTCTTATTAAGAAAGAAACTTCTTTACTCGTACAAGCCATTGATGGCAGACCACTTGAAAACCCTTTTGTCCTCTTCAAAACTCAAGACATTACTGTCAGGATAGGACTATGTCACAAAGAGAAAATGTTTTTCCATGCCATTTCTTCACCTTCCTATCACATCGTACTTGGGTACCCATGGTTAACTCGTCATAACCCTGTAATCGATTGGCGAGCTCGTCAAATCGCTAAGTGGGATAAAGATTGCATGTTTTCTTGTATTGAGGTCCCCTTGTCCGTCAACACCTTAACCACTTCGATGCTGAGGACGCGCTCAGCGCGTCCTCAGCATTCCCGCTGGTATGCGGAGGACGCGCTGAGCGCGTCCTCCCATTGGGGTCAGCGTTCGGCCGGGTTCCGGCCGATCGCTGGCCCCCCCGGTGCGGGCTGACATCCTGGATGTCAGCCGCGCATCCGGGACCACAGCCGCCGGAATTAGGTGTCATTGCGGCAGCGCGATGACACCTAATTCAGGCGCCCCCCCCGCATGTGCGGAGGAGGCGCCTGAAAGGGAGGGGGGGAGGTCCTTCGGACCTCTCTCCCTCCCGATCGGCGGCTTTGCGGGGGTTAACCCAGGCATCATTTGGAAGGGCACAGCCTGCCCTTCCAAATGATGCCTGGCATTAACCCCTGGGGAGCTGGATCGCGAATCGGCGCTGAAAAGCGCCAGTTCGCGATCCTTTCCCGGAGCTGGCCGACATCTTGGATGTCGGCCAAGCCTCCGGGAACTCCCCCTGAGGACTGGCGTCATCGTGCGTAGCACGATGACGCCAGTCCTGGACTTAACCCCTAACTGCCACCAACTGTGGAGATAGGGAGTTCCAATGAACTCCCTATCTCCCGATCCGTGGCAGTTAGGGGTTAAATTTTGGTATGGTTGGATCGGCCAGAGCATGGCCGTTCCAACGATACCAAACATAAAAGTGAAAAATGTTGCAAAAAAAAAAAAAAGAAAAATAAAAAAAAAAAATTAAAAATAAATTATAAAAAAAAAATAAACTTTTTTTTATTTTTTTTGGTTTGTTAATGCAGCAATATTGTTCCCATTTCAATTATAATGTGAACAATGATGCTGCATTAACGATTTTTGTATGCGGTGCGTTTGTTAAAAATAGTGTCATTTTCCCCAAACAAAATGTAACGAGACCCCATCTCTAATTTTTTTAACAAGCGCACCCCATACAAAATATAACCGCAATTGCTCGCATGTTAAAATGTGAAAAAAAAACACTTTACACATTGTAAATTATTGAAAATACATATTCTATTGCATTTTTTGTTATAATATACAGACATGACATAATGTATACATATAATAATGACATATTATGAATCTACCGAGTCTGACGGAAAGAACGATATATAATATGTCTGGGTCATATACTAAAATAAGCCTTCAAAACACGTTTAAACATGATGAGCAAAACCGGTAAAAATGACCTCAGCACAGGGGCGGGAAAAGCCTCAGCAGCGAAAGGGTTAAATGTACCCACGGCTCCCCCTCTGACCACTACTATACCTTCTCCATACTCTGATTTGGCACTTGTGTTCGATAAGAAAGAGGCCGATAAATTACCCCCACTTCGTTCGTACGATTGCGCTATCGGCCTTCTCCCCGGTACCACTCCTCCCCGAGGGGTAGTCTATTCATTATCTGAGAAAGAGCATAGAGTATTAGAGGAGTATATTACTGATTCCCTTAACAAAGGGTTTATTCGCCCCTCTTCCTCTCTGGCAGGAGCAGGATTCTTCTTTGTTCAGAAAAAAGAGGGAGATCTCAGACCCTGCATAGATTTTCGTGGGTTGAACAAAATAACAAAAGAATGCCTACCCTATCCCACTCATACCCGAGTTGTTTGATAGCCTGAAATATTCAAAAATATTCTCTAAGCTGGATCTTAGAGGAGCCTATAACTTGATTCGAATCAGACAGGGGGATGAGTGGAAAACTGCGTTCAATACTAGATTAGGGCAGTATGAGTACCTGGTTATGCCCTTTGGACTATGCAATGCTCCAGCAGTTTTTCAGGCATTTATTAATGATGTCTTACGGGAATACACTTCTTGTTTTGTCGTTGTATATCTTGATGATGTCTTGATACATTCTCCTGACCTGAAAACCCACCACCAACATGTATGACTTGTCTTGTCTAAACTGTTGTCCAACGGCCTATATTGTAAACTCGATAAATGCTTGTTTGACGTACAACAAATACAATTTTTAGGCTATGTAATCTCCTCTTCCGGCTTCATGATGGATCCTAAGAAACTAGAAGCAATCGTTCATTGGCCTCTTCCCAAGGGTCTCAAGGCCATTCAAAGATTTATAGGCTTCTCTAACTATTATAGAAGATTTATCAAGGGTTTCTCATCCATCATGGCACCTATTACAGCATTGACTAAAAAAGGAACTGACACACAGAATTGGCCCTCCAATGCATTAGAGGCTTTTGGAAAATTAAAAGTAGCATTTTCCACCGCACCCATCCTTCATCACCCCGATCCAACGAGACCCTTCGTGTTAGAAGTGGACGCCTCAGCGACTGGGGTGGGAGCTGTGTTGTCCCAACACCCAGCCGACGATAAACCCATGCAACCTTGTGGTTTCTTCTCTAGAAAACTGTCACTTACCGGGACCCGCTATGACATCGGAGATAGGGAACTTTTGGCTATCATACTTGCCCTAAAGGAATGACGTCACCTCTTAGAGGGTTCTAATCGTCCGTTCTCTATACTCACTGACCATAAGAATCTGGTCTACCTGTCCAAAGCCAAGAGATTGAACCCCAGACAAGCTCGATGGGCTCTCTTTCTTACACGATTTAATTTCGTCATTTCATACAGACCCGGGTCAAAAAATATTAAGGCTGATGCACTCTCCAGACAGCACGAGCCTCTGTCTACTCAAATGTCGGTACCAGTTTCCATAGTGCCCGAAACATAGAAACATAGAAAAATGTCGGCAGATAAGAACCTTTCGGCCCATCTAGTCTGCCCAATTACATGGATACTTTACTTGGATTTATCTTTTGTTTAGGATAGCCTTATGCCTATCCCATGCTTGCTTAAATTCAATTACTGTTTTGGCCTCTACCACTTCAACTGGAAGACTGTTCCATGTATCCACCACCCTCTCAGTAAAAAAATGCTTCCTGATGTTACTTTTAAACCTTTGCCCCTCTAATCTAAGACTATGTCCTCTTGTTTTGCTACTTTGTTTCCTTTTAAATATACTCCCTTCCTCTACCTTGTGGATTCCCTTTACGTATTTAAATGTTTCTATCATATCTCCTCTGTCTCGTCTTTTTTCCAAGCTGTACATGTTAAGATCATTAAGCCTTTCCTGGTAACTTTTCTCCTTCAAGCCGTACACCATTTTAGTAGCCTTCTCTGAACTCTCTCTAAGATGTCTATATCCTTCTGGAGATACGGTCTCCAGTACTGCACACAGTACTCCAAGTGAGGTCTCACCAGTGCTCTGTACAGTGGCATGAGCACTTCCCTTTTCCTACTGCTAATACCTCTCCCTACACAACCAAGCATTCTGCTAGCATTTCCTGCTGCTCTATTACATTGACTACTTACCTTTAGATCCTCTGAAATAATAACCCCTAAATCCTTTTCCTCAGATGTTGAGGTTAGGACTGTATCAAATATTCTATATTCAGCCCTTGGGTTTTTACGTCCCAGGTGCATTATCTTGCACTTATCCACATTAAAACTCAATTGCCACAGCTCCGACCATTTTTTTAGTTTACCTAAATCATTTGTCATTTGGCTGATCCCTCCAGGAACATCAACCCTGTTGCAAATCTTTGTGTCATCAGCAAAAAGACATACTTTTCCATTAATACCTTCTGCAATATCACTAACAAAAATATTAAATAGAATGGGTCCAAGTACTGACCCCTGAGGTACCCCACTGGTAACAAGACCTTGCGCCGAATAAACTCCATTTACCACAACCCTCTGTTGCCTGTCACTCAGCCACTGCCTAATCCATTCAACAATATTGGAATCCAAGCTCAAAGATTGCAATTTATTGATAAGCCTTCTATGCGGAACAGTATCAAAAGCCTTACTGAAATCTAAATAAGCAATGTCTACTAGACATGTGCACAGCACAAAATTTCGTTTTGAACTAATGGATTAGTCCTAAAATGCAATTTATTTAGTTGCTAAAGAAATTCGTTTTCAGTTCTTTAGTATGAAAACTAATTTATTTCATTCATCCGAAAACCAGTGGATACAATTACTATTGTAGTGGCTCCTCAGAGGGCTGAGATCGCTGCTTGTTACAGTATCTCTCACTCTCAGCACAATGTGGGCCATATTACATAGTTGGTGCTAACTTAACCAGAGCTGTTGTAAACTTCCCAGAGCCATTATAGCCTATGGAGGTTTTCAGTTTACAACAGCTCTGGTTAAGTTAGCACCAACATTGTAATACTGCCCCGTGTCAGGCAAAGCTGTTACAGTAACTGACTGCTGCTCATCACAGCGCTCAGAGTTTCAGTAAAACTAGTAAATAATATTTTTATATAGAACAATATTATTTCCTTGTTTTACTGAAACTCTGAGTGCTGTTACAGTCAGTTACTGTAACAACTGAGCCTGATACATTGTACTGAGATAATATAACAAGCAGCCGATCTTAGCGCTCACAGCCACTGGATTTAAAGGGCTGAGAAAAAAAAGGATCCTCTCTGTATAATGTTTAGAACATCCTCCTGCATTAATTAATACCCCTCTCTGTATAATGTATACAACATCCACCTGCATTAATTAATACCCCTCTCTGTATAATATATAGAACATGCTCCTGAATTAATACCCCTCTCTGTATAATGTATACAACATCCACCTGCATTAATTAATACCCCTCTCTGTATAATATATAGAACATCCTCCTGAATTAATACCCCTCTCTGTATAATGTATACAACATCCACCTGCATTAATTAATACCCCTCTCTGTATAATGTATAGAACATCCTCCTGCATTAATACCCCTCTCTGTATAATGTATAGAACATCCTCCTGCATTAATTAATGCCCCTCTCTGTATAGAACATCCTACTGCATTGGCATGTGGAGGGTGCAGAACTTCGGATGTTGCGATGTTGCGCTCTTCATTGCTGGTCTCCTTCACTCATCAATGTAATATCACAAAAAGGACTGAAACTAAAATGTAATGCATTTTATTTTAGTTTCTTTCGTTTTTTGTACTGAGCAGTTTCGTTTCTCTTGAGTCATACTAAAACTAAATTATCCCAAAATTCTGACTAAATCGTTTTAGTACTAAAACGAATGCACATGTCTAATGTCTACTGCACCACCTGTGTCTATTATTTTCTAAGAGAAAATCTTAGCCTCCCTGAGTACTCAGATCGATTCACCACTATGGAATCTGTTACTATCGAAACCACTAGCGTCTCCATCAAAACCACCCAAGAAACACTTTTTGTTCATCCTGAAGAGGTTCTCACAGTTTTACGACTATTTCACGAATCCAGATTTGCTGGATGTTTTGGAGTAGAGAAAACTCTAACCCTAATTAAAAGAAACCTTTGGTGGCCTACGCTTGCCAAAGATGTGAAAGAGTATGTTACTACCTGTTCTGTTTGTACCCTTTCTAAGTCCTCCCGTCTTAGACAATGGACTTCTTGGTGGAGTTAACCCCTTCGTTTGGCCATACGGTCATTTTTGTCGTTGTCGATCGTTTCTCCAAAATGGCACATTTCATTCCGTTAAGGAAACTTCCCTCCTCTAACGAGCTAGTACAAATCTTTACTAAAGAGATATTTAGACTACATGGCGTTCCAAATATTCTCGTCTCCGATCGTGGTTCCCAATTTATATCGAAATTTTGGAGAGGGTTCTGTCAACAATTAGGTGTTAAACTGTCCTTTTCCTCCGCGTATCACCCACAGATGAACGGATTAGCTGAAAGAACTAATCAAACTCTTGAGACTTATTTAAGATGTTTTATTTCTGATGCACAGGATGATTGGATCACTCTATTGCCATGGGCGGAGTTTGCGTATAATAATGCTACATCTCAATCGACTAAATATTCCCCATTCGAAATAGTCACTGGTATGCATCCCACCATTTTTCCATCCTTGTTTGTACCTCAGGATATTCCTGCTCTAGAGGACCACCTCTGTAATCTACGTGTGATTTGGGAGAAGGCCAAATTGAATCTCGAATCCGCTTCTTTGGCTCAGAAGCGTTCTGCAGATCTTAAACGCAGACCTCCACCGGTTTATCATGTTGGGGACAAAGTGTGGCTCAGCACACGTCACATCCGGTTGAAGGTCCCTTCTATGAAATTTGCACCCTGGTTCATAGGACTTTATAAGATTCTTAGGCGTATTAATCCCGACTCTTACGCTCTGCAGTTGCCTGCATCCCTTCGTATCCCTAACACCTTTCATGTATCCTTACTGAAACCCCTCCTGTGCAATCGTTTTACCCGTCCCGACTCTCCTCCCCCTCCTCCGGTTGTGGTAGACGGGAACCCCGAATTTGAAGTTGAGTCCATTCTAGATTTCCATCGTTCTTGGAACAGTTTGCAATATTTAGATCATTGGAAGGGTTATTGCCCCGTGGATCATACGTGGGTCTCCCTTCACGACATTCATGCTCCTCGTTTATTGGCCGCTTTTCATCGTCGTTTTCCTGCTAAACCGGTTCCTAGCCGCCCGGTGGGTGTTCCTCGAGTAAGGGGTGCTGTCACGTCCCCGCGGCTCCAGCTTCCTTCCCTGCATCCCCGGGGTCTGCGTCTCCCTCGCAGCCCTTCCTTGCGCCCTATGCGCGCGTGCCGCCAGCCTCTCTGGATTTAAGCTCCTACCGGCGGCGCTACGTCATCACGCCTCCACCGTGGGTTTCCCTGCACCATGTGATCTTGTTGGCCAATCAGATTGCAGGGTGCGAGATTTAAACTTGCTTTTTGCCTTTTCTCATTGCCCTTTCGTGGTTTTGCTTGCCTGACCCTTAGTGCTTATTTATTATACCTCTGATTGATTTTTCTGTGTATGACCTGGCTTTTGGATATTGACCTGTGTATCTCTATACTCCTTTGACTCGGCTTTTGGAATTTGACTTAGTATTCTGCTTGTATCCCTACGACCTGGGCTTGTGTTTGACTCCTCTGGTACCTCGTACTGTTTCTGGTTACCGCCTCATACTTTTCCATACCTACCTGTCTCCATACCAGGCACTCTAAGGACTGGTTTCTGTCCTCCTTGCTTGCTGTCTCTGCCTTATAGGCACTGGTGTATTTTGGCCTAGGCCAACAAGGCCTAGGCCTAGGGCGGCACTTAACAGGGGGCGGCTGCCCGCTGGGTGGCCCCACCCCTAAAAATAAAAAAATGGTTTTTTTTGTTTTTTTTTACTTTTGCAAACTATTTTACCAGGAAGGAAACATTGAGATGTCACTAATTTTCAAGTATGTCCTGGGTAGGCAAGGCCTAGGCTTTCACTTTCCAGGGGGCAACAAAAAACCTCACCACTAATTGGGTTACTCACGGAGCACCGAAATGACGCCAACATTTTGGTGTCCTGTAGTTCCCTGCACTTCGGGGAATAAAATTTCCCCACCCTGCAGTGAATTCACCATTCACCGCAGGGTCCCCAAAATTAACCAGGAAGAGGTGTGCCCTTGACAGGAAGGGGTGCCTCAAATTTAAATTAGGGGGTGCACGAGTTTAGTCAGGCCTAGGGCAGCACAAAACCTAAATGCACCACTGCTTATAGGTTCACCTCTCGCTATTGCGTAACCCAGCCACCTCAAGGACTGGTATCGCACCTAGGCTTACCTAGGTAACGGCGCCTTAGAGGGGATCTGATAACCCTATATAAATATATACAGGGCCATAATAAACCATTGTCTGGAAATCTGTTCATTAACTGGACTGTACACAGGACTAGGGATGAGCCGAACACTCCCGAGTTCGGTTCGCAATCGATCTCGAACTTTTCAAAAGTTCGAACTCGAACTCAGTACAAGTCAATGGGACTCAAAATTCGATTTTTAGAGTCCCCTCCAAGAGGGCATATATGCTAGATATTTGCCATAAAAGGTGTATGGGGGTCCTGGTAGTGCCCTGGGGGACAGGAAACAAGGACAAAAAGTTAAAAAAAAACTTTTTTAAAGGGACAGTGAGTTTTCCATGAAATAAGGGTTAAAATAAAAACAAAAAAATTCTTTCAAATATCGTGCCTAGGAGGTCCCCATAACCTGCCCATGAAGTGGCGGATTTCTAGGATGTATAGAAACATTTAAAAACAAAAAAATGACGTTTAAAATGACGGTAAATGCTTTACCTTTAATTTATTCATAAACAACTGCTTGGGGCAGCAGCCTGTATGAAAAGACATTTTAGGACTCGCAGAAAAAGTTTAGTGATTTTTTGGCTAAATTATGGTGAAACTTATGCAGGCTTTGGATGAAAGTAAGAATAGGTGCTTTAAAATTGGGCCTTTAGCGTTGGCAACAGTGCCGTCACACAGTAACCCCTCTGAGGATATGAACCTGGTACAGGCGTCAGTGGCAGTGCACCCAAATATTGTGCCTTTGGTGCCAGGCCAGTAACAGTAACCCCGCTATAGTATTGTGGAAGAGTGCAGGGGTGGACCATTCGGTCATATATTAAAAAGATATGAATCTGGTAAAGGCGTCAGCGCACCCAGATATTGTGCTTTTGGTGCCAGGCCAGCAAGTGCCATCGTACAGTAACCCCTCTGTGGTATTGTGGAAGAATGCAGGGGTGGACCATGCGGTTCTATATTAAAAAGATATTAATCTGGTAAAGGCGTCAGTGCACCCAAATATTGTGCTTTTGGTGCCAGGCCAGCAAGTGCCATCGTACAGTAACCAATCTGTGGTATTGTGGAAGAGTGCAGGGGTGGACCATGCGGTCCTATATTAAAAAGATATGAATCTGGTAAAGGCGTCAGTGCACCCAGATATTGTGCCTTTGGTGCCAGGACTGCAAGTGCCATCGTACAGTAACCCCTCTGGTATAGTGGAAGAGTGCAGGGGTGGACCATGCGGTCCTATATTAAAAAGATATGAATCTGTTAAAGGCGTCAGCGCACCCAGATATTGTGCTTTTGGTGCCAGGCCAGCAAGTGTATTCATACACTAACCTGTCTGTAGTATTGTGGAAGAGTGCAGGGGTGGACCATGCGGTCCTATATTAAAAAGATATGAATCTGGTAAAGGCGTCAGTGCACCCAGATATTGTGCCTTTTGTGCCAGGCCTGCAAGTGCCATCATACAGTAACCCCTCTGTGGTATTGTGGAAGAGTGGACATGTGGTCCTATTTTAAAAAGATGTGAATCTGTTAAAGGTGTCAGTGCACCAAGATATTGTGCTTTTGGTGCCAGGCCAGCAAGTGCCATCATACAGTAACCCCTCTGTGGTATTGTGGAAGAGTGCAGGGGTGGACCATACTGTCCTATATTAAAAAGATAGGAATCTGGTAAAGGCATCAGTGCACCCAGATATTGTGCCTTTGGTGCCAGGACTGCAAGTGCCATCGAACAGTAACCCCTCTGTGGTATTGTGGAAGAGTGCAGGGGTGGACAATGCAGCCCTATATTTCAAAGATATGAATCTGGTAAAGGCATCAGTGCACCCAGATATTTTGCCTTTGGTGCCAGGCCAGCAAGTGCCATCGTACAGTAACCATTCTGTGGTATTGTGGAAGAATGCAGGGGTGGACAAAGCGGTCCTATATTAAAAAGATATGATTCTGGTTAAGGTGTCAGTGCACCCAGATATTGTGCTCTTGGTGCCAGGCCAGCAAGTGCCATCATACAGTAACCCCTCTGTAGTATTGTGGAAGAGTGCAGGGGTGGACCATGCGGTCCTATATTAAAAAGATATGAATCTGGTAAAGGCGTCAGTGCACCCAGATATTGTGCCTTTTGTGCCAGGCCTGCAAGTGCCATCATACAGTAACCCCTCTGTGGTATTGTGGAAGAGTGGACCATGTGGTCCTATATTAAAAAGATATGAATCTGGTAAAGGCGTCAGTGCACCCAGATATTGTGCCTTTGGTGCCAGGACTGCAAGTGCCATCGAACAGTAACCCCTCTGTGGTATTGTGGAAGAGTGCAGGGGTGGACAATGCAGCCCTATATTTCAAAGATATGAATCTGGTAAAGGCATCAGTGCACCCAGATATTGTGCCTTTGGTGCCAGGCCAGCAAGTGCCATCGTACAGTAACCACTCTGTGGTATTGTGGAAGAATGCAGGGGTGGACAAAGCGGTCCTATATTAAAAAGATATGATTCTGGTTAAGGTGTCAGTGCACCCAGATATTGTGCTCTGGTGCCAGGCCAGCAAGTGCCATCATACAGTAACCCCTCTGTAGTATTGTGGAAGAGTGCAGGGGTGGACCATGCGGTCCTATATAAAAAGATATGAATCTGGTAAAGGCGTCAGTGCACCCAGATATTGTGCCTTTTGTGCCAGGCCTGCAAGTGCCATCATACAGTAACCCCTCTGTGGTATTGTGGAAGAGTGGACCATGTGGTCCTATATTAAAAAGATATGAATCTGTTAAAGGTGTCAGTGCACCAAGATATTGTGCTTTTGGTGCCAGGCCAGCAAGTGCCATCATACAGTAACCCCTCTGTGGTATTGTGGAAGGGTGCAGGGGTGAACCATGCGGTCCTATATTAAAAAGATAGGAATCTGGTAAAGGCGTCAGTGCACCCAGATATTGTGCCTTTGGTGCCAGGACTGCAAGTGCCATCGAACAGTAACCCCTCTGTGGTATTGTGGAAGAGTGCAGGGGTGGACCATGCGGCCCTATATTTCAAAGATATGAATCTGGTAAAGGCGTCAGTGCACCCAGATATTGTGCTTTTGGTGCCAGGCCAGCAAGTGTATTCATACAGTAACCTGTCTGTTGTATTGTGGAAGAGTGCAGGGGTGGACCATACGGTCCTATATTAAAAAGATATGAATCTGGTAAAGGCGTCAGTGCACCCAGATAATGTGCTTTTGGTGCCAGGCCAGTAAGTGCCATCGTACAGTAACACCTCTGTGGTATTGTGGAAGAGTGGACCATGCGGTCCTATATTAAAAAGATATGAATCTGGTAAAGGTGTCAGTGCACCCAGATATTGTGCTTTTGGTGCCAGGCCAGCAAGTGACATTGTACAGTAAACCCTCTGTTATTGTGGAAGAGTGCAGGGGTGGACCATGCTGTCCTATATTAAAAAGATATGAATCTGGTAAAGGCGTCAGTGCACCCAGATATTGTGCCTTTGGTGCCAGGACTGCAAGTGCCATCGTACAATAACCCCTCTGTGGTATTGTGGAAGAGTGCAGGGGTGGACCATGCGGTCCTATATTAAAAAGATATGAATCTGGTAAAGGCGTCAGTGCACCCAGAAATTGTGCTTTTGGTGCCAGGCCAGCAAGTGTATTCATACAGTAACCCCTCTGTGGTATTGTGGAAGAGTGCAGGGGTGGACCATGCGGTCCTATATTAAAAAGATATGAATCTGGTAAAGGCGTCAGTGCAGCCAAATATTGTGCCTTTCATGGCTGCAAGTGCCTTCACACCGTAACCCTTTTGTGGTATTGTGGAAGAGTGCAGGGTTGGACTCTGCGATTAAAATTTTTTAAATGATATAAATATGGCACAGGTGTCAGTGCAGCCCAATTTTGTGCCTTTCATGGCAGCAAGTGCCTTCACACCGTAACCCTTTTGTGGTATTGTGGAAGAGTGCAGGGTTGGACTCTGCGATTCAAAAAATTAAAATGATATAAATGTGGCACAGGCGTCAGTGCAGCCAAATTTTGTGCCTTTCATGGCAGCAAGTGCCTTCACACCGTAACCCTTTTGTGGTATTGTGGAAGAGTTCAGTGCTAAAGGTTTTGTGAATGCAGAAAATTCCCGATCTATTCCGTTACGTCAGCATCAGGGGATCGATAGCTGCTGATCCAGGACTGATTCATTTTCATAAATGTCAGCTGGTCTACAGAGTCAGTTGCGTCAGTGCACCCAGATATCGTGCTTTTGGTGAGAGGCCAGCAAGTGCCATCGTACAGTAACCCCTTTGTGGTATTGTGGAAGAGTGCAGCGGTGGACTATGCGGTCCTATATTAAAAAGATATGAATCTGGTAAAGGCGTCAGTGCACCCAGATATTGTACTTTTGGTGCCAGGCCAGCAAGTGCATTCATACAGTAACCCTTCTGTAGTATTGTGGAAGAGTGCGGGGGTGGACCATGCGGTCCTATATTAAAAAGATATGAATCTGTTAAAGGCGTCCGTGCACCCAGATTTTGTGCTTTTGGTGCCAGGCCAGCAAGTGCCATCGTACAGTAACCCCTCTGTGGCATTGTGGAAGAGTGCAGGGGTGGACCATGCTGTCCTATATTAAAAAGATATGAATCTGGTAAAGGTGTCAGTGCACCCAGATATTGTGCCTTTGGTGCCAGGACTGCAAGTGCCATCGTACAATAACCCCTTTGTGGTATTGTGGAAGAGTGCAGGGGTGGACCATGCGGTCCTATATTAAAAAGATATGAATCTGGTAAAGGCGTCAGTGCACCCAGAAATTGTGCTTTTGGTGCCAGGCCAGCAAGTGTATTCATACAGTAACCTGTCTGTAGTATTGTGGAAGAGTGCAGGGGTGGACCATGCGGTCCTATATTAAAAAGATATGAATCTGGTAAAGGCGTCAGTGGAGCCAAATATTGTGCCTTTCATGGCAGCAAGTGCCTTCACACCGTATCCCTTTTGTGGTATTGTGGAAGAGTGCAGGGTTGGACCCTGCGGTTCAAAAAATTAAAATGATATAAATGTGGCACAGGCGTCAGTGGAGCCAAATATTGTGCCTTTCGTGGCAGCAAGTGCCTTCACACCGTAACCCTTTTGTGGTATTGTGGAAGAGTGCAGGGTTGGACCCTGCGGTTCAAAAAATTAAAATGCTATAAATGTGGCACAGGCGTCAGTGCAGTCAAAGTTTGTGCCTTTCATGGCAGCAAGTGCATTCACACCGTAACCCTTTTGTGGTATTGTGGAAGAGTTCAGTGCTGGAGGTTTTGTGAATGCAGAAAATCCCTGAACTATTCCGTTACGTCAGCATCAGGAGATCGATAGCTGCTGATCCAGGACTGATTAATTTTTGTAAATGTCAGCCGGTCTACAGAGTCAGTGGACAGACGCACTGTTTTGTCTGTGACAAAACCTCCAGTGGCACTAAACGTCCTTTCAGAAAGCACACTAGATGAAGGGCAACCTAGTAGCTGCATATCATATTGGCTAGGTTCTGGCCAGTGATCCAGTCTCAAAACCCAGTAAGCCAGTGGATCATCTGCTGGAATGGTATCCAGGTCATCCGCAGCCTCAGAAGCACCTGTGTCATCACTTGGTAACCTACCAGTGCCTGGAAAGGTGTTACACAAGTGTCGCTTTAGAGCGTCTTCAAGTTTTTTCATCCTGTGCTCCCTCTGTGCGGGCAGGATGAGCTCTGCAACTTTACCCTTGTATCATGGATCAAGAAGGGTTGCCAACCAGTAATGATCCCTCTCCTTGATAGCACAAATCCTGGGGTCCTTTAGCAGGCTTTGCATAATAAGGGAGCCCATGCAGCGTAGGTTGGAGGTGGCATTAGCTTCCGAGTCTTCCTGCTCAATGAGGAGGATGACCCCATCGTGCACTTCCTCCTCCCAGCCACGTACTAGTCCTTGTGTTTCTGGGCACACAAAACCCTCCCTTGAGAAATCCCCACCTTCAATGCCCCCACTACTCAAATATTCCTCCTCCTCATCCTCCTCCTATCTGATCTGAGGAGGACCCGCTGGAATGCTGTCTGCGGAAAGACTGGGGTCTTCAGAGCTAGCGAAGTCCTCCTCTTCCTCCCGCTGCTCTGCCTCTAGAGCCACATCTATAATTCCCTGCAAAGTGTGCTCCAGCAGGAACACTAAAGGAATTGTGTCACTGATGCATGCACTGTCCCTGCTCACCATCCTTGTTGTCTCCTCAAATGGTGACAGTACAATGCATGCATCCTTGATCATCAGCCACTGCGGGGGGTAAAAAAAACAAGTTGACCTGAACCTTTCCTTGTGCCATACAAACACAGGTACTTGTTGATGGCCCTCTGCTGCTTGTGCAGACGCTGCAGCATTGCTAATGTCGAGTTCCACCTGTCACAAATCAGACGGTTTGTGGGAAGGTGGAATTCTCTTTGAATTTCTGCCAGACGAACGCTTGCTGGGAATGACCGTCTGAAGTGGCTGCAGACTTAACTGGCCTGGCTGAGAAGCTCTGCCAGCCCTGGGTACCTGTTTAGGAAACGCTGTACCACCAGATTTAGGACGAGTGCTAGGCATGGTACATGCTTCAACTTTCCCTGGCGTAGGGCGGAGAGAAGGTTGCTGCCATTATCACAGATGACCATTCCCAGCTGAAGCTGGCGTTGTGTTAACCATCTCTGCACCTGCCCCTGCAGAGCTGACAGAATTTCTGGCCTGGTGTGGCTCCTGTCCCCTAAACAAACCAGCTCAAGCACAGTATGGCATCTTTTTGCTTGAATCATTGCGTAGCCGCTGTCAGGCGTCGGTTTAGGCTAGGGTCAGACGAATGCATTTTTCACGTTGTCCGTGAAAAAGTGCTTTTGAACGAATGGACGCATCTTTTCGCGGAATACGCGATAGCGGTCATACGATGCGCATTTTCGTCCGTGATTTTGTACGGATCATCAATAAAACACTTGTTGCATCTGGACGTTATGTTGGCCTGACGTGTGCAGCGTCTGACGTCTCCCAATCACGCAAACACGCCACTATGCGGCCGCAGCACACTCTGTACGGCAGTAGTAGCGGTTTGACGTTCTCGAAAAAATGCGTTCGTTTGGCACTTGCGTTGCGCGGACGGACTTTCGTGCGGCCGTTCGTCGTATGTTCCCCGGCATTGGACGTCATTTGCTGCTAGCACGGCCGTGATTTCGTGCGGCTAAACGCACGTTAAAACTGCTTTCGTCTAACCTTAGCCTTAACTGTCACTTCGCCAGAGACACAGAACGAGGAGGAGGAGGAGGAGGGAGAGGTGGTGATGGAGCAGACAGACCTCATACAAGCAACTTTTTTGAGGCGTGGTGGATGAACAAGCTCCAGCACAGAGCCTAATCTTGGATCCCTCCCAGGTGCAATCAGAGTTACCCAGTGTGCCGTAAAGGAAATGTAACGACCCTGTCCATGCTTGCTGGACCACGTGTCTAAAATCACATGCACCTTGCTGCTGACTGCCTTTCCCAATGACTCGATAACATTGTCTTCCACATGCTGGTATAGTGCTGGAATGGCCTTCCGTGAAAAGTAATGGCGTTTTGGAACATGCCACTGGGGTACAGCACATTCAGCAAATTCACGGAAGGGAGCAGAGTCTTAATCTTTCAAAATTCTTTTCTTTCAGGAATCGTACCAGAGGATTGGAGAAAAGCGGACGTGGTCCCTATATTTTAGAAAGGTTTAAAATTTGTGCCTGGGAATTATAGACCTGTGAGCTTAACATCTGTGGCTGAGAAAGTATTTCAGGGGTTACTAAGGGATAATATTCAGGAATTTATTGGGAGGTATAATGTAATTGGCAAAAATCAGCATGGTTTCATGAAACACAGATCATGTCAGACTAACCTAATTACGTTCTATGAGGAAGTAAGTAGAAGTCAGGGGGTCGCAGTGGATATGATTTTGCCAAAGCTTTCGACACAGTTCCACACAAAAGGTTACTATTTAAATTAAGAAAAATTGGTCTAGATGAAAATACTTGTTCTTGGATAGAAAACTGGCTAAAAGATAGGGTACAGAGAGTGGTCATAAATGGTACATTCTCAAGATGGACACCAGTGATAAGCGGTGTCCCTCAGGGGTCTGTTATAGGACCAATACTATTCAATTTATTTATAAATGACCTTGAGATAGGCATTGAAAGGCATGTATCAGTGTTTGCAGATGACACAAAACTAGGAAAAGTAATACAATGTGAGCAGGATGTTGCTTCGCTGCAGAGGGATTTAGATAGATTGGTGACTGGGCACTTAAATGGCAGATGAAATTTAATCTAGATAAATGCAAAATTATGCACTTTGGAGTGAAGAACACACAAGCAATTTATACCCTAAATGGTACGGAGTTAGGGAAATCCAAGCAGGAGAAGGATTTGGTAATAATCATAGACTTCAAACTAAGTAATAATGTGCAATGGTTGTTTTTTTTCCCTGGGTGGCTGGTGACTTGTTAATTGGGGGCGTGTAGCCTGTCAGGTGATTTCACTTGTATGGCTACATAATCTCAATGGCAACTCACTGAGCTTGCTCACAAGGGCTTGAGGTGGTCTACTTTTTAAGTGGGCTATTTTCCAAGTGGAGTTAAAAACAGGAATTCTACCTGTACTGGTCTGGTTTGTATCTTTAGAGGGAGAGAAACCTCTGGTTTATTTGTCAATTTAATTTCTCTTTTTGGTTTTCTTTTCTGCTGGTTTTTATTTATTTTATTTTTTTTATTTTTTTTTCTGTTGTGCTTTTTGGTTGTTTTTTTTCCCTGGGTGGCTGGTGACTTGTTAATTGGGGGCGTGTAGCCTGTCAGATGATTTCACTTGTATGGCTACATAATCTCAATGGCAACTCACTGAGCTTGCTCACAAGGGCTTGAGGTGGTCTACTTTTTAAGTGGGCTATTTTCCAAGTGGAGTTAAAAACAGGAGTTTAAATAACAGGTATCAATTGTTGTTTATATATTTGTTATCTTGTTGTGGGTATGAGTGTTAGCAAGCTTGAAGGTTTGACCCAGTGCACATCCTGCTGCATGTATGCATGTCTGGAGGAATCCTTCCAGGGTCCATATCTCTGTAGCAAGTGTGAACGTGTAGCTCTTCTGGAAGCTCATATTGGAGATCTGGAAGGGCAAATCGTAACACTGAGGCAGATTGACAATCTTGAAAGGAGCCTGCTTCTCACGGAGCAAAGTATAGTTGAGGCATCTAGGGGTGTGGGAGGAGTGGAGTTAACCGGGGAACAGGTTGGTAGCTGGGTGTCAGTGACACGTGGTAGCAGGAGGGGAGGGAAGAGGAAAAGGTTGGCTAGTCCTGATCTTGCGCACACCAACAGATTTGCCCCCTTGAGCGAAGATGTTGGGTGCAGCAGCTCAGGTGTAGCAGTACTGGAGGCTGCTCCCTCTAACAGCCGGGGGATCAGCCCACCAAGTAAGGGAGGGATAAAGAGGGCAAGTAAGCCTAGACAGGTTGTGGTGGTAGGGGACTCTATTATTAAGAGAGTAGACAGGGTAATCTGTCGCGCTGATCGCCTTAACCGGACAGTTTGCTGTCTGCCGGGTGCCCGTGTTAGGCATGTGGTTGACAGAGTTGATAGATTATTGGAGGGGCTGGAGATGACCCAGCTGTCATGGTCCATATTGGTACCAATGACAAAGTAAGCGGAAGATGGAAGGACCTGAAGAATGATTTCAGGGAATTAGGAAGTAAATTGAAGAAGAGGTCCTCCAAGGTAGTATTTTCTGAGATCCTACCTGTGCCACGTGCTACAGTGGAAAGGCAGCGGGAGATTAGGGAGGTCAATGCGTGGCTTAAAGCTTGGTGCAGGAAGGAGGGCTTTGGGTTTTTAGAGCACTGGGCTCATTTTGCACTGGGGTACAATCTGTATAGTTGTGATAGATTGCACCTGAATGGAAGACGGTCTGCTGTGCTAGGGAGAGGATGGTTAAAAGGTTGGAGGAGACTTTAAACTAGTGGAAGGGGGGGAGGGATACAGTATCTTACAAAATGGAGACAGAGCAGATAGCGCAAGGGTTTCAGTTCAGACTAAGGGGGTGGAGCCGGGGGGATGGGTAATGTCAGAACAGTGGAGGCATGTAATGTAAAGTCGCATTCAGCATGTGTGGGTAGAGACAACATTAAATGTATGCTCGCTAATGCAAGGAGCCTCAATAATAAGATGGGGGAACTAGAGGTAATAGCATACACTAAGCAATACGACATAATTGGAATAACAGAAACGTGGTGGGACGAAACGCATGACTGGGCTGTAAACTTAAACGGTTATACATTGTTTAGAAGGATAGGAAACATAAGAAAGGGGGTGGAGTGTGTTTATATGTAAATCAGGATTTAAAGCCTAATATTACACAACTGGAAAGCGATGAGGGAAATGTGGAATCCTTATGGGTAAATATTTCGTTGGGGAATAAACAGGGAAGTCAACTATTGGTTGGCATATGCTATAAACCACCTAATATAGATAATGATGAGGAAGAACAACTGTTAGAGCAAATTAGGAAGGCTGCAGATCATGGTAGCACTTTAATTATTGGAGATTTTAATTACCCGGACATTAATTGGGATAGTGGGACTAGTAATTCAGCAAAGGGAATCCGGTTCCTGAACATTTTAAATGATACCTTCATGTCACAACTGGTAGAAACACCAACTAGAGAGGATAACTGTCTGGACCTGGTTATAACAAATAATGTGGATCTTTTCTCAAATATTAATGTAAAGGAACAGTTGGGAAATAGCGACCATAATATGGTGACTTTTGAAATAAAATAAAAAAAAACACATTCATAAGGGGCATGCTAAAATATATAAAGGCCAACTTTATTAAAATAAAGGAAGCTCTCAATGTCATTGACTGGCAGAAACTCTTTCACGGGAAAAACACTGAGGATAAGTGGAATATCTTTAAACTAACACTAGAAAAGTACACGTCACAATATATTCCACTGGTTAATAAATATAAAAGAAACAGACTGAAACCAATGTGGCTTAGTAGGAAGGTAACTAAGGAAATGAAAAATAAAAAGAAGGCATTTAAAGTTTTTAAATCTGATAAATCTGAGGCATCCTATAAAGCATATAGGGTAGCCAATAAAGCATGTAAAAATGCGATTAGATGGGCTAAACTAGATAATGAAAAAGAAATAGCCAAAGAGAGCAAGACCAACCCTAAAAGATTCTTTAGCTACATAAATTCTAAAAAACCCAAGAGTGAAAATGTAGGTTCACTAAAATCTGAGTCAGGGCTATTGTTAACTGAAGATCAGGATAAGCCAGAAATTTTAAATGATTATTTTTCTTCAGTATTTATCAAAGAGAAACCTATAACAGGAGACATGAAATTCATTAATAAAAACTTACTAATACAAAGTGACTGGTTGACTCAGGACAAGGTTTTACAGAAATTAAACAATGTGAATGTTAATAAAGCCCCAGGGCCAGATGGAATTCATCCGCGAGTACTGAGAGAGCTATGTGTTGAAATATGTAAACCTCTGTTCTTAATCTTTCAAGATTCTTTTATTTCAGGAATAGTACCAGAGGATTGGAGAAAAGCTGACGTGGTCCCTATATTTAAGAAAGGTTTAAAATTTGTGCCTGGGAATTATAGACCTGTGAGCTTAACATCTGTGGCTGGGAAAGTATTTGAGGGGTTACTAAGGGATAATATTCAGGAATTTATTGGGAGGTATAATGTAATTGGCAAAAATCAGCATGGTTTCATGAAACACAGATCATGTCAGACTAACCTAATTACGTTCTATGAGGAAGTAAGTAGAAGTATAGATCAGGGGGTCGCAGTGGATGTGATTTACTTAGATTTTGCCAAAGCTTTCGACACAGTTCCACACAAAAAGTTACTATTTAAATTAAGAAAAAATGGTCTAGATGAAAATACTTGTTCTTGGATAGAAAACTGGCTAAAAGATAGGGTACAGAGAGTGGTCATAAATGGTACATTTTCAAGATGGACACCAGTGGTAAGTGGTGTCCCTCAGGGGTCTGTTATAGGACCAATACTATTCAATTTATTTATAAATGACCTTGAGATAGGCATTGAAAGTCATGTATCAGTGTTTGCAGATGACACAAAACTAGGAAAAGTAATACAATGTGAGCAGGTTGTTACTTCGCTGCAGAGGGATTTAGATAGATTGGGGGACTGGGCACTTAAATGGCAGATGAAATTTAATCTAGATAAATGCAAAGTTATGCACTTGGATTTGGGAATAATCATAGACTTCAAACTAAGTAACAATGTGCAATGTCAAACAGCAGCCGCCAAGGCCAGCAAAGTACTGGCATGCATTAAAAGGGGAGTTCACTCACGGGATGAAAACATAATTTTGCCTCTGTATAAATCAATGGTCAGGCCGCACCTTGAATATGCCGTGCAATTTTGGGCACCTGTCTTAAAAAAAGATATTATATCGCTAGAAAAAGTGCAGAGACGGGCAACTAAATTAATAAGGGGGATGGAAGGGTTAAGTTATGAGGAAAGACTAACAAGCTTAAACCTGTTTAGTTTAGAGAAAAGGCGCCTTAGAGGGGATCTGATAACCTTATATAAATATATACGGGGCCATTATCAACCATTGTCTGATAACCTATTCATTAACAGGACTATACACAGGACAAGGGGTCATCCATTTAGACTGGAAGAAAGAAAATTTGGCTTAAAGCATAGGAAGGGTTATTTTACGGTGAGAACAATAAAGCTGTGGAATTCTCTGCCTGTTGAGGTGGTTGGGTCAGAGTCTGTACAGACTTTTAAAAAGCGACTGGATGACTTCCTGCAGACACAGAATATTAAGGGTTATAATATTTAATATGTGGGTAAAAGCTTCTTGATCCAAGGAGAAATCTGACTGCCATTCTGGGGTCAAGAAGGAATTTTTTCCCAGTATGTTGCATATTGGTGAGCATTTCAGACTGGGTTTTTTGCCTTCTTTTGGATCAACAGCAGTAGGTTATGTGGGAGAGGCTGAACCCGATGGACGCATGTCTTTTTTCAGCCTATATAACTATGTAACTATGTAACTATGTAATGTCAAACAGCAGCCGCCAAGGCCAGAAAAGTATTGGCATGCATTAAAAGGGGAGTTCACTCACGGGATGAAAACATAATTTTGCCTCTGTATAAATCAATGGTCAGACCGCACATTGAATATGCCTTGCAATTTTGGGCACCTGTCTTAAAAAAAGATATTATAGCGCTAGAAAAAGTGCAGAGACGGGCAACTAAATTAAAAAGGGGAATGGAAGGGTTAAGTTATGAGGAAAGATTAACAGGCTTAAACCTGTTTAGTTTAGAGAAACGGCGCCTTAGAGGGGATCTGATAACCTTATATAAATTTATACGGGCCATATATCAACCATTGTCTGATAACCTATTCATTAACAGGACTATACACAGGACAAGGGGTCACTAATTTAGACTGGAAGAAAAAAAATTCAGCCTAAAGCATAGGAAGGGTTATTTTACGGTGAGAACAATAAAGCTGTGGAATTCTCTGCCTGTTGAGGTGGTTGGGTCAGAGACTGTACAGACTTTTAAAAAGCGACTGGATGACTTCCTAAAGACACATAATATTAAGGGTTATAATATTTAATATGTGGGTAAAAGCTTCTTGATCCAAGGAGAAATCTGACTGCCATTCTGCGGTCAAGAACGAATTTTTTCCCAGTATGTTGCATATTGGCAAGTGTGACGGAATGGGGTGTTATCCGTCTGCGGGTGTGCTCCAATCCGACCCCCTCTTGATGGCGTCAGGCCCGACTACCGAGTGTCACGGCACTCGGCGTCTCGAGCAGCCTGAGATGACCCTGGCGTTACTTGGCGAGATGGTGCTGCCGAATTAAGTTGACCCGTTCTGCATAGTGGGGAGCTAGGAGACCGCAGAGTGTCTCCTGCACTGTGATTTTAGCGATGAAATGATGACACCAAACGGGGCTGTATGCTTCAAGTCAAACGCAGTTGAACTGGCTTTTTACTCAAATGGGACACGCATTTAAACATCTCACACACAACTGAGACATGCCCAGACTTGAATGGGAACTCAATTTGCATACAATGGCATGCTTGCATCATCAGATTACACACACACACAGAGCTAATGTACACAGAAATTAGCATACAATTGAATTTCAACACAGCCTTTCACTCCTAGCAACCAAGGGGAAATATAATACCTTTAAATGCATCACACAATTACACATCTGAATCCACACTCATACAATACAGGCAGTGGCAACTCTAGGAACAATATTTAGGGGGGGCACAGAAGATACCGCAGTCAAAACGGGGGGGGGGGCACTAATAATTTTCACCTCTAAATCATATCACTGAATAAAACTAAGGGCCCAATCACCTGGTGTGAGCTAAAACACCATCGCTAAAGGAAACATTTAGCGCGAGTCACTAAAACGTAGTGCCTGACGACCTACTAACAGATCATCTTGTCTGCAGAAGTCCATGAACAAGGTCGTTTGGCGCACGCTAGGAAAACTCTAAGACCCGAGCTGAGACCCAGCGCTAATGCGGTTGTGTACAGGATAGAACTTATTTTTTCCAGTGCAGAGTGCTGGGCCATAACTATCCCCGCCCTCACAAGCTTGAATATGAACACATACAGTGAATAACCTCACACCCTGCCTTATTAAAAGCCTCCAAGGTGGCCGTATCATCCATGTTTTGATGCACACATATATTAAGGCTGACGGACATTGCATGATAAATGCCTCCCAACAGCATGTAGAATCATTACACTGCATTTAATCCAAAAGGAAGGCCAGGTGAGCGACAAAAATTTCCCTGCTGCAGCATATAAATAATACATGTTTCAGGGCAAGACTTAGTCACGTGTCCCTTTAAACTTGGTCCACACAGTCACCCTAATAATCAACTGCTTCCATACTATGAATAACCCCCAGCATAAAATGTTTAAAATTAGGCAATATATTAGAATTAGGATATATGTGGATAAAGGATACTTTTATAATAGAGCCTACTGCAACAGCAACGACAATGCGGACCAGATCCATTGCTATAGTGTATGGGGCCAAGAGAACACCTGTGCTGCATTCCTTTCAATTGCCTGTTAATTTTGGCGAAGATCTGTTTTTTTGGAGTTAGCACCAGGGTTGAGCAGTAGGTAAAATGTTGCAATTAGCGCCCCTCAAAAATTTAGCGCTGGCACCAACTGATCTGTTAGCTGCAAAAGTGCTAGAGATCTCTAGCACTCCCCATGTTAAGTAAAGGACGTGGAAAGTACAGTAAGCTCGCAGTCCGGTTTGTAGCGGGAGGCAAACGATCTGTTGGTCAGGCGCTAGACTCAATTAACCTGGCGCTAACGCAAAACCATGCCGACACAAGGGTTAGCTCACGCCAGGTAATAGTGCCCTAAATAAGTACATATAAATAAGATTCCAAAACCCCAGAGTAATGTGATGCAATGTAGCCTTTTTATTGTACTAACATGATACTTAACTGCCGAATTGCGGCAAATATTCGCTGAATGTCTGATTGCTGCTTCGGCGACTCCACTTTTAGCAAATTACAGTGACCATTCACTAAATAGGGAATTCACCTTATGTTGGGCAAAATAAATTCCCCGAAATGTGACAAAAAGCAAAGGATCTAAAGATTATTAGACCCTTTAGATTCTAACTTCCATAATAACCCCTAAAATGCCATAAACCCAGCGAAATACAATAAAAATAATAAACAATGTGGCATTTAGCCTACTCATTAACCCCTAAAATGCCATTAATCAAGGTAAAACATGAAATGAATACACTGAGGCATGTAGCCAACCCATTAACCCCTAAAATGCCATTAATCAAGGAAAAAATAAAATGTATACTGTGAGGGATGAACCCTACCCATTAACCCTTAATATACAACTAAACCAAGGCAAAAACTAATGTAATACACAATGTAATGTATAGTCTGAACATTAACCACTTCACTGCTGAGACATTTCAACCCTGTGAAAATGCTTAAGTTTAAGTGCCTGTTATTATTTAATGTTTTTTGACTTTTATTTCAAACGGAATATGGTCATGTTGGGTATCATTGGAAAGGCCAGAATCTGCTTGTTCCAATGACACCTGGATCGTCCATATATGATGCACAGGGACGGAGATACCGTGGTCCGAAGAAGTGTGGTAAGCTGGAAGCTGATTTTTGGTGGGGGGGCACATGGGGGGGGCAAGGAATAACCTAGGGGGTCAATTTCCCCCCTTGCCCCCCTGTAGAGTCGCCTATGAATACAGGATACATGGTAATACATCATACCAATAAAACCACATCTAGAAAAGGTATAACTGTTCATTTCAACACGCAAAACCGAAAGAGTCTCAAATAAAGAAAAAGGTCTTTGAAATGTCCCAGGCTGTTAGTTCTGGGGCTCGCTGGTCAGAGCCCCTATGTCCGTTCCATGACATTCCTCCCCCCTTCAAATGAGTCCGACGGACCCGTTAGACCAACACGGGTCAAATAGGGGAAGTCGGGGAGCTTGGATCTCCGGGTTCCCGGGCCGATTGCCGGGATAGACCGTCGGCATTCCCGTTCTGTGGCCCGGGCCGGTATTGGATAGAAGAGTTAAAAGGTTGGAGGGCCAGGCTCCACTGCAACAGGCGGCCGTTCTCCCCCGCCACCCGGTTGAGCCACACCAGGGGGTTGTGATCCGTCATTACGGTGAAGGACCGCCCGTACACATACGGCTGGAACTTTCGCAGGGCCCAAACCAAGGCCAGACATTCTTTCTCGACCGCTGCGTATCCCACCTCCTGGGGTAGGATTTTGCGGCTGATGTAAGCCACCGGATGATCCCCCCCGTCGTCCCCCACTTGGCTTAGTACGGCTCCCAGTCCGAACATCGATGCGTCTGTATGGACAATGAAGCGTTTGTTATAATTGGGAGCTGTCAAGAGGGGTGCTTGGGTTAGGGCGGTCTTCAGTTGTTGGAAGGCGGTTTCGCACTCCGGGGACCACAGGACTTGGCGGGGCAGGGTTTTCTTAGTCAGGTCGGTCAGGGGTTTGGCGATGACGCTATAGTTGGGAACGAATCTCCGGTAGTACCCTGCCGTGCCCAGGAAAGAGAGGACCTGAGTCTTGGTGATGGGGTGGGCCACTCCAGAATGGCTTCTATCTTGGCCGGTTCTGGATGCTGGGTTCCCCGACCCACCCAGTGGCCGAGGTACTGTACCTCGGACATCCCTATCCTACACTTCGCGGGTTTAAGGGTCAGGTTGGCGTCCCTTATCCGAGCGAATACCACCCCCAGAAGGTGAAGGTGTTCCTCCCAAGTCTGGCTGTAGATGGCGATGTCGTCCAGGTACGCGCAAGCGAATTCCTGGAGGCCATCGAGGAGGCGATCGATCAACCGCTGAAAAGTGGCCGGGGCGTTCTTCATCCCGAACGGCATGACCCGAAACTGGTACAGGCCGAACGGGGTGATGAAGGCCGACTTGGGGGTCGCCTCCTCTGCAAGGGGGATCTGCCAGTACCCCTTGCACAGATCTACCGTGGTCAAGAAATGGCCCTGGGAGATCTGATCCAACAGCTCATCGACTCGGGGCATGGGGTAAGCATCAGTGACAGTGCAGTCATTGAGCCTCCAGTAGTCGACACAAAACCGGGTGGTACCATCCTTTTTGGGGACCAGGACTACGGGCGAGGTCCATGGACTGGCAGAGGGCTCGATAACTCCCAGCTCCAGCGTCTCCCGGATTTCAGCCCGCATGGATTCGCGTACTGCCTTCCGGGAGTCTGTATGCCGGTTGCCGAAGGGGACGCTGGCCGGGGGTTTCCACCTGGTGCACGGCCCGGCTGGTGTAGCCAGGGAGTGCGGAGAAGAGCTCCTGGTGCTCTTGGAGCAGCTGCCTAGCCTGCTCCTGCTTATGGGGACCCAACCCTTCCCCTAGCTGCACTTGTTCCACCCCTGAGGGCCGACCGTCTATCCCGGGGAGGTCTACCAGGGGGAACTGTTCTGCCTCCTCGGTCGCAGGAGAGCAGATGGCAGATACCATCTCGGGGCGCTCGTGGTAAGCCTTCAGCATATTGACATGGAACGTCCGCTGGATCCTGGTGTCGGTACAGCTGACAACTACGTAGGTGGTCTCTCCCACTTGGGTGACCACCCGATAGGGGCCCTGCCAGGACGCCTGCAGCTTGTTCTGCCGCTGTGGTTTCAACACCAGGACCTTCTGCCCCACGAGAAACGAGCGGCTGCGGGCAGAGCGGTCGTACCATGCCTTCTGCTGGGCATGGGCTGCCTGCATGTTCCCCTGAACCATCGCCGTGAGTTCGGTCAAGCGCTCTCGGAGCTCCAGGATGTAACTCACGGCGGGGAGCCCTTCGGCTTCCTGTCCCCCCTCCCACTGCGCCCGGACTAAGTCTAGGGGCCTCGCACCCGTCGCCCATACAGGAGTTCGAAGGGGGAGAACCCGGTCGACTCTTGGGGGACCTCCCGGTAGGCAAATAACAGGTGGGGTAGGTATTTCTCCCAGTCTTTCCTCTCTTGGGTGTAAGCGCGGATGAGCTGTTTCAGGGTCCCATTAAACCGCTCGCACAGCCCGTTCGTCTGCGGGTGGTATGGGGTGCTGTGAAGCGCCTTAACCCCGCACAGACGCCAGAGCTGTTGGGTTAGCTCAGCGGTGAATTGGGAGCCCTGATCAGACAATATTTCCTGAGGAAATCCTACCGTAGAGAACACCTGTAGGAGGCCATCGGCGACGGTGTCTGCCTGAATGTTAGACAGGGCCACCGCCTCGGGGTATCAGGTGGCGTAGTCCACCACGGTGAGAATATATCTCTTCCCGGTGGCGCTGGGGCGGGGTAAGGGACCAATTATGTCTACCACCACCCGACTAAAGGGTTCTTGAATGATGGGCATGGGGTGAAGGGGGGCTTTCGGGTGGTCCCCAGTTTTCCCCGTTTTCTGGCAGGTCAGGCAGGTGCGGCAGTACTCCCGGACATCCTCACTAAGGCGAGGCCAGAAGAATGCTCGAGTTAACTGGTGTCGGGTCTTGGCCATTCCTAGATGGCCGGCGAGGGGAATGTCGTAGGCCAGTCTCAGGAGTTCCTTTCTGGGGGCCTGCGGTACTACTAGCTGTTTATGGGGAGCCCGTGGTTTCTGAGCGTCTCCCCTATTGGTGTACCGATACAGTAGCCCATCTTCCCACTCAATGCTGTCATCCCGTCCGTCGCCGGGACCATGGCCGGCCCGGTCGCGGTACCTTTCTAGGGTGGGGTCAGTCTGGGTCTGGTGCCGGAGGGTGGCTGGAGAGCTCCACGTGAGGGGGTGGTCCGGGGGAGGAGGTGCGGGTTCGTCTGGTCGGGGGGGGAGGTCTGGGAGGCTTGGGGGGTTTGGGAGGTCGGAGAGAGGTCTGGTTGGTCTCACCTGGGTCCCGACCGGAGTGCCTTGGTCGATCCGGTGGCTTTGTTGCCGGGTGGTCACTGGGGTGGCCGCGTCCGTGGCGTAGGCTGATACCAAGCGTCCCAGGTCGTTCCCCAGGAGGATTTCTGCCGGTAGTTGGTCGAGTAACCACACCCGCACGGATCCCTCCCCCGACCCCCAATCCAAATGGGCGGTAGCGAGTAGGAGCACCTTGCCTCCGGCTATGCGAACAGCGACGGTGCGGTCCAGCCGGTCCTTTCGGGGAATCAGGTGAGGCCGGACAAGCGTAATGGTAGCGCCGGAGTCGTGGAGACCTTCGGCGGCCCGCCCGTTAATTCATACCGTCTGTCTGTGGTGTTGGCGGTTGTCGGCGGATGCAGCCTGCACGGGATCGGCCTCATGCAGCATCCCCCATTCCTCCTGTGGGTCCCAGTATGGGGATTCCTCCTGGTAACAATGAGCTGCGGGTGGGGCTCGGATGGGGCCCCACGGAAGGGGCGGCTGGTTGGGGCAGTTCTGGCGGTAGTGGCCCATCTGGCCGCACCCATAACAACGGATGGTAGCCGTGGAAGGGGCCCGGTTTGGGACCCAGGGTGCAGGCCAGCGTGTTGTTGGCTCCAGCCGGGGAGGTGGGGGTGTGGCATGGGGAGGTGGTAGGGTGGATCGGGAGGGTGGAGGTCGTTCCCCCGTGGGACGTGCGCGTGCCTGTATACTCATCGGCCCAGGTGGCCGCTTGCTGCACCGTCTGGGACTTCTTGTCCCTCACCCACTCCCGCACGGCCGGGGCGGTGTGGTCGAAAAACTGCTCGAGAAGGAACAGCTGAGTGACTTCTTCGAGGGTTCGAGCCTTGCTTCCGGCGAACCAGGTCTTCATGTCTCGTTGCAGCCGGTGCGCCCACTCCACATGGGTAGTACCGTGGGGCCGCCGGGAATTTCGGAATTGCATCCGGCTGGCTTCAGGGGTGATGGCAAAATGGGCCAGCAGGGTTTGTTTCACCTGTTCGTAGTCCCGGGCTTCTTCGTCTGGGACAGTCCTGTAGGCCTCCGCAGCCCGCCCTGTTAGTTTACACGCCAGGATCCCAACCCAAGCGGCCCATTGAACCTCGTGTAGTTGGCACGAGCGTTCAAAGTCCTGGAGGAAACTTTCTATTTCCTCCTCTGCCTCGTTGAAGCTCTTGAAGGCCTGGAAGGGCACCTTCCGTGCTGTTGGTCTTTCCCAGTTGGGGTTTCCTCCCTGTTGGTACTGGATATCCGCCAGCCGTATCTCATGTTGGTGCACCCGCTCCTGCTCTTCTTCATGGGTGATGTCCCGGACGAAGTCCTGGAAGGTGGCTTCTGTCGGCGCGGCTCCGCAAGCCGCTGCCCGCTGCTGTACCTTCCTCTGTAAGGAGTTTTCAGGGCTGGACACCTGAGCTACGATCGGTGGTGAGGTTGCGGGCAGGTCCCTGGTCTGCTGATCCAGGGCCGCCAATTCTTCCACCAGGGCATCCTTGCTCTTTGAGCCCACGGTTCCTCCACGGTCCTCCAGCATGCCCCACAGTGTGTCCCATTTATAATTGGCATATGCTGCCATGATGAGGGTCTTCTGGGGGTGCAGAGAGCTATCCTCACCGCTTGCCACCAGTGTGACGGAATGGGGTGTTATCCGTCTGCGGGTGTGCTCCAATCCGACCCCCTCTTGATGGCGTCAGGCCCGACTACCGAGTGTCACGGCACTCGGCGTCTCGAGCGGCCTGAGATGACCCTGGCGTTATAGCGAGATGGTGCTGCCGAATTAGGTTGACCCGTTCTGCGTAGTGGGGAGCTAGGAGACCACAGAGTGTCTCCTGCACTGTGATTTTAGCGATGAAATGACGACACCAAACGGGGCTGTATGCTTCAAGTCAAACGCAGTTGAACTGGCTTTTTACTCAAATGGGACACGCATTTAAACATCTCACACACAAAGGAGACATGCCCAGACTTGAATGGGAACTCAATTTGCATACAATGGCATGCTTGCATCATCAGATTACACACACACACAGAGCTAATGTACACAGAAATTAGCATACAATTGAATTTCAACACAGCCTTTCACTCCTAGCAACCAAGGGGAAATATAATACCTTTAAATGCATCACACAATTACACATCTGAATCCACACTCATACAATACAGGATACATGGTAATACATCACACCAATAAAACCACATCTAGAAAAGGTATAACTGTTCATTTCAACACGCAAAACCGAAAGAGTCTGAAATAAAGAAAAAGGTCTTTGAAATGTCCCAGGTTGTTAGTTCTGGGGCTTGCTGGTCAGAGCCCCTATGTCCGTTCCATGACAGCAAGCATTTCAGATTGTTTATTTTGCCTTCTTTTGGATCAATAGCAGTAGGTGATGTGGGAGAGGCTGAACCCGATGGACGCATGTCTTTTTTCAGCCTATGTAACTATGTAACCAGCTGGAAAGGCAGCAGCTGCATTGCTAGTAATTTTGCTAAGCTGGCATTTAGACGCTGTGCTAGGAGGACCTACGCAAAGTTTTGCGCCAACGGGATGCAAGGCAGGTGGTCATATGTCACCTCAAGCACGTGTTACCCAAGCATCCAGTGTCTTTCCCACGCTTGAGCCTCATTATTATTATTATTATTATTATTATTATTTATAAAGCGCCAGCATATTCCGCAGCGCTGTACAATAAACACAGTACAGACAGGGTTACAATACATTGAACAACATTTGACAAACAGTACAGGAGGAGATGAGGGCCTTATTCCCGTAGGAACTTACAATCTAGGAGGGTTGGGGTTGGAAACAGGAGGAGAGGACTGTAAGGTGAGAGTGATTGATGGTTGTGTCAGTGAGTTGGGTGGTATGCTTCCCTAAATAGGAACGTTTTAAGGGAGCGTTTGAAGGAAGAGAAGTTAGGGGAAAGTCTGACAGTACGAGGGAGAGCGTTCCAGAGAGTGGGGGCTGCGCGTGAGAAATCCTGCAGTCTATCATGGGAAGAGGTGATGCGGGGAGAAGCTAGGCGCAGGTCACTGTTTGACCTTAGGGAGCGGGCTGGGGTGTATCTGGTGATTAGTGAGGACAGGTAGTGGGGCGCTGAGTTAGTGAGGGTTTTGTAGGTAAGGATAAGGATTTTGAACTTAATTATGCAGTGGATGGGGAGCCAGTGAAGGGACTCGCAGAGGGGAGCGGCAGAGACAGAGCGGCGGGTGAGGTGAATTAGCCTGGCGGAAGCGTTCAGGATGGATTGTAGGGGGGAGAGGCGGGACAGAGGGAGGCCAGATAAGAGATTATTGCAATAGTCGAGTCGGGAGATTACCAGGGCGTGTATGAGTTGTTTTGTGGTGACAGCGGTAAGAAATGGCCGAATTCTGGAAATATTACGCAGTTGGTATCGGCAGGAGGAGGAAAGAGACTTGATGTGGGGGATGAAGGAAAGAGCAGAGTCCAGTGTAACTCCAAGACAGCGAACTTGGTTTGATGGGGAGATGGTGATACCCTCCACCGTGATAGAGAAGTCAGGAGGTGGGGAGGCATTAGAGGGAGGAATAAGTAGGAGCTCAGTCTTTGACATGTTGATCTTTAGGTGGTGGAAGGCCATCCAGGAGGAGATGCCAGATAAACAGTCACTGACTTTTGAAAGGACAGGGGGAGAGAGATCAGGGGTAGAGAGGTAGATCTGAGTGTCATCAGCGTAGAGGTGGTAATTAAAGCCAAAGCTGTTGATGATTTTGCCCAGGGAGGAGGTGTAGATGGAAAAGAGCAGAGGACCAAGGACAGAGCCTTGAGGTTCACCAACAGATAGAGGCAATGAAGAGGAGGAGTTACCAGCAAAGGACACACAGAAGGACCTGTTGGATAAATAGGAGTCGACCCAAGCAAGTGCAGTGTCACCGAGACCCAGAGAGTTGAGGGTCTGTAGAAGGTCAACAGTGTCAAAAGCAGCCGAGAGGTCAAGCAGGATGAGAATAGAATAGTGGCCGTGTTTTTTAGCAGTTAGGAGGTCGTTGGTGACTTTGGTGAGGGCAGTTTCAGTTGAGTGTAGGGGACGGAAGCCAGATTGCAGGGGGTCAAGTAGGGAATTGGAGGACAGGAAGAGGGAGAGGCGGTTGAAGACTAGTTTTTCTAAGAGCTTAGAGGTAAAGGGAAGCAGGGATACAGTGCGGTAGTTGGATGGAGAGTTGGGATCGAGGGATGGTTTCTTTAGTAAAGGGGTAACTAGCACGTGTTTGAAGGCGGATGGAAAGGAGCCAGTGGAGAGAGATAGGTTGAAGATGTGTGTGAGAGCAGGGGTGAGGGAGGAGGAGAGGGGAGGAATTAGATGTGAGGGAATGGGGTCGAGCGGGCACTTGGTGAGATGTGAGGAGGACAATAAGGAATTGACTTCCTCCTCAGTGGCTGGGAGGAAGCAGCAGAGGGTGGCAATGAGGAGGAGGAGTTACCAGCAAAGGACACACAGAAGGACCTGTTGGATAAATAGGAGTCAACCCAAGCAAGTGCAGTGTCACCGAGACCCAGAGAGTTGAGGGTCTGTAGAAGGAGGGGGTGGTCAACAGTGTCAAAAGCAGCCGAGAGGTCAAGCAGGATGAGAATAGATTACAAATAGCAACGGTGTGGTCTGCTGCACATTTCTTAAAGAACTCCCAGACAGCAGAGTTCCTGGATGTGTGCTTTGAGACAACAGCGCTCTGCATCTGAGCAGCTCTGACATCTGATGCCTTGGACTGGCTAGTGCTATGATTGGTCATAGAGGATGTTGTGTCTCGTGTTTGTTGTGCCTCCTCCTCACTTGATTCCTCTGTTCGATCAGGCAACCCAGATGGAGTCAGTGACCTCATCATCATTGTCATCATCACCCCCTATCTCCTCGTCACTGGAGCCAACTTGGCAGTATGCTGCAGCTGCTGGGGCAACATGAGTGCCAGTTATTTGTGTGTCATCACTGGCACCCCCTTCCTCTAGGTTGATTATACTCCCTTCCTCAACCTCAGAGATTGAATCAGAGCACTGAACTTGCTGTGCATCCTCAAGCAGCATGTCACTGTCATTGTAGTTAAACAATTCAACTGACTCCTCTGTGTGTGATAGTGAGGCTATGGCAGGAGTAGCTGTGGACATGGAGGCTGCATTAGATGCTTTGGCAGCTGGGGTGGACTGTAAAGCACTACAAGCCTGGCTGGCAGAGGACTCGGAGGATGAGGATGGCCTGGTTAGCCAATCCACCAAATCCTCTGTATGTTGCTGCTGCTTAAGACGGCCAGTACCAGTTAGAAAGGACAAGTGTGCCCCTGCAGAGGATGCACCACGTCCACCACGACCAGAGGCACAGCCTCCCAACACAGAGGCTACTTGCCCTCATATCAGTGTCTGGGAGCGTCTGCCTGTCCTTTTTGGTCTTTCTGAAATGGTGAGTGATATATAGATTAAATATATACAGAACTCTGATTCAACTCTGTTATAAAGATTAAAGATTTCCAGAACTGTGGTAGAACTCAGTGAGACACCCTGATAGCTGGCAGCCAGTGACAAGGCACAGATTACAATTCCCAGAAACCTCCTATAAATCAGTGAGACTCCCTGATGGGTGGCAGTGAGAAGACACAGATTACAAATCACAGAAACCTCCTATAAATCAGTGAGACCCCCTGATGGGTGGCAGTGACAAGACACAGATTAGAACAATTCCCAAATATTTTGTAGAAATTACTGACCCCCAAAATACTGCGTGGCTGACAAGACACGGATCACCTCAATTCCCAAATATTTTGTAGCAATTACTGACCCCAAAAATACTGCGTGGCAGTGACAAGACACAGATCACCTCAATTCCCAAATATTTTGTAGAAATTACTGACCCCCAAAATACTGCATGGCAGTGACAAGATACAGATCACCTCAATTCACAAATATTTTGTAGAAATTACTGACCCCCAAAACACTGCGTGGCAGTGACAAGACACAGATCACCTCAATTCACAAATATTTTGTAGAAATTACTGACCCCCAAAATACTGCGTTGCACTGGCAGTGACAAGACACAGATCACCTCAATTCCCAAATATTTTGTAGCAATTACTGACCCCCAAAATACTGGGTGTCAGTGAGAACACACAGATTATAACAATTCCCAGATATTTTGTAGAAATGAGACCCCCCAGTAGCTGGTGGTAGACTGGCAGTGAGAACACACACTATCACAACAACAATCTCCTCTCAAATCTCAAGACTGATTGGCATAGTCTTGAACCTGTCTTGCACCTGACCTGTGGTCAGGTGCAAGGCTGTAGCCAATTACAAGCTTCAGGGCAGTGGAAAAGTGCATTGTGGTCCATTGTGGGCGAACACACGGCAATGTTCGTAGTTCGCAAACATGCGAACAGGCTATGTTTGATGCGAACTCCGAACCGATCGAACCGAACAGCTCATCCCTAAAGCCAATACCTTGCTTTCCTTGGCGGCTGCTTTGACATTGCATATTGTTACTTAGTTTGACGTTTATGATTATTCCCAAATCCTCAATTCCCAGATATTTTGTATAAATTACTGACCCACACAACTCTGGTATAAAGATTAAAGAGTTGCCTCTTATTAGTGTCTGGGAGCATCTGCCTGTCCTTTTTGGTCTTTCTGAAATGGTGAGTGATATATAGATTAAATATATACAGAACTCTGATTCAACTCTGGTATAAAGATTAAAGATTTCCAGAACTCTGGTATAACTCAGTGAGACACCCTGATAGCTGGCAGCCAGTGACAAGACACAGATTACAATTCCGAGAAACCTCCTATAAATCAGTGAGACCCCCTGATGGGTGGCAGTGAGAAGACACAGATTACAAGTCTCAGGAACCTGTGTGGGGGCGAACACGCGGCAATGTTCGTAGTTCGCGAACATGCAAACAGGCTATGTTCGATGCGAACTCCGAACCGATCGAACCGAACAGCTCATCCCTAATGCCAATACCTTGCTGGCCTTGGCGGCTGCTTTGACATTGCATATTGTTACTTAGTTTGAAGTCTATGATTATTCCCAAATCCTTCTCCTGCTTGGATTTCCCTAACTCCGTACCATTTAGGGTGTAAGTTGCTTGTGTGTTCTTCACTCCAATTTGCATAACTTTGCATTTATCTAAATTAAATTTCATCTGCCATTTAAGTGCCCGTCCCCTAATCTCTCTAAATCCCTCCATATCTGCACTATTAAATAACCTAAAATATGTTTTCGTTTCACTAAATTCCAAACAAAAGCCACCAAAATATTCAGCTCCAGGCCCATAGAGATCTTAGGAGCGCAATATTTTTAAGTATATACATTTATCAAATGTCACCCTTTCTTATATACAGAGAGTGATAATAATGTGCTTTGCATTTGGAAGAGAGCATAAATTTATACTTAAATTTTCTGCAGCATCTCGCTCCGTTGTTGAAGACAGCCTGGACTCCTGTATTCACTCCTTGCAGTAGTTGGTCTGTATCTCAGTTGCAACCTCAGAAAACATGCACTTAGTCAATATAAAACATTAAAAAAATTATTATATTAAAAGGCATCTAAAAGACATATAATCATGTCCTAGGGGCCCATGGGCCAATTGTCCCAAATAGTAGTGCTGGGATACGCGTTTCGTCGGTCGCTATGCCGACTTCCTCAGTGTCAAAAAGAAAAAAATATGTCTAAGTGCTTGCTATTTGCTCGAGGTTTTATAGTTCCACTTAATTAACAATCTCCTGTCGAGTTCCAAGATGGCATTCAGTTTACTTCCTGTGTGTGGACCTCAGCGTTCCACCACCAATAGTGTCCTACTTATTTGGCTCGAAGTGCAATAATATGGCATCCAATGGCTTCATTTCCCCTTCCTGGTGTTCCAAAATGGCATCTTTTCCACTTCCGATCGGATCTTACTTCGTTTCGTTTTCGTTTCGTCTGCGTGTCCGATAATTTTGATAGATTAATTTGCGGTGTCGTAATATCGCATCCGGTGGCTTCATTTCTTATCCCTGATGTCCCAAGATGGCTTTTCTCCCATTTCTGATCGGATTTTTCTTCCTTTTCATTCCCGCTTCAAATATTTAGTTCTTTCAATCACCTATGAAAACATAGACAGTGGCATTTGTCCAGAAACTTTTCTCTAGTTGAACTCTTAACATTCTTATTATACTACAGCTAATTTATCAATCATATGAGAGAATGGTTATAATAATTTAAAATCTGATCATTATAAAAAATGTCACAGCTCAAAATCTGAGTTTAATCCATTTGGTTGCAACGTATTAAAATTATAAATAATATAAAAAATTTCTGTCCGTATGATAAATATTTTCGGAACTGGTACTGGTGGACAGAATTTAGATCCAAACATAGGCGAACGGCTCAGAGATCATTGACACAGGTTCCGACTCAGGTGACTGCCATATCAGTTCCAGATTCTTCTGTGCAGAGTGACCCCCAGATGTAATATCTCCACAGTTATAATAGGTTCGAACAGTGAATATAGCAGTAAAAGAATAGCTTTAGTGATGAACTTTTATTATAATTGTTTTTTTTTCTTTCTCTTTCTTTATTTTTATATGTGTTATATGTGTGTTTTGTTTTTTCTTTTAAGTTATAGATAATGTGGATTGGTGCTAAGTTTCTGATTGCTTATCCAACCTCAGATATTATCTGCATTTGATACCCTATATCTTTAGCTCATGTTTGATATATATACCACTGCTCTGGATATCCTTTTGCGAATTACCTTTCTGAACTTTGTCACCACTAACTGTTGTTTTTACTATGCTACAAAACTTAATAAAAATTTAGGTTAAGAAAAAAAAAAATTCTGTCCGTCGCCGCACAACAGAAGCCGGATGCACCACTTCGGACAGACGCAGGAACCGCGCGCAGCCTCTACCTGTCCACTGTGCGCTCATCCAGGAGACCAGGATGCTCACGCAGCAGCCGGGTAGAGGCTGTGTGCGGATCTAGGAGAACAAGATGCGCACGCAGCTGCCGGGTAGAGGCTGCGCGCGCATCCTGTAGAGCCGGATGCGCTCGCAGCAGATGGCTATAGGCTGCGCGCGCATCCAGGAAACCAGGATGCGCGCGCAGCCTCTACCCGGCTACTGCGTGCTGGTAGAGCCGGATGCCCTCGCGGCAGCGCCTTGCAGGGCAGTGCATGCGAGCTAGGGGCAATATACATCCACGTGAGCTGGGGGCAATTATACCAATGTGAGCTGGGGGAAAATATACCCATGTGAGCTGGAGGCAATATATATCCATGTGAGCTGGGGGCAGTTATACCAATGTGAGCTGGGGCAATTATACCCATGTGAGCTGGGGGCAAATATACCCATGTGAGCTGGGGCAATTATACCCATGTGAACTGGGGGCAAATATACCCATGTGAGCTGGGGGCAATTATACCCATGTGAGCTGGGGCAATTATACCCATGTGAGCTGGGGCAAATATACCCATGTGAGCTGGGGCAAATATATCCATGTGAGCTGGGGCAAATATATCCATGTGTGCTGGGGCAAATATACCCATCTGAGCTTGGACAAATATATGCATGTGAGCTGGGGGCAATATATATATTCATGTGAGCTGGGGGCAATATATAAATCTAGGTGAGCTGGGGCAAATATATCCATGTGAGCTGGGGGCAAATATACCCATGTGAGCTGGGGGCAATAAATATATCCATGTGAGCTGAGGGAAAATATATCCATGTGTGCTAGGGGAAAATATATCCATGTTAGCTAGGGGCAAATATATGCATGTGAGCTGGGGCAAATATATCCATGTGAGCTGGGGGCAAATATATGCATGTGAGGTGTGGCAAATATATCCATGTGAGCTGGGGCAAATATACCCATGTGAGCTGGGGCAAATATATCCATGTGTGCTGGGGGAAATATATCCATGTGAGCTGGGGCAAATATACCCATGTTTGCTTGGGGCAATATATATCCATGTGAGCTGGGGCAATATATATATCTATGTGAGCTGGGGGCAATATATATTCATGTGAGCTCGGGCAATTATAGCCATGTGATCTGGGGAAAATATACCCATGTGAGCTGGGGCAATTATACCCATGTGAGCTGGGGGTAAATATACCCATGTGAGCTAGGGGCAATTATACCCATGTGAGCTGAAGGCAAATATACCCATGCATGTGAGCTGGGGGCAATTATACCCATGTGAGCTGGGGACAAATATACCCATGTGAGCTGGGGAAATTATACCCATGTGAGCTGGGGGCAAATATACCCATGTCAGCTGGGGGCAAATATACCCATGTCAGCTGGGGGCAATATATATATCCATGTGAGCAGGGGCAAATATATCCATGTGAGCTAAGGGCAAATATATCCATGTGAGCTGGGACAAATATACCCATGTGAGCTGGGGCAAATATATCCATGTCACCTGGGGCAAATATATCGATGTGTGCTGGGGCAAATATGCACACGCGAGCTGGAGGCGGATCCAGGAGAACAAGATGTGCACGGAGCAGCAGCCGGGTAGCTGGGGAAAATATACCCATGCGAGCTGGGGCAATTATACCCATGTGAGCTGGGGAAATTAAACCCATGTGAGCTGGGGGTAAATATACCCGTGTGAGCTAGGGGCAATTATGCCCATGTGAGCTGAAGGCAAATATACCCATGTGAGCTGGGGCAAATATACCCATGTGAGCTGGGGGCAAATATACCCATGTGAGCTGGGGCAAATATACCCATGTGAGCTAGGGGTAAATATACCCATGTGAGCTGGAGGCAAATATACCCATGTGAGCTGGGGGCAATATATATATCCATGTGAGCTGGGGCAAATATATCTATGTGTGCTAGGGGAAAATATATCCATGTTAGGTAGGGGCAAATATGTGCATGTGAGCTGGGGGCAAATATATCCATGTGAGCTGGGGCAAATATATGCATGTGAGGTGGGGCACATATATCCATGTGAGCTGGGGCAAATATACCCATGTGAGCTGGGGCAAATATATCCATGTGTGCTGGGGGAAATATATCCATGTGAGCTGGGGCAAATATACCCATGTTTGCTTGGGGCAATATATATCCATGTGAGCTGGGGGTAAATATACCCATGTGAGCTAGGGGCAATTATACCCATGTGAGCTGAAGGCAAATATACCCATGTGAGCTGGGGCAAATATACCCATGTGAGCTGGGGGCAAATATACCCATGTGAGCTGGGGCAATTATACCCATGTGAACTGGTGGCAATTATACCCATGTGAGCTGGGGAAAATATATGCATGTGAGCTGGGGCAATTATACCCATGTGAGCAGGGACAAATATATTCATGTGAGCTAAGGGCAAATATATCCATGTGAGCTAAGGGCAAATATACCCATGTGAGCTGGGGCAAATATATTCATGTCATCTGGGGCAAATATATCCATGTGTGCTGGGGCAAATATACACATGTGAGCTGGAGGCGGATCCAGGAGAACAAGATGTGCACGGAGCAGCAGCCGGGTAGAGGCTGCGTGCGCATCCTGTAGAGCCGGATGTCCTCGCGGCAGTACCTTGCAGGGCAGTGCGTGCAAGCTAGGGGCAATATATATTGATGTGAGCTGGGGCAAATATACCCATGTGAGCTGGGGGAAATATATATGGATGTGAGCTGGGGGCAATTATACCCATGTGAGCTGGGGGCAAATATACCGATGTGAGCTGGGGGCAATTATACCCATGTGACCTGGGGCAAATATATGCATGTGAGCTGAGGGCAATTATACCGATGTGAGCTGGGGCAAATATACCCATGTGAGCTGGGGGCAAATATACCCATGTGAGCTGGGGCAATTATACCCATGTGAACTGGGGCAAATATACCCATGTGAGCTGGGAGCAATATATATATCCATGTGAGCAGGGGCAAATATATCCATGTGAGCTGGGGCAAATATATCCATGTGAGCTGGGGAAAATATATCTATGTGTGCTGGGGCAAATACCCATGTGAGCTGGGGCGAATCCAGGAGAACTAGATGTGAACGCAGCAGCAGCCAGGTAGAGGCTGCGTGCGCATCCTGTAGAGCCGGATGCCCTCGGGCAGCGCCTTGCAGGGCAGTGTGTGTGTGAGCTAGGGGCAATATATATCGATGTGAGCTGGGGGCAAATATACCCATGTGAGCTAGGGCAAATATGTCCATGTGAGCTGGGACAAATATATTCATTTGAGCTGGGGCAAATATACCCATGTGAGCTGGGGGCGATATATATTCCCATGTGAGTTGGGGGCAATATATATCCATGTGTTCTGGGGCAAATTTATCCATGTGTTGTGGGGCAAATATACCTATGTGAGCTGGGGCAATTATACCCATGTGAGCCAAACAGCCACATCATTGGGAGCACTGGGCAGTCATACACCTAGTTATAAATAAAATGCATTTCCTCTTGTCCTAGTATTTTTTTCCATAACGCCTCCTCTGTCTGGTTTTAAAATTTTCTTTAAACCCACAATCTCCAAATTCCTGGGGTCTTGGTTATGTTTTATTTTAAAATGTTGAGATAAACTATGCTTCTCATAGCCCTTTCTTATATTCCAGAGGTGGTCTTGGAGCCTCCCGTTCAGGTCCATAGACGTTCTCCCTATATATTTTAAACCACATGGACAGGTTAGGAGGTATATTACACCTCTCGAGAAACAGGTAATCACTTCTTGTATTTTATATACCCACCCTTTCGATGTTTCAATTTCAGATATGATTCTTTTTTTGTTTCCTGTGAAGCGGCAACTCAGACAGTTGCCGCAACCGTGAAAGCCATTTTTTTATTCCAAAGGTGTTTTTCTTTTTCAGTTTTCTCGTATGTTCACTTTTAACCACATTGGACTTGATATTTCCCACCCCCCTACATATAAGTCGAGGCTTGGATGGTAGTAGATCTTTTAAGACTGGATCCTGACATAATATAGGCCAATATTTGTTTATTATTTTTCTGACCATTTTATTCTGCTTGCTGTACGTGCATATAAAGGGCGGACTTTCGTGCTGTATAGAACTTCCTGTTTTTTCATTATATGAAATCAATGGCTTCCTTTCTTTTCCCTTGATTTCTTCTTGTATATTATTTAGATGCTCTTTTTTGTAACCTTTTTCTTTGAACGCTTGTTTTAGTTTGGATGATTGTTTGACATATACATCCTCCTCCGTACAATTTCTTCTTACGTGTAGGAACTGGCTCCTGGGTATCCCTTCCCACCATTTAGGTAGGTGTCACTGTCCTTACTTATATAGTTATTTCAGTCCACCTTTTTAAAATAATTCTTGGTCTTCATCCTCCCTTCTTCTATATATATGGTAAGGTCCAAGAAATCGACACTTTCTTTACTCCATTTTGTTTCTAATTCTATATGATTTTCATTACGGATCAGATGTGCTATAAATTCCTTTAACTTTTCCTCTCCTCCATTCCATATGAAAAAAATGTCATCGATATACCTTCCATATTTGATTAGATGTTGATCCCAGTTCTTTAATGCTTCCTCTTCCCAGTATGACATGAAAATAAAATTCATCCTTAAATCTAAAGAAATTGTTAGCCAATATCAGCTGTATACCTTCTAGGATGAATTCCTTCTGTTCTAATGGGATATCCTCCATTTTTTCCAAGTAATATCCTACAGCCTGTAGTCCTTTCTCGTGAGGGATGATACAATACAATGATTTCACGTCGCTCGTGACCAACAAGAAATTGTCCTTCCACTCTATGTCTCCTAAGATTTGTAGTACGTTGATTGTATCTTTCAGATGAGTTTTCGTCTTACTGACTATAGGTTGTAATAGTCTATCGACATACTCAGAAATGCAACTGGACACTGAGTTAATTCCGGCCACTATAGGTCTTCCTGGGGGGTCTGTAACACTTTTATGTAGCTTCAGCAAATGGTAAAAAAATTGGAATTCTTGGATGGTCTATTTTCATGTACTGAAATTCCTTATCATTGAGAATTCCCATGGTTTTGACCTTATCTAAATATTCAAAGAATTTTTTGTTTATCCGTTCCGTTGTATCCGTAGGTAATTTTTCATATGTTTCCACGTCATCCAAAATTCGAAAAGCTTCAGCTTCATATTTAGCAGTAGCCATAAAAACTACCCTCCACCCTTGTCGGCTGGTTTTATCACCAGATCTGGATCATCTCTCAATTCTTTCATTGCTGCACGTTTTTTTTGTCAGGTTATCACCTTTATAATCCAAGTCTAGGTTGTTTATCTCATGTAATACCATTTTCTCAAACATCCTAATTTCAGTAGACAACGTCGACTGCGGGTAGAATTTAGATCTTTCCTTCAAGTCTGTATGTTGGTACACTTGCAAGGTCTCCTTCCTCTCTATGGGATTTTTGATGAAATACGTTTTAAGAGGATGGTTAAAAGGTTGGAGGAGACTTTAAACTAGTGGAAGGGGGGAGGGATACGGTAGCTTACAAAATGGAGACTAAGGAGGGTGGAGCCGGGGGGATGGGTAATGTCAGAACAGTGGAGGCATGCAATGTAAAGTCGCATTCAGCATGTGTGGGTAGAGACAACATTAAATGTATGCTTGCTAATGCAAGGAGCCTCAATAACAAGATGGGGAACTAGAGGCAATAGCATACACTAAGCAATACGACATAATAGGAATAACAGAAACGTGGTGGGATGAAACGCATGTCTGGGCTGTAAACTTAAATGGTTATGCATTGTTTAGAAGGGATAGGAAACATAAGAAAGGGGGTGGAGTATGTTTATATGTAAATCAGGATTTAAAGCCAAAGATTACACAACTGGAAAGCGATGAGGGAAATGTGGAATCCTTATGGGTAAATATTTCTTTGGGGAATAAACAGGGAAGTCAACTAATGGTTGGCATATGCTATAAACCACCTAATATAGATAATGATGAAGAAGAACAACTGTTAGAGCAAATTAGGAAGGCTGCACATCGTGGTAGCACTTTATTTTTTTTTCCAATTTAAAATTTTATTTTATGAATAAGTCAGCATATAATCAAACAAATGAAAGCAAGGGCCACGCAGGGCCATTCACAGCAGAAATACCACGTGTGAAAAAATAATAAACATCCCCCAATGGGGGGGGTCTCAGCATATAATAGAAATCAAGAGGGGGGAGGGAAGGGGGGTAGAAAATAAAATGGAAACGAAAAAGTCAGCATGAAATCAGCATGAAAAATAAAATGTCAGCATATAATCATCTTAAATCCGAGTGAAAAAAGAAACAAAAAGTCAGCTGTATACGTAGAAGAAACGTTGTCATCTTAGGGGAGCTCAGCATTGCAGTGTAGGCCGGGAACAGGAGCATAAAATGGCATCAAAAAAGTCAATCAGATAGGGTGGCAAAGTCGCCTCAACCTGTATCCCAGAACATAAGGGGGACCAAAGCCCCCGGCCAAACGTATGGGAGGCACCGTGGGACACCAGGGCCTTCAATCTCACAGCAGAGACACCGGGCCTCTCTCCACCGCGTGGTCCCCGTAGCCCCTCCAGCCATAGTACCTCGTCCACGAGGCGCGTACCGCGTCGTCCCGTTCTCAGCCATCTCTTCCCCCTCCGTACTTCGAACAGGACCTGCAGGCACCGTCGTCGGCCCATCCAGCGCCACGCGGTCCAGCGGCCCATGCCAAGCAGACTCACCGGGACCGCACGGCAGCAACAATTCCTCCTCCTCCCGCAAGGTAAGCCATACTCGCCGGGGGTCCGGGTCACCCTCCATGTCGCAGTCTTCTTCTACGGTCCCGCCACCAGGAACATCCAGTGTCCCTCCGAACTCCGTCGGCTTCATCCCCGGCGGGGGACTCGTACCACCGCAGCTTCTCAGCATGGGGACGTCGGTCTGGTCTCCCAGTTTCCACTCGTCATCCCGTTGCTTCCCCAGAACCTTCATCAGCCGGAACCATATACCCCGTGTAAGCGGGCTCTCTTCGTCTCCGGGCAGTGACGCGAGGCATGCCTCGAGGTCCTCCAACACGGCTCCCAACTGTCGGTGGGGGGGTGGACAGGCCAGCCATCGCCAGTCCGCATCCACCCCCACGAGCTCTGCCGTGGCCCCAGAAGCAGCAACTAGAGGATGGGAGCCCTTCATCCTCATGGCCTGCCGCCCCTGGAACCTCAGAAAGGGGGTCGAGGAAGGACCAGCACGTGCAGGCGCAGAAGCCCAGGCCCCAAGATGGCCGCCAGCAGGTTGAGCTCCGTAGGTACGTGGGGGATGTCTCTGGTCCGGAGAGGGGGACAAGATGGTCTCCGGACAGCTCTAGTCCATTGGCCAGCCATCCTGGAACCTTTAAATTAGAAAAATTCTCTTTTAAAATGTTGGCTGGAGGTCCCTAATGTTGGCAGACGTGCGGAGCTCCAACAATGCATGTCCACCTCCATTGGTAGCCGGACACACCCCGGTAGCACTTTATTATTGGAGATTTTAATTACCCGGACATTAATTGGGATAGTGGGACTAGTAATTCAGTAAGGGAATCCGGTTTATGAACCTTTTAAATGATACCTTCATGACACAACTGGTAGAAACACTAACTAGAGGGGATAATTGTCTGAACCTGGTTATAACAAATAATGTGGATCTTTTGTCAAATATTAATGTAAGGGAACAGTTGAGAAACAGTGACCATAATATGGTGTCTTTTGAAATAAACTCAAAAAACACATTCATAGGGGGCATGCTAAAACATATAATTTTAAAAAGGCCAACTTTATTAAAATAAAGGAAGCTCTCAATGTCATTGACTGGCAAAAACTTTTTCATGGGAAAAACACTGAGAATAAGTGGAATATCTTTAAATTAACACTAGAAAAGTACACGTCACAATAAATTCCACTGGTTAATAAATATAAAAGAAACAGACTGAAACCAATGTGACTTAGTAGGAAGGTAACTAAGGAAATGAAAAATAAAAAGAAGGCATTTAAAGCTTTTAAATTTGATAAATCCGAGGCATCCTATAAAGCATATAGGGCAGCCAATAAAGTATGGGGAAAAAAAAGCGATTAGATGGGCTAAACTAGAAAATGAAAAAGAAATAGCCAAAGAGAGCAAGACCAACCCTAAAAGATTCTTTAGGTACCTAAATTCTAAAAAAAAAACAAGAGTGAAAATGTAGGTTCACTAAAATCTGAGTCAGGGTTATTGTTAACTGAAGACCGAGATAAGGCAGAAATTTTGAGTGATTATTTTTCTTCAGTATTTATCAAAGAGAAACCTATAACAGTAGACATCAAATTCATTAATAAAAACTTACTAATACAAAGTGACTTGTTGACTCAGGACAAGCTTTTGCAGCAATTAAACAATGTGAATGTGAATAAAGCCCCAGGGCCAGATGGAATTCACCCGCAAGTACTGAGGGAGCTATGTGTTGAAATACGTAAACCCAGAGGATTGGAGAAAAGCTGAGGTGGTCCCTATATTTAAGAAAGGTTTAAAATTCGTGCCTGGGAATTATAGACCTGTGAGACATCTGTGGCTGGGAAAGTATTTGAGGGGTTACTAAGGGATAATATTCAGGAATTTATTGGGAGGTATAATGTAATTGGCAAAAATCAGCATGGTTTCATAAAACACAGATCATGTCAGACTAACCTAATTACGTTCTATGAGGAAGTAAGTAGAAGTATAGATCAGGGGGTCGCAGTGGATGTGATTTACTTGGATTTTGCCAAAGCTTTCGACACAGTTCCACACAAAAGGTTACTATTTAAATTAAGAAACATTGGTCTAGATGAAAATACTTGTTCTTGGATAGAAAACTGGATAAAAGATAGGGTAGAGAGAGTGGTCATAAATGGTCCATTTTCAAGATGGACATCAGTGGTAAGCGGTGTCCCTCAGGGGTCTGTTATAGAACCAATACTGTTCAACTTATTTATAAATGACCTTGAGATAGTCATTGAAAGCCATGTATCAGTGTTTGCAGATGACACAAAACTAGGAAAAGTAATACAATGTGAGCAGGATGTTACTTCGCTGCAGAGGGATTTAGATAGATTGGGGGACCAGGCACTTAAATGGCAGATGAAATTTAATGTAGATAAATGCAAAGTTTATCCAATTTGGAGTGAAGAACACACAAGCAACTTATACCCTAAATGGTACGGAGTTAGGGAAATCCAAGCTGGAGATGGATTTGGGAATAATCATAGACTTCAAACTAAGCAACAATGTGCAATGTCAAGCAGCAGACGCCAAGGCCAGCAAAGTATTGGAATGCATTAAAAGGGGAGTTCACTCTCGGGATGAAAACATAATTTTGCCTCTGTATAAATCAATGGTCAGACTACACCTCGACTATGCCGTGCAATTTTGGGCACCTGTCTTAAAATAGGGTATTATAGCGCTAGAAAAAGTGCAGAGACGGGCAACTAAATTAATAAGGGGAATGGAAGGGTTAAGTTATGAGGAAAGACTAACAAGCTTAAACCTGTTTAGTTTAGAGAAACGGCACCTTAGAGGGGATCTGATAACCTTATATAAATATATACGGGGCCATTATCAACCATTGTCTGATAACCTATTCATTAACAGGACTATACACAGGACACGGGGTCATCCAGTTAGACTGGAAGAAAGAAAATTCAGTCTAAAGCATAGGAAGGGTTATTTTACGGTGAGAACAATAAAGCTGTGGAATTCTCTGCCTGTTGAGGTGGTTGGGTCAGAGACTGTACAGACTTTTAAAAAGCGACTGGATGACTTCCTGCAGACACAGAATATTAAGGATTATAATATTTAATATGCTGGTAAAAGCTTCTTTATCCAAGGAGAAATCTGACTGCCATTCTGGGGTCAAGAAGGAATTTTTTCCCAGTATGTTGCATATTGGCAAGCATTTCAGACTGGGTTTTTTGTCTTCTTTTGGATCAACAGCAGTAGGTGATGTGGGAGAGGCTGAAACATAGAAACATAGAAACATAGAAAAATGTCGGCAGATAAGAACCTTTCGGCCCATCTAGTCTGCCCAATTACATGGATACTTTACCTGGATTTATCTTTTGTTTAGGATAGCCTTATGCCTATCCCATGCTTGCTTAAATTCAATTACTGTTTTGGCCTCTACCACTTCTACTGGAAGACTGTTCCATGTATCCACCACCCTCTCAGTAAAATAATGCTTCCTGATGTTACTTTTAAACCTTTGCCCCTCTAATCTAAGACTATGTCCTCTTGTTTTGCTATTTTGTTTCCTTTTAACACGATGAACACGATGAATGCATGTCTTTTTACAGCCTATGTAACTATGTAACTATGTAAAGATTTAATTTTTGTATGTCTACATAAGACCCAAATTTGTCTAGGTTTCTTGAGGGTGCAAATTTTAATCCTTTCTTTAACACCTTTTCCTGTAGTTGGGTTAATTTTCTCTTCGTTAGGTTGAAGATTCCTCCATTCACTTCTGTCTCTCTCTCTTTCTTTCTCCTCCTGAGTTTTCTCCCTGCCCTTGTTCCTCTTCTCATCTTGATCTTTTTCCAGGGGTTCCTCTTCCTTCCCCACGTTGATTCCAGGGTACCGGCGGTCGGGTTTTCGGACTCACCTCCCAAAAATCCTGTCCCCCTTCTTGGTTCTCTAGGGCTTTGTACCTATTCTGGGTTTCAAAACTCCCTGTGTTGTTTCTCATATTGCCTCTTCGTACTTGTCCATTTCATTCTCTTCCTTCATACTGATTGTATCCTGAATCCGATGTATTCCAATTTATATGTCTTTAATTCCTTGGGGTACGTGGATTTATAGCCCCTTGGGATGATCTCCTTGGTTCCTGTCTGTATGGTACTTTTTTCCATGTATACTCTCCTGCCTTTACAGGTAATGTTTTTTTTCTGGATGGTTGGGTGTCTTTGGTGTCTAATCTTTGAATCTGTTTTCCTTCCCCAAATCCTCCAGTTTCCAAACTTTCCCTTTCCTGTAATCTTCTAAGTCTTGTAGATATTTCTTTCTTTTAATTTCTTTTATATTACCTTCCAACTTCTCCAAGGATTTCTCCATTTTCTCTGAGAAAGTACCTCTCTCTTCTTCTTTCAAGATGGTTACCAGGCTTTCATATTCTTCCTCTATTTCTTTGTTAAGAACTATTAGTTCCTCCTGTCTTTCCTCGACAATGGCCTGCATGGTTTGGAATGAAAATTTTTCTAACATTTTCTTCCACTTTTCCATGAAGATCTCCTTCTCTCTTCCATACGCCGAACTTTTTGTGTACCTGAGACCTCTTGGTACCATCTTATCTTTAAGATATTTTTCAAATGTTCTAAATTCCCATTTTGCACGAAATTCCTTTTTCAAGTTCTTTTCTACCTTATTCATAAATTTATTTTTGTCTAATACATTAGACTGCAAATTGTTCCCAGAGGTCTCATCCTACTAGAAATATATCTTCTTGGCTTTTGCCAAACATATGTCTGAATTCCATCTTTCCTTAATTCACTATTTAGTTGTGGCTGCCCTCACACCTGAAAAGGGTATAGTAAATTGATGGCAATATACGGGTTTGGTGTGGTTAATTAGGTGCCTAATTAAAGAGACCTTCGGAATATTTAATAAAAAGAGGAATTTTTAAATGCTGCTAACTCCGGATAAGGTCATCCACCCTATTATGGATTGCCTCAGGATTATTTTAGAACTAATTGGGTCCAGAGAGCGCAATATTTTTAAGTATATACATTTATCAAATGTCACCCTTTGTTATATACAGAGAGTGCTAATAATGTGCTTTGCATTTGGAAGAGAGCATAAATTTATACTTAAATTTTCTGCAGCATCTTGCTCCATAGTTGAAGGCAGCCTGGACTCCTGTATTTACTCCTTGCAGTAGTTGGTCTGTATCTCAGTTGCAACCTCAAAAAACATGCACTTAGTCAATATAAAACCTAAAAAATTTATTACATTAAAAGGCATTTAAAAGATATATAATCATGTCCTAGGGGCCCGTGGGCCAATTGTCCCAAATAGTAGTGCTGGGATACGCGTTTCGTCAGTCGCTATGCCTACTTCCTCAGTCCCAAAAAGAAAAATATGTCTAAGTGCTTGCTATGTGCTCGAAGTTTTATAGTTCCACTTAATTAACAATCTCCTGTGGAGTTCCAAGATGGCGTTCAGTTCACTTCCTGTGTGTGGACCTCAGGGTTCCACCACCAATAGTGTCCTTCTTATTTGGCTTGAAGTGCAGTCATATGGCATCCAACGGCTTCATTTCCCCTTCCTGGTGTTCCAAGGGAAGAAACGGCAACCAGAAGTGACCTCAACTGCAGAAACTAAACCGGAAAGCACGTAGGACGAGTGGGAGACGTCAAGGAAGTAAAGAAGTGATGGGAAGACGTGTCAGCAGAGGAGGACGCCGACAGAAGGACACTGCCAATTAGACTCAAAACTATATATACATACTGCATACACTGACTAGCATTATTCTTGATAAAGTCATTATAGATGAAACGCATCAAATACATGCCATTATTGTTTTTATATTATGGGATTTTTTAAATAAATTACTGTAGCTCTGCTTTAAAAAACTGTATTCTGGTGCATTGAATTATTGCTGCCACCAGAGAGAGACAGAGTGGAGACATTATGGAATATGCTGGACAGAGCGGACTCCATCTCCCATCACCCTTTGTGTGAGGACAGGAAGTGGGTGGTACAAAGAGGAGGATATACTGGGGAGCCTTGTGTTTGGCGTGGGGAGAGTGAGCGGAGCAGTGAAAGGTGGAGGATGCACGTTGGAGCTGTCAGGGATTGCAACCAGGCTGGGGTTCAGACGCTGTCTTACTGGTGCTGGATATCTTGACAGAAATCGTGCTGTGACCTACCTACCCAGCGCTGAGAGGTTTGGAGGACAAGCTGGTTCCGACAGGACCCTGTGTTAGGAGGCCGCGCTGATCTATTGGGAGTGCAGGCGGCGGATCGATGGTTCCAGTTGCGGAGATTCGGCAAGCGGGGAGCATATTCGTTGGCACAGAGTCCCAGTACACAGCGGAGAAAGATCCTTTGATTGAGGCATGGAGTGCTGGACAGTTCTGTTTGACGGATGGGTGAGAGGCCTCCAGGCCACAGTTCCAAAACAGAAACGCATGCTTACAATATTGTTTAAATTCACAGGGCCCCAGCAGTGACTAGTCGAAGATTGCTCTTCACTGGCCAGTCGAACACAGTACCCGGGTACCCTAAACTTGGTATATATATATATTTTGAGCTATTTTGCGGGACTTACACTCCAGAACTGAGGGGGTTAATCGTTCTTTGTCCGCCACATGTTTTTCCCGTGTGATGCATCCTGTAAAATCCATTCAACCCGCATTTATATTCTATGACACTTTATCTTTTAGTAAAGTATATAAAACCAGAAATTCCATAACAATGCTGGTGTGTAATAATTCCTAGTGCGGTGAGACTATCCCGAGGTTTATTCAGCGGCTCTTCCGGGGGTTAGCGCTACATGTGGGGGCTCGTCCGGGATCACAGTCTCCGTAGTATACCGCAATTAGGGGGTTAATATGGATCCAGAAGAAGCAGCAGAGTGGTGTAAAGCACAAAATGGCCAGTTAGGGTTGAGTGTAGTAATGGACATTCCTGCAGGCACCTGGGCAGAAGAACAGGTCCGCCGGGCTGTGGCAGCGTTGGCACCTGACCAGCATGGATTCATAGTGGACGTTAAAGTGAACCCATATGTCTCACACATATGTTCTTTTTGAGTGGAGAAAGGGTGTTCCAGTGTGTTTTCAGGGCGCGAGTGTGAAGCTAACCGATGATGTGGAAGTTCAACTGGTCCAGCCCAGTGCGCCACGTGGTGATCCCGCAAATCTTCCCGCGGCTAGCCCAACAACGTCAAGTCACAGGGTACCGGATACTACTTCTACCCCGGTGACAGGGTTCCCTCCTGTTGCATTCTTTACCGCGATGGGAAAACTGGTGGAAACATTAGCCCAAAACTCCACTGCGTCTGCCAATTATGGATATCGCAAGTTACGGTTTTATTCTGGTAAGGTCCCTGTGGCAGCTGGAGAGGATGACTTTGAAACTTGGATAGATCAGGCAGTGCAAGCTGTGGAAGAATGGGAAGTTGCTGACACCGTGAAGAGACAAAGGTTGATTGAGAGCTTAAGAGCTCCTGCTTCAGATGTCATCAGAAATCTAAAAAGAGACAAGCCAGGCTGCCCTGCTGCTCAGTATCTAGAAGCTTTACCGGAAATTTTTGGAGGAGTGGAGGATTGTGCCGAGCTTATCCACAGGTTCTCTCACACCTATCAAAAGAAAGGTGAAGAATTGTCCACCTATGTCTGGCGGCTGGATAAAATCATTCATCAGGTTATTCTAAAAGGAGGCATGGAGACGAGTCATGCAAGCAAAGCTTTGATGGATCACATTTTCAAAGGAGCACTCCACTGGATCCCATAATGTTGAAATTTCAGACTAGATATACCAGAGCAAGAGACTGACCTATTCCAAACTGGTCAAAGCTATCTGAGAAGAAGAGGCTTTAATTAAGGCTAAAAAGGTTGCTAATGCTTCACACACAGTTTTCACCGCAGAAGTAGGAACTCTCTGTGTAGCGGACATACAGACCAAAAGTGCTGGCTTTGAAAACTCAGATGTCGCAAATGATGGAGTTGATGACATTGCTGTCGGCTAAGGACACCAGAACAGAGGGGGTTGCTGTAGCCTCCAACAGGGGGTCTCCAAGTTAGCCGCAAGAAGAGAATATGCCCACACTCTCGAGGAAAAATTTTTTGGCTGCGGGGAAATCGGCCATTTCAGGGCTCAGTGCCCAAAAGAGAGGGCCGAAAAGAAACCGGTCGAAGAACTCCTGAAGGCCGTGGAGAAACTGTTGTCTACCTTGCAAGCGGGAAACTCCAGAGGGCCCTGGTGAGGGAGCAAACTAGGCGCCCGACTGTCGAAAACCGCTCCAATTTTCAAGTCCAAAATGGAAGGCCGAGAGGGCCCAGATCCGTGCCAAATGCTGTGTCTGTCAGGACTGAAAGAGTTACTCCCTTAGTATCCATCCTATGTCACGGGAAAGCAATGCACACCCAAGACCTCAACGGGTCAGGAAGAAGGTTAGAGTGCAACGAACTGGGCCTATACCTCCTGCGGCTACAAACAAGTTTCCTGACCAGCTGATAGGTCCTTCACCCGTCGTGTCAATTCAAGTAGAGGGAGTCTATACTAAAGCTCTGTTAGACTCAGGTGCCCAAGTGATGCTGATTTATTGAGACTTCTATGAGAAACACTTGAAGCACCTGCCCTTGAAAAAGCTAAATGACCTTGAGATCTGGGGCATCGGAACTGAGACGCTTCCCTATGACGGATATCTACAGGTGTAGTTGGAATTTGGATCCGAAGTCGTGGGACAGTCTGGAGACTGTGATGCCTTGGCCATTGTGTGTCCTCGCCCTTCAGGGGCCAGCCGAAGTTCTATAATAGTGGGGACAAATACTGTTCTGGTGAGACGTCTTCTGACTCCAATAGTGATGGAAGAAGGTACTACCAAAGGAGTACATCTGATGTTACGTCCGGTCTATCAACGAATGGTCGAAGAACAGAAAGCACCTGCCGAAGTGGGACATCTATGGAGATTGGGAGGAACAGAGAAGGTTCTACAATCAGGTGAAGTGGCGAGCTTCTGGGCTTCAGTCAAGTTGTACGAATCACAACTGGGTCCTTATGTGGTACTGGAAACTGATCCCAGTCGTGGGAGTGAGGCCAGAGTAGAAGTAATCCCTGAGATAATCTCTACAAGAGCTTTGAAACGGACGCGAGGAAGAATTTCCGTCAGTGTATGTAATCTGTGTATGTATCTGATTTTCCAGTGGTCCTGAAAGCACGAATGCCCCTCAAACAAGTGGCTTCTGTTACGCCTCTCTCCCCTACCGATTTAGGGGGGAGGGGTGAACAAAGAGATTCCAGCTGACCGATTCTATCCTAAAGACGCTCCTATCTCACTTGAATGGAAGAAACGACTACAGTCCCAGACTCTAAAGTGGAAGGACTTGTTCTCTAAGGATGAGTTCGACGTTGGATGTGCTAAGAGTACTGAACATCGCATTCGACTGCAGGATGACAAGCCATTTCGAGAAAGGTCAAGACGAGTTCCGCTGTGAGACTTGGATGGTCTATGAGAACAGCTGGCTGAACTACAAAGGACTAAAGTGATACAAGAATCCATGAGTCCTTATGCTTCTCCCATAGTGGTGGTTTGCAAGAAGAACGGTTCTATTCGTTTATGTACAGACTATCGCATGTTAAATCAAAGGACCATTCCCGATCAGTATGCTACTCCTCCAATAGAAGATGCCTTGCAGTGTTTGTCTGGAGCAAAATGGTTTAGTGTACTAGACCTGCGAAGTGGGTATCATCAGATACCAATGCATCCTGAAGACAAAGAGAAGACTGCGTTCATCTATCCACTGGGGTTCTTCGAGTTCAATAGAATGCCTCAAGGCCTCACGGGTGCTCCCGCTACATTCCAACGGTTAATGGAGAAGACGGTTGGAGACATGAACCTGATAGAGGTGTTATTGTATCTAGAATGACCTGATCATGTTCGGAAAGACTTTGGAAGAACATGAACAACAGTTGGAGAAGGTCTTGAAGCGGCTCCATGAAGAGGGGTTGGAACTGTCCTTGGAGAAGTGTCAATTCTGTTTGCCTTCTGTCACGTATTTGGGGCATTTCGTCTCTGCGGAGGGCATCTCAATGGATCCTCGGAAGTTGGAAGCCGTAGCTTCCTGGCCTAGACCTCGAAATATTACCGAACTTAGATCCTTCCTGGGGTTCTGCTCATATTATCGAAGATTCGTGAACGGATTCGCCAAGATAGCTCAACCTTTGAATAAATTCCTGCAGGCAGAAGAAGTTGGAGAATACTCGAGGGCCCCTAATCAAAATTCGTCTGCTCCAGGGCCTCGGAAGGTGCGATAATTGATTCAAGAAGAATGGACTAATCAGTGTGAAAGTGCCTTCCTGAAGCTGAAAGCGAGTCTAACTCGAGCTCCTGTCCTGGCCTACGCTGATCCTCATAAGCCGTACGAATTGCATGTGGACGCCAGCAGAGAACGTCTAGGGGGAGTCTTGTATCAGGAATATGATGGTCTGCTGAGGCCTGTAGCCTATGTGAGCCGAAGTCTTTCGCCTTCAGAGAAGAATATTCCTACTCACAAATTGGAATTCTTGGCCTTGAAGTGGGCGGTCATGGACAAGCTGAAAGATTATCTCTATGGGGCCGAATTTGTGATAAAGACCGACAACAATCCTTTTACGTATGTCCTTACTACTGCGAAACTGGATGTGACAGGACATCGGTGGTTAGCCGCTTTGTCGGGGTTCCGGTCCAGCCTCAAGTATCGCCCTGGAGTAAATAATCGAGATGCAGATGCTTTGTCAAGAAGGCCCTATAATACAGAATGGACTCAGTTGACTCCTGATGGGGTGCAAGCCTTATGTCAAGGGGCCGAGCGCCGCGTCAAGGGAGCGATTGGAGCAGAAGCTATAGGAGTTATGGCTGCGGGCGTTCCAGAACTTTATTGTAATCCTACACAACTGAGGAGTGAAAGCTTACCTACTCTCTTGAAACAGGACCTGAGAGCAGATCAAGCTGGAGATCCCCTGATCGGATTGACAATGAAAGCAATGAATGCGAGTCAAAGGGGATTTATGCTGACTAATTCCCCCGAAGGAGCTCGATTGGTCTATAAAGAATGGGAGCGGCTGAAGATGTTAGATGGGGTGGTCTACCGAAGGGGCCTCTCGAACAATGCTGAAAAAACACAACAATTGTTCCTCCCAGAGAAGCACAGAGAAAGTGTGTTGAGAGCATTGCACGATGACCATGGACATTTGGGTGCAGAGAGAACTTTTAAACAGGTGCGAGACAGATTCTATTGGCCCTGTATGAGATCTGAAGTTGAAAGTTACTGCCATTCGTGTTTGAGGTGTATTCAGAGGAAGACCCTACCAACTTGAACTGCTCCAATGAGCCACCTGCAAAGTCAAGGACCCATGGACTTGGTGTGCATTGATTTCCTGTGCTTAGAGCCGGATGCTAGTGGGCAGGGAAATATTTTAGTAGTGACTGATCAATTCACTCATTATGCCCAAGCTTTCTCTACAAAAGACCAACGTGCTCCTACAGTAGCAAAAGTTTTAATGGAGAAGTTTTTCATTCATTACGGCCTACCACAAAGAATCCATTCAGATCAAGGCAGAGACTTTGAGAGCCGACTTGTCGGGCAATTGTTAGAAGTACTAGGAATTCAGAAGACTCAAACTTCTCCAAATCACCCCCAAGGTGGTGCTCAACCAGAAAGGTTTAATCACACTCTACTGAATATGTTGGAGACACTGTCAGCTAAAGAGAAACAGAGTTGGAGTCGTCACATAGCTACGCTGGTGCATGCGTATAACAGTACTGAGAGTGATGCAACTGGGTACTCACCTTATCGTCTGATGTTTGGAAGAGAAGCTCAACTGCCAGTTGATTTAGCTTTTGGCCTATCTCTTAACCAGAAGTCTGTCACTTCCTACAAAAATTATGTGGACAGACTCCAGAGAAACTTAGCTGCTGCATTTGAACAGGCCCGTTTGACCTCAGAAGGTAGATAACAGAGAAACAAGCGAAATTACGATTTGAGAGTTCGGGTACAGGACCTACAGCCCGGCGATAGGGTTTTGTTAAAGAACTTGGGTGTTTCTGCAAGGCACAAACTGGCCGATAAATGGAGTTCTCAAATTTACATTGTCTGCAAGCAACTGCCTGGTCTGCCAGTATACCAAATCCGCCCGGATGGAAAGGCCGGGCCTCTAAAGAACTGGCACAGAAATCATCTGTTACCTTTGAGAGAGGCGGTACGGATACCAGTTGGAGACAAACTTTCCTTGCCTAATCTGCCTGTTCCTTGTTCAGCTCCTGTTACTCGGTCTCAGCAGTTACGTTCTGTCGGAGAAAGTGAAGAACACAGTGAAGAAGAGGGCTGGTGTTTGAGCTGGCTGCACCCACCTGAGCCTGAAGAAGTTATTCCGGCATCTGATCAGTGTGAAAGTAGCCTGAGGCCTGATGCTCCAGAATTAAGACCTGAAGTACCTGAAACCTTGGAAGTTCCTGAAATTCTAGAAGATGTATCAACAGACTACAGTTCTATGCCTTCACTGGAAGGCTCATACTCTGAAGAGGTGTCTGCTCCGGTTGTAGAAGAGAGAATTGAGCCTGTAAATGTGGCCCTTCCACCTGAAGAGGAAATTGATGAATCTGAGCCTAAACGTTCAATACGGCCCCCTCAGAGACTTACATATGATTCACCGGGACATAGCACAGAAGAAGCGGCTACAACTGTGCGAAGGCTGCCTGAATTGTCTGCTATGCTGGCTGAGGTAGCTAGGGACATGAGTCAACTTGAGGATGTATATCTGACCCATTATATGTTTGCTACTGAGTCTGAATGTATTGATTAATGTAAATATTGCAATGTTATGTATCTGTTACACTCCCTTGGAGGGACCCAAGAGTTTAGGGGGGGAGAGTGTAGCGCTGCTTTAAAAACCTGTATTCTGGTGCATTGAATTATTGCTGCCACCAGAGGGAGACAGAGTGGAGACATTGTGGAATATGCTGGACAGAGCGGACTCCATCTCCCATCACCCTTTGCGTGAGGACAGGAAGTGGGTGGTACAAAGAGGAGGATATACTGGGGAGCCTCGTGTTTGGCGTGGGGAGAGTGAGCGGAGCAGTGAAAGGTGGAGGACGCACGTTGGAGCTGTCAGGGATCGCTACCAGGCCGGGGAGCAGATGCTGTCTTACTGGTGCTGGAGATCGGGACAGAAATTGTGCTGTGACCTACCTACCCAGCGCTGAGAGGTTTGGAGGACAAGCTGGTTCCGACAGGACCCTGCATTAGGAGGCCGCGCTGATCGATTGGGAGTGCAGGCGGCGGATCGATGGTTCCAGTTGTGGAGATTTGGCAAGCGGGGAGCAGATTCGTTGGCACAGAGTCCCAGTACACAGCGGAGAAAGATCCTTTGATTGAGGCATGGAGTGCTGGACAGTTTCTTTCGACGGATGGGTGAGAGGCCTCCAGGCCACAGTTCCAAAACAGAAACGCACGCTTGCAATATTGTTTAAATTCACAGGGCCCCAATGGTGACTAGTCGAAAATTGCTGTTTCGTTCACTGGCCAGTCGAACACAGTACCCAGGTACCCTAAACTTGGTATATATATATTTTGAGCTATTTTGCGGGACTTACACTTCAGAACTGAGGGGGTTAACCATTATTTTTCCCCCACGTGTTTTTCCCGCGTGACACATCCTGTAAAATCCATTCAACGCGCATTTGTATTCTATGACACTTTATCCTTTAGTAAAGTATATAAAACCAGAAAATCCACAACAGTGCTGGTGTGTAATAATTCCTAGTGCGGTGAGACTATCCCGAGGTTTATTCAGCGGCTCCTCCGGGGGTGAGCTCTACATTACTTTTATGGCTAAGAAGCTTGCTTAAGCGTGCTGGTTTGCCGATTAATACCCTATACCACGGAGGTGAGATCAACAACTGTGACACAACATCTTCTTACTGAAAATAATTTACCAGGATAAGATTGGAAAAATATGAAGCAGACCACCACTAAGATAAGTTTTCTTGCTAATTTTTCATGATAAGTGTACATGCAGTATATGTATATTCATTAGTCCAGAGTGCACCCAAACCATTTTTCATTTATTGCACCGAGTAAAGCCTAGAACAAGTGGGGAAAACACCAAAACCTGTCGAAATTAGCTCATTGCTTCTCCATAGAGTTCTTTTGACTGTACCACCAATTCCTTTAACCACACCCTTTCCATGACTTGTGGGAAAGAGATGCCAAGAAACTTTGACACAATCTCTTCTTGTAGGAATGTAAGATTATAAAATAAGAACCTCTGTTTAAACTGTGATGCTGCACTGTCACTGAAACACATTACCTCTTTGAGGTCTGCATTTTGTTTTATCAGATGGGCAAGAATAGTGGTCAGGAAAGTGAACTGAACAGAATGTTCAGTTACCAGCAAATGGTGATTCTGTTACCACCAATTATAATGTGGTGATATATTGTATACTCACCTCCTTTTGGTATTGAGATTCACATTGAGGAACCTTACTATAAACCTGAATGTCATGGTACAGAATTAAAATTTTGAATTGAGTATTAAAACTTTTGTATCTGAATCACCTTCATTATTGTATGTTTTTATCATCTAATCACAATCATCTAAGGAAACTACTTCACATTATTATTATTATTATTATTATTATTATTATTATGCTAACCCTTATTTGGAAGTATCAAGTATTAATTTTGTCAAAGATATTTTCATTGCATTATATGCAAATAAGTGAAAGCAAGTTCAATTCTTTTTTCATGAGTGAAACCTAATAGTTTAAAGTCCATGACGTGATGAACTATAAAGAAATGATAATTACGTTGCATTATTCAAATTATATAACACTTAAACTGACAAACAAAACAAAAATTAGATATGTGTGTTAATTTATATGTCCATTTTCTCACGGAATTGACCTTAAGCCATAATTGCCATCTAGACGTTTGCATCTTATAGTTCTTAAGTTCACTCCTAACCTCCTTCTTTATCAAGTCAGTTTTACACACATTAATTGAGGTGTTTAATTCTACCATTTCAGCCAGCAAGGATGTCAGCTGGGGAATTTTTCCAGTTTTACCCAATCCACTGAGCATTGAGAATATGGAAGCTTTCATTTGCATTGACACACATTTTAACAATCTCCTTCTCATGCAAGCAGTGAAATCCTCCATATCAGATTCCTCACAGTTATTTGCATGCAATCCCACCACACATCCCATAATTCGAACCCTATGAATGATGTCTTGCATTGTAATATGGGGGGGGGGGATGTGGGCTCTAAATCTGCATGTGAAGGGAACACATTTACCAGGGCCCGTCTGATGAAATACAGCAAAGGAACATTGTCTCTCACATATCTAACTCTCCTCAGGGCATTTATAACTTGGGGATGTAAGGTTAGCTGTCTTATGCACACAACTTCTTTTATTTTTTGTATACAAGATTTTTAATTAAGAGATATGGTCAGCATAGCAACAGAGTGAAATATAACAATACCTCTGCGAAAAACATCCCCGCCGGGGGGTCTCATCAGAGAAAGAAGTCAATATTCCGGGGGGGAAATAATCAAAACCGCATTATCTTCCTCAAAAAGCGTCAGATTGGGAAGGGAAAGAAAAAAAAAGGTGGGAGGGTGGGTAGAACATGCACCAGGAATGCCCCAGGGCCCCTAATATAAAAGAACAATAATGGGGGTGGCAAAGACCCATGTGTGCCCTTCCTGGCTCGCTCCCGAGTGTCTAAATGACTATGGGAGGCCATGGAAGTGTGCAGGACACTACGGCAGGGCATACGAGGGCCAAGTATGGCGGACAGAGCCATGGTGGCCGCCACAGTGGAGCGCCTCGAAACAGCTCTAAGACGCCAAAATAAGAAGGGGGATAAGTGGAGCTAGTCGCAGTCCGGTGCATGTATCAAAAAAAAAAGGGGGGCGCTTCAGGGAAAAAATAAACCAAGCAGAAATCTTCATATCACCGCCCAAGTCCAATAAAGTCCTCAGAGACAGCACGAGGGTAGCGGGGGGGGGGACAGAGACATCTGGACAAAGAGAACATGAAGGGAACGGGGAAACCAAGAACTTGTAACAAGTCAAAGTAACGGCAACCACGGGGGGGGGGAAATCGGATCAACCGGGCTCCAATCATTGGTCCCGAGGTACCACCGGTACCACTCCAAGCCCCAGTCTGGCCACCACGACTTAAGCTTCTTCCAGGGTCATCATTGCGAGGGTCTCCCCTTCAATGGCTATCAGAAGGGTGCCCAAGGACCCCCAGTGATAACAGATCTCATGCTGACGGAGCAGGGTAGTAGCCTCCTTGAAGCATCTCTGGGCTGCGAGCGGCAGGAAAGGGACATCACTGTCACTGGAATATGGTGAACTGGCTGGAGGCATAATTTATCTGGAAGGTAAGTCCCACAGCCGCCAGGATGCGGGCCTGCGTGGCCACATCCACCGCCACAACAATAATATCCCATGGTGCCTCAGCAGGAGCAGTAGCTGCTTTATGAATCCGTGCAGCCAATACAACTGGAGCTTGGTAAGTACCTCCCATGGTCGGCAGAAGATGTGCCATCAGGCCCACGACATACCCCAACAGTCCATCATCCTTCACGTTCTCGGGGACCCCCCGAAGCCGTAGGTTGTGCCGTCGATGTCAAGACTCAAGAGCCAGCACCACCGTGCTAAGATGGTCAACCCGTCTCTGGAGATCCGTGACTCTGGTATCAGTCACCGCCTGAGCTTTCTCCACCTCTGCAGTTCAGACATCCACAGCTTTGATCTTGGACTGGAGGGTCTCCACTGCTGAACGAACCTCCTGCAAATCCAGAGGCCGCAAAACTCCCCCATCACCTTGTGCAGGTCATCCACTGTGAGCGGGGGCGGCACCACCGACTGCCATTCGTCCGTTTCCAGCGTTGTAGCCAGGGATTCAGAGTCCTCCTCTGAGGAACCAGAGCAGGTGGAAGCTTTGCCATGTCGGTGCCGCGCTCCTCCAGCAACTACCACGCAAAGCGATTGCCGGATGTCCTGGAGGCGAAGGCCCTCAGCCTTCGAGCCTTTCTTCATTTTCTTCCCCACCTGGTCAGGCATAATCCCAACAGGCAAATGCGCGGTAAATCAGGGAAGTGTCTGCGTGTAGGCCGCAAGATGGCCGCCGTCCACTGCAGGTCGTCCAGTAAGGTAGCTCCATGTCCCGTCCTGATCTGCTCCTCAGTCCCAAAGTCAGCCTGCAGCTGCCCAGAGTATTCCCCCAGCTGGTTGAGGAGAGCTCGCCAAAAGAGAATCCGCAGGGTGGGCACAGCGCCCGACATCAGATGGCGTCACGGGGAGCTCGAAAAAATGGCGACCGCTCTTCCCTGCTTCCAGACACGCCCCCCATGCACACAACTTCTGATGCATTTAAAAACAGACAATCAGAATCGTCATCAAAAATTCTTAAAATCTATTTTTTCTAAGAAAGAATAGATGCATATTTAAACTGCCTTGCTCTTCCTTTTCTTAGTGCAGAGCATATAGCCACAATGGCATTGCCCATCACTGAGGAGGAGATAAAGAGGACACTGGGTTCGATGCAGCTTCAGAAAGCCCCAGGACCGGATGGTTTTACGGGACAATATTATAAAACTTTCATGCCTAATTTGTCACCTTTTATGTCCCGTCTCTTTAATGAGGCCAGGGAAGGGAAGACCTTCCCAGCAGAGTCTCTCTTGGCTTCAATAGTGCTAATCCCTAAACCAGGGAAGGATCCTGAGGGTATAGCTAATTATAGACCAATCTCTCTTATAAATACTGATATAAAAGTGTTAGCAAAAATCCTGTCTCTACGCCTGGACCCATACCTATCTTTATTGATCTCACCAGATCAGGTGGGTTTTGTTATGGGACGACAGGCATATGAAAATACGCGTAGAGCAGCAGATCTTATTTGTTTGGCTCATGAGCAATGCACACCCTCACTGTTTATATCATTGGATGCGGAAAAGGCTTTTCATAGGGCTGAATGGCCGTTTCTATTTACCTTGTTAGCACATCAGGGGTTCCCTCCATCTTTTAATCAGCTTATATCGGCCCTGTATGATTCTTCAGGAGCACAGATATTGATACCTGGGACAGAGAGGGTCCCCTTTCGTGTTTGGAATGGTACCCGCCAGGGGTGCCCATTATCCCCGGCTCTATTCGTTCTTTTTCTAGAACCTCTTTTACAGACTATTAGGGATGATCCGGGCATAACTGGGTTCGGGGTGGGAGAGTTACATTTTAAACTGTCAGCATATGCAGATGATGTTCTTATCTCTCTGACGAACCCCCAGAAGTCTGTTCCAAGGGTAATGGAACGATTGCAGGAGTTCTCAGAGATATCGGGATATAGAATCAATGTGGGGAAGTCAGAAGCTATACCAGTTGCGCTTCCCGCGTCCGTATTGTCTGATATCACTGCCTCTACTCCGATACAAATGGCTGAGTCAGAAATTAAATATTTAGGAATACGTCTACCAACATGCCCTAATAAACTGTATGATGCAAATTACCCCAGATTAATAAAGAATATAAAAAAGGACCTTGAGTCCTGGGATAAACATAATATTTAGTGGATAGGGAGGGTTAATTGCATCAAAATGAATGTCCTTCCTCGGTTGTTATATTTTTTCCAAACTTTACCTATTCCTCTCCTTATTACTGAATTCGATATGTTACAGCATGCAATAGACCAGTTTGTATGGGCCGGGAGGCGCCGTTGGGTGGCTAGACATACACTCTATCGCTCGAGAGCATTGGGTGGGCTGGGGTTGCCCTCACTCCTTTCATATTATATGCCACCCAACTGGCCCAAATTGTAGCATGGCATTCACCGAAAGGCTCTCGAAGATGGGTGGACTTGGAGTCGGGCCTTATGAGGCCCAATGCTCTCGATCAATGGTTATGGATAGGTCCTGAACACCGCCCATTGTTATGTACAGCCTGTCCTGCGGTTAAGAATTCTCTTTCAATCTGTATAAGTTAGCGGAGAAATGCAATTTAACCTCCTTTCCATCCCCATTAACCCCAATTTTTGGTAATAAGGAATTTGTGCCGGGTCTTCTATAGGACCGCTTCGGCACTTTCTGGACCTAGGTGTGTGCAGACTATACCAACTTTACCCCAATGGGTCACTAATCTCTATAGATGAAATGGCTACTAGATCAGAAGTGAGAGGGCTATCATTCTTGCATCTGTGGCAATTACAATCTTTTGCTACGCCCCCCCATGTCCAAGCAGCAGCTGTGTCTAATCCAACATTTTATGAGCACCTTTGTAAGAATTGCACATATCCGAAGGGACTAATATCTATTATATATAGAGAATTGACATCGTTGTTGGACTGGAGAGAATTAGCATATATTCGTGCATGGGAAAAAGATATAGGCGACAACATTGGACCCAGAAGACTGGCTGGATATATAGGACAGGTCATGCTCGGTGTCTGTATGTGCCTCCTTACAAGAACAGTCGATTAAGACTATTATGCGATGGTATGTTACCCCGGATAAATTAGCGCATATGAACCCAAATATCCCAGATGTCTGTTGGAGGTTATGTGATATGCGCGGTTCTTATTTTCAGATGTGGTGGACCTGTCCGTTTATGGTATCATATTGGAGGGAAATACGGGATTTGCTGCAGTCAATATTGCATAAATCTGTTCCTATGGACCCTTGGGAATTCCTGCTCTCCAGACCGGTCACAGGGTTTACGTTTCATGAGAATAGGTCAAAATCACATTGGCTGCTAGACGAGCGGTGGCAGAGGTTTGGCGACAGCCACAAGTACCAAAGATGGCTAAAGTCTATGCTAAAATTAGGGATACCCGGGTTATGGACGAGCTGACTGCGTTGGTCCACTTTACATTACCTTCGTATAATAAAACCTGGGGGCCATGGCTGGAGTCAGGACTGTAGCGGGTTTATATTTTTTATTTTGCCTATTTTTCTGTTTTGGATTGTATTTATACATATGTCTATAATATTATAGATGTGTATACGGATGTATATATATTATATATTTACAGTTGTGTTCAAAATTATTCAACCCCCAATGCTGTAAAGGGTTTTAGGGAATTTAGTGTACATTTGTAATTGTATTCAGAATGAAATCCTACAAGGACTTTTTAAAGAACCATATGCAACTAAAATGACATCAATTGGTTTTGTAATACAGTAGTAAATGTTTATTTTGTGAATTCTTCATTGACACAATTATTCAACCCCTTAAAGACTACCACTCTGAAGAACAGAGGTTCATTCAAGTGTTTTCAATCAGGTATTGAAAACACCTGTGGATGTCATGGAGCAGCAATAAAGCATAATAAGCACCAATTAGGCAGCTTTAAAATGACTGTGATACTCAGCTCCTTCTAGACATTTACTGGTGTGGTTACAAACATGGTGAAGTCAAGAGAATGGTCCAGGAAGACAAGAGAAGAGGTGATTACTCTTCACAGGAAGGGCAATGGCTATAAGAAGATTGCAAAGATGTTAAACATACCAAGAGAGACCATAGGAAGCATCATTCGCAAATTCAAGGCAAAGGGCACTGTTGAAACGCTACCTGGTTGTGGCAGAAAGAAGATGCTGACTTCGACTGCTGTGCGCTACCTGAAGCGTAGAGTGGAGAAAAGTCCCCGTGTGACTGCTGAGGAACTGAGAAAAGATTTGTCAGATGTGGGTACTGAAGTTTCAGCTCAGACAATACGGCGCACACTGCGTAATGAAGGCATCCATGCCAGAACTCCCAGGCGCACCCCCTTGCTGTCTCCAAAGAATAAGAAGAGTCGACTGCAGTATGCCAAAAGTCATGTGGACAAACCACAGAAGTTTTGGGATAGTGTTCTGTGGACTGATGAAACAAAATTAACCTGTTTGGGCCCATGGATCAACGCTATGTTTGGAGGAGGAAGAACAAGGCCTATGAAGAAAAGAACACCTTGCCTACTGTGAAGCATGGCGGGGGGTCAATCATGCTTTGGGGCTGTTTTGCTTCTGCAGGTACAGGGAAGCTTCAGCGTGTGCAAGGTACCATGAATTCTCTTCAGTACCAGGAGATATTGGATGACAATGTGATGCAGTCCGTCACAAACCTGAGGCTTGGGAGACGTTGGACCTTTCAACAGGACAATGATCCCAAGCATAGCTCCAAGTCCACTAGAGCATGGTTGCAGATTAAAGGCTGGAACATTTTGGAGTGGCCATCGCAGTCACCTGACTTAAATCCGATTGAGAACCTCTGGTGGGACTTAAAGAAAGCAGTTGCAGTGCGCAAGCCTAAGAATGTGACTGAACTGGAGGCTTTTGCCCATGAGGAATGGGCGAAGATACCCGTAGATGGCTGCAAGACACTTGTGTCAAGCTATGCTTCACGTTTAAAAGCTGTTATAACTGTAAAAGGATGTTGTACTAAGTACTAAGATTGAATGTCACTTGGGGGTTGAATAAAACTGATAATGATGTGAGCACAGAAAAGACATTTGTGGTTATTTCATTATAAATGTTATGTTATATTTGTCTGACCTACACGTGCCTCTTTGATTTAATTGTAAGCAAGATGACTGAATGATCAAAATCAATGTCAAACTGGCCAAAACACTCAATTTCAGTGGGGGTTGAATAATTTTGAACACAACTGTAGATGTGGGTTATTTTTTTTATCTGGCTTTGGCTGAGCCTCTTTCTAACTTTTTTTCGCTCTTTCTTTACGCTGTTTCTTTAGTGATGTTAAAAAAGAAAAAATGGATGCTTATGTTGTGCCTTTTGTAAGATAGTATGAATTATTATACTAAGGCAGGGTGATGTTTGTATACAAGTGATGTACTTTGATATGATGTGCATTCAATAAATTATGTTGAGAAAAAAAATTCTTAAAATCCACTCAGCTAAAGATTCACACTCCTTTTGCTTGTATCACTTAACAAGCTCATTTGATTCAATTATCCTCCTGGGTTCACCAGAGGGATACAAGTTGTCTAACTGTATTCAAGTTTAACTTTTATTTATATCCACATATTTTAAACCATTAGCACACACAAGTCATGACCACAATATTGTGTCTCATACACATAACGCCAAGCATTCCTGACGAGCCGTTGGAGGTGAAACACACCTCAGATGGGCGTTAGAGACAAGGACTGTCTTTTTTTAAAAAAAAAATCAAAACATTGAGCAATCCATTTAGATGCAGTGGTTGATTTAGAAGGGATCATAAATTTCAAAAATTTGTATTGAGCATTATGGAATCGGTAATTAGTATCCAATACCACTTTGCACCTTGATGTATTTGGAGGCTCTATATCAATCAACCAAAAATTTAGACCAAAAATTTGGGTCTGTTTTTAATTGTGGTCAGCGGTCTTTCTGTCTCACTTCTTTGTTCTTTTCCGTTTTCCTGTATCAATAATTGTGTTGGCCCACTGAGTTAGATATAATTGGAATAGATCATTATGAATATTTAGGGCATTAAATTAATAAATGATTCATGTTACATGCAAGAATTGAACTGTCAATTCCATATTGTGATTTGATTTTATTATGTGTGTGTTATGTGTATGAGACACAATATTGTGGTCATGTCTAGTGTGTTCTAACGGTTTTTAATATGTGGATATAAATAAAAGTTAAATTTTAATACAGGTAGACATCTTGTATCCCTCTGGTGAACTCAGGAGGATAATTGTATTTGTTACATAAGGGGTAGACCAGTGTTTCCCAAACCTGTCCTCAGGACCCTCCGCTTCGCCAGGTTTGCAGGATATGTGAAGCACACCACAGGTGATATGATTTGCTGCTCAGTGATTGCAGGATTCAGTCTGCATTTCCTCAAGGTGATCTGCAAAATCTGGCCTGATTGAGGGTCCCGAGGACAGGTTTGGGAAACACTAGTGTAGACTCTAGAGTCTCCTGTAAACACCTTATATGCTTATTCATATGCATCGATCAGGTTTTCCATAAAATTCAAGTTACGCATAATGTGTATGAGGGTGTCACAGAATTCCAACGTAATGTGCGGTGTGTATGAGGGTGTTACAGAGCGTCACAGTAATGTGCAGTGTTTATGAGGAACCAATTAGAGTGTTGTGATCCAGTATACTTGACATGCATGCTTGATCTTTGTAACAATGGTTGAATTCACACATTTCATTATATTATTTGATGATTATCTCTTAAAATAATAGACACAACATTTGAAATGGTATACAAAATATACAAGAAGGCACCTGGGATCCACTTTTGATATATAGTTAGGAAGGGGTGGAGCTCTAATAGGAAAAGGTGGAGCATAAAGAGGAAGGGGTGGGGTTTAAACAGGAAGAGGTGAGTCTTTGACAGGAAGGGCGTGTCACATTTAAATTAGGGGTGCACCAGTTTAGTCAGGCTTAGGAAAGCACAAAACCTAAATACGCCACTGGTTGGTGCTTAATAAATAATAATAAAAATTTACTCTGGACTTGCCTATTTAATGAAGACACACTCTTCCCATGATGCTTCTGCATCATTCATTGCTCGGTGTGTACCTGTGTGCAAGGAAGATGTCTGCTTATCAAGACTAACAGTGTCCGGGCAGACTGACAACTAATGGGGCCCCAGGGCAATAGGAGGTCCTGGGGCCACTTGTGCCATGCCCACAGAAGGTCAACCCCCCAAAAAATACACATAACCGACAAGAATTTATTTATTTACACAATTTTCTAAATAATGATTTTACTGAATTAAGAAAATCCAATCAGGCCCAACAGCGAATTGGAGAATCCATTGTTCCTCCTCTAGACTTGCAGATTTCGACCACACTACTGTAGCAGCCATCACCCACTCATTGCAGCTCTCCCTTCACCGCAACACAGAATGTCCTTGTGGCACATGTGGGAAGCTGCCGATCACTTTTTAGGTTTATACGATATTGTACGTTACTGATACACTTGTACACACAGCACATTACAGAGCTCCACAACAATAAAGCTCACAGTAATAAGCGGTGTGTATGAGCGTATCACAGAGCTCTACAGCAATAAAACTCACAGTATTGTACACTGTGTATGAGGATATCACAGAGCTCCACAGCAAGAAAACTCACAGTAGTGTGCGGTGTGTATGAGTGTATCACAGAGCTTCACAGCAATAAACCTCACAGACCAAACGCTAGCGTGACAACATCACTAGTAACAGAGTAGTAACTGGCAGCCAGGGAATTCAAATTCCCTGGCTGCTGGTGACACTGGTGGGATGGAGCAAATTCTTCCCTTTACCCCGTGTTTTAGGGAAAATGGGGGGGCTGAGGTGGGGGAAACTTATCACACCATCGTTTTAAAAATATAAAGTGGTCAGGATGTGTAAAGTGTTCCTTTAATGCTTCCTGTACTATTCAATATTATATTCAGTATTCAATGTACAGGAAGAATTAATATACAGTATAGTAACAACTATTAACCCCATCTATAATATAATTGAGTAAGGCTTGGCGTGTCCATCGCCAAGCCTTACTCTGCGCATGCGCGCGCAACCAGCGGCGGTTGGTTGCGCGCGCATGCAACTGCCGCGGCACGAGCCGGCTGTGCGCTCGCCGCGGCGGTTACAAGATGCACACAGCAGCTGGGTAGAGGCTGCGCTCGCAGCCTCTACCCGGCTGCCGCGCGCATCCATCCCCGAGCGGTGAAGGGAAAGTTCCCTCGCTTCCGCTCTTTGAAGGACCCAAGCCGCGGTCACGTGACCGCGGCTTGGGTCCTTCAACGACCAGAAGTGGGGAAACTTTCACTTCGAGCTCGGGAAGGAAAGTATGAGGAGCTCATGGGGCGGCTGTCCGAATGCCGATAGAGCATTCGAACAGCCGCCCCATGTCTGGTCTGGGGTCTGAGCTGGGGGGCATATAGCCATGAGAGGTGGGGGGCAAATATCCGAGAGGTGGGGGGCAAATATCCATGAGCTGGGGCATATATCCATGAGAGGTGGGGGCCAAATATCCATGAGCTGGGGCAGTATCCACGTGCTGGGGCAGTATCCACGAGCTGGGGCAGTATCCACGTGCTGGGGCAGTATCCACGTGCTGGGGCAGTATCCACGAGCTGGGGCAGTATCCACGTGCTGGGGCAGTATCCCCGTGCTGGGGCAGTATCCACGAGCTGGGGCAGTATCCACGTGCTGGGGCAGTATCCACATGCTGGGGCAGTATCCACGAGCTGGGGCAGTATCCACGTGCTGGGGCAGTATCCCCGTGCTGGGGCTGTATCCACGAGCTGGGGCAGTATCCACGTGCTGGGGCAGTATCCACGAGCTGGGGCAGTATATCCACGTGCTGGGGCAGTATATCCACGTGCTGGGGCAGTATATCCACGTGCTGGGGCATATATCCACGTGCTGGGGCAGTATATCCACGCGCTGGGGCAGTATATCCACATGCTGGGGCATATATCCACGTGCTGGGGCAGTATATCCACGTGCTGGGGCAGTATATCCACGTGCTGGGGCAGTATATCCACGAGCTGGGGCAATATCCACGAGCTGGGGCATATATCCACGAGCTGGGGCATATATCCACGAGCTGGGGTAGTATATCCATGAGCTGGGGCAGTATATCCACAATAGACTGCCCTCTGGGCAGGCTTTCCACCTTGTGGAAAATAAAACGGTACAAATTAGCTCAGTGCACAAAGGTAAAAATTAGCTCAGCAGTGAAGGGGTTAAAGTCGAGCTGCAAGAGTAATTTAAAGTTTGGTATGGATAGCAGCTCCAGCTGTTCATTTTAACAGTCCCACATGTTAAACTTAACAAGTGAGCCATTAAATTAACAAACAGCTTTATGTTTCCACTCACCAAATAATCTAAACTGTTTCTTGACGCAAAGTTTTCTAGATGTAGTTTCTAATTTCTTTTCAGCCATACTAATTTAGGACAAGAAACAGATGACATTACACAGATATATTTTTGTAGTTGGAAGGAATAGATCTCTTAAGTATCAGAAAATAATTTACCTGTGTTACGAGACTGCATTAGTCTCTTATTTGAAAGCAAATAAAATAAACTTATAAATATCTAGCAAACCATTTAGGTAGGTTATAAATAGGGATGGGCTGCCGGTTCGAATCTGTTCGAAGTTCGAATCGAACATCGGCCGTTCGACAGCTCTGCGAACATCAAACGTTTTGTTATGTTTGCCAAAAGTTCGAAAAAAAAATTGAATTTTTTTAAAAAATGCTTAAAAAAATCCTAAAAAATCTAAAAATAAAGAGACTCTTTACTGCAGAATATTATAAGCAATGGTTTATTAGATATTGAATTAAAACGGGACTATTTATAACATTGAAGCCTATGGGATAAAACATTCTTGTTGCTAAAACAGCAGGCAGACACGGCCCTCTAATCAGGCAGTGTAAAGGGCTGCCCGCCTGGGCCTCTCAAGGACCCCCTTGAGGAGCATGCGGCTGCCGGATGACAGAGCAGCAACTGCGTGGGCTTGCCGGCCGGGTGCATGTGGCAGAGAGGCGGCACAGGGAGTGAGCCACTGTGGCCACGGCAGATCCCCCCCCCCACAACCAGGATCCAGGGAGCCCCCACTGACCACCAGGCTAAGGTAAGGTGACAAATTTTTATAAAAAATAAAATGCGAGGACATTTTTAAATGTCCCCGGGAACATAAATTAAAACCTTTTTTTTTCTTTCGAATACTCACCTTATACCTGGATCCATCAACGACTGCAGCCTCCCGTCTCCCACGCTGTTAATAGCTGCATACACCGGCTCGCTGCGTGCAGCTTCTGAGAAGATACGCTATTAGTGTAGAGGGAGCGATGCAAAATGTCAGCCGGCTTCCCCGTTACACTAATAGCGTATCTTCTCAGAAGCTGCATACAGCGCACCAGTTAAAGCTTGCGTCAGACTGTAGAGGTGCTGCCCGGCAGTGTGAGGATTCATATGCTGCATTATTATACTGTAGAGGTGCTGCCCGGCAGTGTGCGTAATCATATGCTGCATTATTATACTGTAGAGGTGCTGCCTGGCAGTGTGAGGATTCATATGCTGCATTAATTATTCTTCTTACAAATTTGGTTACTTAACCCGTTTGCGTTTGGATTGTAATATTGTGACATCCAGGGCCCCGGGTGGCAATCAGGGGTGCCCCGGACGTATGGTGCCGCCAGCTGGCCGAATGCCAGGAGCTCCAGTGGCACCCGGCGCAGCTGTGAGTGATCAGGGGGCAGGGGATGGCGTGATGACCGCCGGGACCTTTAAATCAGGAGCGTGCTGTACACCTTGCCTTGCAGTGGAGTTTCATTCCCGCATCGCTAGCTTACCGAATTGTATACTTGTTACTGACCCTGCTTGTTCTGAGGAACCGATCTGTTGCCAACTTTGCCTGCCATTCGACTATTCTCTCTGTGTACTCCCTGCCTGTTCTATTTGCCTCCTGTTGCTACTGGTGTGCGACGATTCTCACCATATACAGAAAGCGCAGTACTAGTGCCTAAACATTGTTGACCCGGTTTTGTTATAACGACTACTCTCGCTCTGTGCCCCTGTCTGGTATATTACGCTGCTTGTTACTGCTGGTGTGCTTCCATCCTGCCATACACTAAAGTGCAGTACAATCTTATATCGATCTCAGTCTGTGGTGTATATTGCTGGTGCTGTCTCCCGGGCCTGTGTGGCTGCTAGAGGTTAGGTTTAGTGGTCCCGACCATCCTAAGGATCAGAGGGTTAGAGGTCTCTTACCAGGGATCCTACCAGGTCTGTCCTGGGGAATCATTACAAATATGCAGTGAACACCGCAGCAAACGTTAATGCTCACGCAAGTGAGCGTTAACGTTTGCGTTAAGATTGTAATTTTTCCCACTCGTTGTTGCTCAAACATTTCCCATGGCTTCAAATCGCGTTTAAACACGAACAAAAGCGGTAAAAATTAGCTGAAATGGCTCAGCACTCAGCAGTGAAAGGGTTAAAAACTTTTTTTTCATTGTTTCCTGTCCCCCAGGGCACTACCCGGACCCCCATACACCTTTTATGGCCAATATCTTACATATATGCCCTCCTGGAGGGCACCTTAATTTTCGAACGTTCAAACCCCATTGACTTGCATTGTGTTCGAATCGTGTTCACGTTCGAATTCAAACTTTTCAAATGTTTGAGTTCGAATGCGAATCGAACACGGGGGTGTTCGGCCCATCCCTAGTTATAAACTTCACTGTTGAATTTTGTTGGGAATCTGAGAAGTGCAGTCATGAAGTATATTAAAATCATTTGATGCCGAAGCTGTTATAACAGCCTATCTGCAAAAGAGTGGCATGACTATTATATGAAATTAACGTTTCAAAACTATCAAATTGCTATGAGCACAACTGCAAACCACTGCATCTTCTTCTTGGCTGCTATTCATTTTTGGGCTCACGTGCTCCGCTCAATCACACTCAGCTCTTGGGCAAATGCCACCAACAATGCCAATATCCTCTTTTAAGCCAAGCAAATTATTATTTATATTTCTCAATGTTGCATTCATTCTCGGTGCTGCAAAATCAACTAAACATAGGCAGATGGTGATGGATCTTGGAAGCTTTGCCTGAGTTATTGCTCTAGCATGTGTTTTATTTTCAACTGAGGCCAACAAAGCATTTAAGTATAAGTTTCCTTTTATGAATAAATCAGTGAGAAAACATTGCTGTGTTTTTCACATATGACAATCCGTCTGCCCACATCTTGCTTAGTTGATTTTAACACATCACTATCTGCAACTTCATTAATCTTCACATTAAATTAGTTAAATATTAACAACTTCAGAGAAAAATACTTTAGCTATACTCCTTATAGATATATTTAGGATAGCAAAAATAATGTAATAAAATAAATATAATTTTATATATATTTTAAACAAATAATAAACCAAACACTATCAAATTAGATAAAATTATTTTGAACAGGTTATAGTAATTCTAGATATCATTTTAATAGAATTTTTTGTAAGAAATGTGGTTTTGAGCAGAATAATTATATTCAGGCTGTGCAGTGTTAGTAATAATGCACAGGGACTTGTAGGTTATTCTACTATCATCATTATTACCCTGGACATACTTGAACACGGGAGAAATCTCAATGTATCCTTCCTGGTAAAATACTTTATAAATAAATAAATTATTATTATCATTCAGCAGCCTTTTATCTTTTACTATTATCAAGCTTAAATGCATACAATCTGACATGTGCTACAATTTTGTAATGCAATACATTTATTATTGTCAAACAAAAGTTAACAAAAACACATAAAAGTAAAATAACGGCGGAGCCAACTGCGGAGCATGGCGGACATGTTTTAGTCCAGCTCCAGACCAGACAGCGAGGAAAACGCAGATATCAGCCACCGGGGACCACACATACCCTCTCAGGTACCGCAATATCCCACCGGAATACACAGCCGTCACGATGGCCGCCGCAAAGGGGAAAAAAACGCCGGGAACGAAGGAGTTTTTCACTCCTAGGCCCAGTAAACGCCGCGAGGATGCAGATCCCCAAGATGGCGGCGGCTCCCCGTCCCACTCTCCAACTTCGGCGACAGGCACCTTTGAGGGTGACCTAATGGCGTTCACCACCCGCATGGAAACTTTATTTAAAGACTTTTCGTCCTCCCTATCAGCGCGCCTAGATACGGTATCAGCGGACATCCGCAAGGATATACAGGAAATCGGAGACCGGACTTCGCATTTAGAAAATAAAATGTCTGAAATGGCGGATGCTCATAACGCTACGGCCGCAGCAGTAGAATCTTTGGAAGCCAAACTATTGCAATGTACAAATAAACTGGCGGATCTTGAGGACAGGTCCCGTCGGCATAACCTCAAAATTCGAGGAATCCCAGAAACGATTCACCCCCGAGACCTCATGGCTTATGTAACAGATTTCTTTACGCACTTGCTTCCCGGAGTTGCGCATGACACGCTACTCATGGACAGAATACATCGCATACCAAAACCGCCGTCTGCCCCTCATAAAGCTTCTAGGGACGTGATTCTTAAGATGCACTACTATAAACCCAGGGAAGATGTCTTACGAGCGATGCGTAAACCAGAGAAATTGGGTTCCCAATACGAACATCTGGAAATTTACCCAGACTTCTCTAAAGCAACGCTGCAACAAAGAAGACTGTTTCGCCCGCTAACAACATCTCTACGAGAGGCTGGTATATTATACAGGTGGGGATTCCCCACTAAGTTGATTATTCTCCGCGAGGATGTTACTACAGTCCTCACATCTCCCACAGAGGGAAGAACAACCCTGGAGTCTTGGGGCCTTAAAATAAACGAGGATGCTCAAGACCGCAGGCCCACACTAAAAAAGGTGACACCGGATTGGCGTCAACGCTGAATGGATGAGCACGAAAGAGTCCCGCTTTTACAGATCCGCTCCTGATGTCGGACACCTTACTTGTTTTTGACCGAAAATCGCAGGACGGGTAAACCTGGTGGTTTAATGTTTGACCTCTTTGTCTCGCTGCTGGTGGCAGAAGGACCTACCCCCCCTTTTTTACGTTTCTCCCCCTTCTTAGTTAAGGGCACGGACGTCTCCCTGACAGGAGGCTCCGATGGAGAGTACGGCGTTCTGGAACGCACCAAGTTTTGTCGCTATATGGCGATGTTTTGTTTTGGTTTTATCCCCTTTTTCCCCTTTTCCCAGTCCCTGGGGGGTTGCAGTGTTTCTCGATCCTATGGGTCGCGCTCTTGGATGAGAGTTCTGACTAATTGTTTAAAATGTTGTTTATATGTCCCTAACATCTTTTTTGTAGCCCTTTATGAAGATAGTATCATATAATGTAAAGGGTTTGAACCTACCCGTTAAACGTCATTCTTTATATAGAGATCTTCGCACGTATGACGCTGATATCGTCTGCCTCCAAGAGACGCATTTTAGGAGACTGGATCATCCTAAATTGTATACACCTCACTATCACACCCAATTTCACTCAACTTATAGAGCTAAGTCTAGAGGGGTGACACTACTGATCCATAACAGAATTTCGATGCAGACTCATAGGATTATCACAGACCCCAGAGGCAGATATATTATTTTAATATGCACAATCAATGGCAGGGTGTACACGATAGTAGCAGCTTACGCCCCTAATAATTCACAAACGCAATTTCTAACGCATCTTTTCAACAAACTTACGGATGTTTTATCGGGAGATTTAATAATTTGTGGCGATCTGAATTTATGTATAGACCCAAAAACGGACCGCTCGGCCCCTACAAGCACTCAAGCAGGGAGACAGTTTTCACAGCTACACTCTCTCCTTAGACTCCACCATTTATATGACACGTGGCGCCTGCTTCATCCTACAGAGAGGGATTACACTTTCCGATCGGGAGTACATAATAGCTACTCACGCATAGACTATTTTTTACTACCATCGCATTTACTCTCTCGTGTCACCACATGTGATATTCTCCCCTTTACATGGTCTGACCATGCCCCACTACTCCTCGACATACGGGATGAATTTCACTCTCATGTGAGACCACCCTGGAGATTTAGCGAACATATATTAAAACACGAACCGGCGTCTATGGCGATTCAGGAAGCATTAACGAACTATTTTAAAGAAAACACGACCGAGGAGGTAGACCCTTTTGTTGTATGGCAAGCTCATAAAGCAGTCATTAGGGGTGTATGCATCCAGTGGGGAGCGCGGCTTAAAAAGCAACACACAGCACATCGTTTGGAAATTCTTAGGCACATACAAGACATAGACACCCAGAATAAATTATCCCCGACGACGGAGTTAGCGGACGCATTAGATGATGCCTTACGCTCACTTACTGACTTAGAAGCGGACAGATTTAATTCGACCATGCACAAGATGAAATCGCGGTTCTATGCGTTTCAAAATAAACCGGGCAGACTACTGGCTCGCAGACTAAAACCCCCCCCCGACCGCACAGGGCATCCCTCACCTCAAAACTAACAGGGGACTAATGCATAATCCATTGGATATTGCTAACGAATTCGCAGACTTTTACGAGAAACTGTATAACCTATCAACTGATGACAAGGTGACACAGCCCACACCCGATGCCATCTCTAGTTATCTCCATAAGCTACACCTGCCAAAATTATCCTCATCACAAATGACAAAATTAGCTTCTCCAATTTCTTTAGATGAAATTTCTGAAGTGATTAAAGGACTGCAAAAACGAAAAGCCCCGGGTCCTGATGGCCTTAATGGCCTATATTACTCGACTTTCACCTCTCATCTCATGCCGCATTTACACTCGATTTTTAACGATGCCCGGGAACAGGGTACATTCCCGACAGATATGCTACGGGCTCACATAATTACACTCCCTAAGCCAGGTAAGACCCCTGACGAATGTCGTAATCTCCGTCCAATTTCACTTCTTAATGTAGACATAAAAATATACGGGAAAATTCTAGCGAACAGACTACAATACATATTACCAACCCTAATTGGCCAGGACCAGGTGGGGTTTATTTCGGGTAGGCAAGGACCGGATAGCACAAAAAAGTTGATTAACCTGTTGGAATCCTTGAAACGAGTAGGTCAACCTTGTTTGATACTGTCATTAGATGCCGAGAAAGCTTTTGACAGGGTAAATTGGCTATTTCTTCATGAGACCCTTAAGATATATGGTTTTCCTCCCCCGATGTTGTCAGCAGTAAAGGCCTTGTATGATTCCCCATCAGCTACAGTTCTGACATCGGGATTTATGTCTGACGAATTTGTAATTACAAACGGTACAAGACAGGGGTGCCCACTTTCCCCATTATTGTATGCCCTGGTGCTGGAACCACTGGCACAGGCTATCCGACAAAATGATGACGTTAGAGGTATACAGATAGGTCCTACAACATATAAACAACAACTTTATGCGGACGACATCCTCCTGACGTTGACTGACCCAGAAGTCTCCTTATTGGCCTTATACCGAGAGCTAGAAACATACAGTGAAGTGTCCTTTCATTTAGTAAACTTACTTAAAACGCAAGCTTTGCCAATTAATATGACACAATCATTGCTGGATACTCTTAAAATGCAATATAAATTTGACTGGCGCTCTACTTATTTGGTTTATTTGGGGCTCAGAATTACGGAAGAACCCGAAGACCTTTTTCAATATAATTATGAACGTGTACTTTCTGAGATAAGATTGCTTATTCACAGATGGAGAATGAAGGAAGTCTCGTGGTTGGGTAGAATGGCGGCCGCAAAAATGATTATACTACCAAAATTATTGTATGTGTTCCGTGCTCTGCCTCTAAATTTACCCAGACATTATCTAGTCAAGGTTCAATCTGTTTTGACCTCATATGTCTGGAACAACAAAAGACCTAGAGTTCCTCGGAAGCTATTAAGTTACAGACACAGAGATGGAGGTCTGAACATGATACATGTGCAACATTATTATTGGGCATCATGCCTAGCATCCTTATCGGAATCCTTTCACACACACCCCACACCGCAATGGCTTACCATTGAGGCAGCATATATGGAAGGACATGATTTAACAACATTACTTTGGGTCCCTGTAAAAGATAGGCCGCGGATAAAATCCCCATTGACTAGTACATTGTTACATCTTAGGATATGGGATAAAGGGTTCGACTCATTCACAATGCATCATCCACTCTCTATGGCTACACCCATGGCAGCTCTTAAGTACCTACTTCCTCACGGAGATCACACTAGGTGGGTTCGATACGGAGTATTGAACCTTCATCATTTCTTTGACACGGCCTCCATTCTACCTTTTGAGACATTATGTACTAAATTCAAGGTTCCAAATGCAATGTTCTTATCATATATGCAAATACACTCTTACCTTAAAGCTCAGAAGCTCTTTCCTACACTGTCAGCCAAGGTTCCATTACTCTCGGAAACTGAACTTTTTTGTTTGGACTCTTACTCCAATACCAAAGCGATCTCGATGTATTATAGGGTGCTTAATACCCCACAAAAATCAGTTGTTTGGACATTTCAAAGAAGTTGGGAACGAGAGTTAAAACAATCTTTCACACCAACCCAATGGGCCACGGCTTATATGTTTGCGGTGGGGGCTACTCGATGCGCTACCTTATTAGAGACACAACGAAAGTTACTTTATAGATGGTACCTCACTCCAGACAGAATTAGAAAATATGCGCCGAATCATTCGGATATGTGTTGGAGATGTTCCCTAGTTCAAGGTTCTATGAGTCACATATGGTGGGATTGCCCCAAAATAAATGCATTATGGAAGGACATCTCGATTCTGGCGACCGAAGTCCTAGGCATGCTGATCCCTCACAAACCGGAGATCCTATTATTGGGTATGATCAACCTCCCAAAACCTCAAAGAAGGATGCTATTTATTCTCATCTCCACGACCTCGTTGCTCATAGCACGTAATTGGAAGACCACCTTAGTACCTACCAAAAAACAAGTTATTGACCTCTTAGACCAATATCGTGGATTTGACTCGAGGATTGTGGCATCGGAAGATATACATCCACCCAAATCGGATCCCTGGACACTTTGGGACATACACAAAATTTATGAAGCATGTGGGTTATGACCGATATACCGACCCTGGTACACAACTTTTACTTCAGTTTGGTTCTTTGATGGCTGCAACCCCCCCTCCCCCCCCACTGTTTATTTTTCAGTAGTAATGGTTATTTATGCACTTATATACTGTTTATCCTCTACTTCAAAGTAACTTTGTATTTTTGTGCTGACAGAAAAAAATTTCAATAAAAATTTATGTTTAAAAAAAAAGTAAAATAACAAGTAACACTTTGGTGTAGATAAAACAGGATAGAGATTTACTCCAAATGACTCATCACAAAAGCTACATCTATGAGCGCTTCCACACTCTTCTTTAGAATGTTACTGGTTAGATGGAGATCAATATTGAACAAGTGCCAAAAGAATCAATTGTAACAAAATTTAAAAGCTAGAGTCCCCATACTGAAGTGGGAAAAAAGCAAAAGTGAAATATTTCAACATATTCCCATTTTATTTCGTACTGTAAATAACCTGTTTGCCAGTAGATGGTGCCCTCTACTGTCAAATTGAGTTACAGCCATTGCAGCGGCAGCTTGATTTTTTTTCTTCTTCCCTGCATCGGCTGCTGAATACCCGCTGCCAGGGCATCATCAGCCGATTTTACACAGTTTTAGCTCTTTGGGCATTATGCCCACAGGGCTAAATCTTTGGGGGCACCTTCTGCTGCCGAAAAGCAAATTAAATTCATTTGCAGCAAATGCCTTTCATTTGCTTTTGGACTTCAGTTCTCCAGATCGGTATATCTTGATATTGAGGCACCAGATGGTGCCTTTGAAGCCCAAGATAACTTGTTCTCGGTGGTGAAGTGGTAACCAAATGCACAAAGGTCTCTGATATTCCTCGTGAGTAGGATAACTCATTTTCTATATGAGTAAATAAAGCATTTACTATATAAAATACAAATCAAAATATAATAAAATAAATCATTATAATCAGGCCCAAACTGGGACAAAAAATAGGCCCACTCATTTTAAGTTGAGCAGCCCACTTTCATCTACTGTTGAAATGGACAATATCAGTCCTTCAGATGCCAGTCTCTGTTCTAATCGGTGGAGAAATCAGGTAAATTAAGGTGCGCACTTAAAGAAATTACACAGACAACGAATGGGTCTATGCAGCCTCTCTGGTCAAAGCCAGTGATCTCTCTCTTTTTAATGATAGGTTTCGATACATGTTTTATAGTAGTTTGCCACGTAAGTGAGTGGGAGTCAACTTAACATTTTAGTCAACTTCAGCATAAAATTGTGCACATACAGATTATTCTATTTATTAAATGAAAATCAAATATAAGCTATTTCCAAAGGTCAAAATATCATGCGTCATTGACGAACATCAGCCGTGTTTCGCCATCATGGGTGTGTGGGCGATGTTCTGTTCCAGGATGCAAAATGGCTCTCCCACCCTGCTCCTGATACCGCATGACTTGTGGTTAGCTATTCTGCCGAAATAGTGAAGTTACGCAAGATACATTTTGGTTTTATCTGAAAAGACAGTTGTATTAATCATTTCTTAAAGACATATAAACTTAAATGAGCATTTTTCCAGTCCTTAGAATATTATTAAAGCAGATACATATTCTTGTCCATTACAGCCCCCCCTAAAAATGCACATTTCTCAAATGTCCCCATGGAGACGAGTTGCGCCTTCATCCATTCCCCTAATAGTCTCGCCAGCCATCTGCAATCTTAGCCGAAGTTTGAGACGAAAAACTCATATTGAGTCAAACCCCTTTGTAATCCAGACTTTGGGCTTAGTCAAGACCGGTGGTCAAGAATCGGGCCTACAACTCGTCTTGCAATGGGTCACTAACCTTGTTTCATAGCTAATTCACATACGGGTTTCCCGAGGGAGTGGGTTCATGGATTCGTAACTCTGTGGTTGCTTCATCACTGGTGGGTGGAGTTTGTCACAAATCTCATTCTCAGGTATCTCCATGGAGTGCAGACTAACATAGGAGGTGTCAATGTTCTCCCTAGTGTCCCCACACAAGTGACTAAGCATAACAGGGGTAGTGGATTCCACAGTTCGTTCTACAATCTTTTTAATGCAAGGTAAAACACAACATCCAATCACCGCCAACAGAACCATTACTACTAGGATAACTATTCCTATTTGTGTGAGGATCTTCTGCCAGCCGCTCATCCAACCAAAATACTGATCCCATGGATCAGTAATACCAGAGTTTTTCTTCAGTTCCTCAGACAGGTCTTCCAATTGTTTAATGGCTTTAGTGACCTTACCAGTGGGGCCTGTGTTATCCGGGATAAAGGTGCAACAGGAGCCACTAGTACCTTTTAGCATTTTACAGGCCCCACCCCTCTCTGCCAGTAGCATATCGAGGGCCATGCGGTTCTGAAAGGTCATCGCAGAGGTCGGGCCTAGCTGGTCGGCCAAACCCTGGAGGGCATCTCAGGTATAGTTAACAAACCTCTGTTGTTTGTAATAGATGTAGTTAATCCAATCAACAGTCTTGTTGATGGTTATCATGGGGATTAAAGATTCGAATCCCGCCTTTACCTGATCTCTAGCTTTGAACTCATCAGGCACCCTTCTTGGGACTCCTATGACATCGATGTAAATGTGTGGGTCGAAACTGCCAGGTACGGGTTTCTCCTGTCTCCTTTGTCTAGTGAGTCCGGGGGTGTGGGCTATTGGCAGATCATCATCAAAGGGCAGGATGTGGACGGGCATGATGGCTTTAGCCACAGTCACCGTCCCACACACCTACCAAGCGGGAGCGGACTCGCAGGTCACCGCAGATCCAAAAGACATCTCCCAGGATATCACCTGGTTTTTGCACTTTCTCCTTCTCCACAGCGCTGTACCGCGCACAATAACCTTCTGTGAAGTTCCCAACCACCCGGCCACTGGTCCCCCAAGAGGAGTAACAGGTGTAGTTCCCTGGGTAGATGGTGATACTTTTTGTGGGTCTGGGGTTTTGTTTCTGGAGGGGGTATTTGGACTTCCATTCTTCACAAGCATCGTGATTTAGGGTGTTGTTGGTAAACAAACTGAGAAAACATTCCTCGATATCCTCGGGGATATTAAAAGGTACCGTACCTAGATGAGGCCTAGCACTACCACACACATAGTAATTGGTTCTGTTGTGGGACTGAGCGCAATATTTAATCCATTCTAACCAAACAATCATCTCTGAGTAACCTGTTTCTATGGCCATAGTGTCCTCGAACGTGGGATCAGCGATGGCTACTATACCATTGGAAAAGATCATCATGCGGTGATTAAGGGGGTTGGACTGTTATGTGGAGGGACCCAGTCAGGGGCAAGGTACATATCTCGTAGGTGGAATTTTCCCAGGCTCCAGGGATTCTCTGACTCCCCTTTTTCCCACATACCCAGAATATAGATACCCGCATCCCCGGGTCCTGGATTTTCTAGAGTTAGGATTAGTTTCAGTGCCGTCGCCCTTGTTCTAGATTTAAATACCTTTGTCATCATCTGAGTCCTGCAGTTCTTGGGTGGGGCATGTGTTAGGGGCCATTTTCAATGTCATGTGAATAAGAAGTGATTTACCATTTTTATCTTTCATGTCTAGGCGCTTTGTGGTTTGTGTCCCCAGGAAACCCCAGTATTCCATCCAACTGATCCCCAACTACCACACTCCTGTCCCCAATAGCTATTGGTAACGCACATATAGATATCATAATTGTGTGGGATCCCATTTCTCCGGATACACTGCAGGCGGGGGCCTGAGCAAGGGTTTACATCACAATAGGCATGGGATAGGCATAAGGCTATCCTAAACAAAAGATAAATCCAGGTAAAGTATCCATGTAATTGGGCAGACTAGATGGGCCGACATTTTCTATGTTTCTATGTTTCTAAAGGTATAGGTTGCCACTTGAATGTTAGAGGAATTATACTAGAAAGTGGTTAGTTTGTTTTCAGCAGCAGCAATTTCTTTGGCGGCAACAATCCGTTGCCCTATGACAATGCCCACTTGTTGTAGCACCATAAAAGTCCTCCCCCTTTCAAGTCCCGCTCCCCAAATGAGAAAGATATACACAATCATGGCTGGGTTGTCGTCTGGTCCGTTTCTGGTGTACAGGTCTTTTAACAGTGAGAAGTGTGGATCCAAGTGGATTTCCTTCCAGCTTCACGGAAGTTGCTGTTGTGAGGAGGACTTGGAAAGGGCTGTCGTATCTGGGCTCAAATGGATTTTTTTCCAAAGGAATTTCTTAACTAGTACCCAATCTCCTGGGACCAGTTGATGAGTGCCGTCGACACTATCAGGGTCTGGAATGCAAGAGAACACCTGACAATAGATATCAGTTAATGTTTTTGAAACACTGGTGACATAATTTACTAGGTTGTCAGACTGTAATTGTAATTGTTGAGGGAAATAGCACCCTAGTCTGGGGGCCGTGCTGAACAGTATTTCGAAAGGTGACAGATTGTGTAAACCGATGAGGGCATTCATCAATGTTTTTTTTAAAGGTGTGAGGGACCATTTATGCGTGTGTAACTCTAATCTGTACTAACAATGGAACTGGCTGCTCGCGTTCCTTTTCCTGTGTCTGAGTGGCTGCCTGTTTTGCTGCCTGGTCTGCTAAATGATTTCCTCTGGCTTCTGGTGTATCAAGCTTTTACTTTTAGAACTGCAACCTGTTGTGGTAAAAGTAGAGCGTCCATAAGGGACTGTATGGCTTTCCAATGTTTAACAGGTGTGCCTGCTGCTGTCAGGAAACCCCGGTTTCGCCATAGTACGCCAAAATCATGGGTGACACCGTACGCATATCTGGGCTCTGTGTGATCTTTGCTGAGGGGAAACAGGCTTCTGTGAGTGTAGTTCCGCTTTTTTTTTTTTTCTTTGGGCAGAAAGGGTGGGGGCCAGGGGGGGAAGTTGAAAAGGATTGAAAATTCGAAAATTAGGGTGGTTCCTACCGGCGCAATAGATGTTAATTTTCAAGTAGTGTAGTTAATGTTTCATGGGCTAGTGGGTATCAGTTCCCAAATGTCGATATATGTCGTACAGAATAATACAGTTGTGACTTCTCACGGTTTAGAGTGCTCTCGTGATATCATATATCGGTGACACAAAAGTGCAAATGCAACAGTAAAGTGCGTATAGTGCAATATAGTGCAGGTCGATCGAAGGGGTAGAGGTTGGCGGAACCGAAAGGTCAGGTTCAAATTGTCCAATTTTAGTGGATTGTGCCTTATGGCAAAGTTCAAAGTACTTATAGTCCTAGTGTCCTTGGTGGCAATTTCTTGGGTTCCTAAGTGGAAGGGTTGTGCATCAAATGTGCCCGATAACTTAGTCAACATTACCCTTTCCACATGTGTTTGCGGGTTACTCCTCACTATGTCAATTCTTCCTGCGGTCGCAATGGACTCCAATATAAAACAGAGAAAAAGGGGGAAGAAGATAGTGCAATATTGCCTCAACACTCTATATAGTGTAATTAGTGATAATGTTGCATTTACAGACTCCAGAACCTCATACGTCCAGGCTCTGGATTGGAATGCCTTGAGCCAAATAAAGAGTGGCTTCTGCCCTTCTTTGTGTCAGCCTTATTACCTCAAACAGGAAGACAAAAGGGACAGCGCTCTCATGGCACGGTATCAATTGATAAATAGTATTAAATGATCGGATTCATATACACTCACCGATTGAGGAGCCTTCGAAATCCAGGCTCAACTTTCAGGCATGTGGCACTTCTCGTTGGTGAGCGCCTTGACCCCTTTATCTGCTCGCTCAATATCTGGACGATAGTTGGCTCTTTTGGGGTCTGCTGCTCTGTTGTTTCCTTAGAAGTTGTCAGCACATTTGTGGCCTATATTGTGGGCTCAGTGGGGGGTTGCTGAAAATAAAGATGTATAAAACAATTTATTGGCGATTACAGGTAAAATTAATTCAGAAAAGATAAAAATAAAAGGAATATGGTGGGGGAATGTTGATATGCGTTTCGGCGCTGCACTGGCTAACTAATCTTGTGGTCAATTAAAATGCATTTCCATATTATGAAAATCGAATAAATAAAATAAAATCAGAGGATAGAGAGTAACTCAACTATATAAATCTAAATGTCTAAGGATTGAAAATTCGCTTGTGACTGCACACCCTGTGTGATATTTCCCGGACTCGTCCGCAAAGCAGGAGCCATCCACATACAGTGTCAGGTAAGGGGCTGTGAGAGGAGTATTGCACACAGAGGGCTGGGAACATGGCTTCGAGGCAATCGTGTGGGCAGAGGGGTATGGCACCAGAGGTCATATGGGCCTCGTGACTATCAGCATCATCACCACTCCCCTCAGGAAAATGAAGGAGAGCAGCCAGGTGAAGGCACTGGACGAGGGCGACATTATCCGGGAGCACTACGGAACATTGAAGGCGCAGGTGCCTTGCGGAGGACAGATATTTGGGCTGGGTTTGATGGAGGAAGGCAGAAATGTCATGCGGTGCCAATACTCGGTATTCGGTGTTCGGTACTCGGTGCTGCTCACGTCTTTCTTTTTATTATCCAAATTAATACTTAATCAGCAGGCATCACTAGACTGTTGTAACTAATATCTTGAGCTATTAGAGAATTGGGGGACAAAACTTTTCAGACATTAGTAACTTTATCATGTACATAGCTAGGTCACTCTGTCTGTGGGGTGGTCAGTAACTAGAAAATCCTATTCAAAATACGCATTTCTCCTTAAAAAAATAACAACCTGCAATCTTCTAATACAGACAGTTTGCATACTATCCATTTTAAACCAAAATAAGCTATTGCAGGAGGTAAAAAAACCTTGCTTTACCCAAAATTGCATAGAGTTCTACATTTCTTGTTTTTTATTTTCCCTACAGGGTTAACACATCTGCACGTTCATAGAAAAAAGGGGAATCAATTTAACCTTTCTAGTTTCACTTTCTGGTCCACGTCCTGCTTCCCTTTTTTTTCACATAAAAAAACATAAAACAATATAATACAGGATATTTTAAAGCTCACTTTTTTTTTCTTTTCTTTTCTGAACACTTAATTTGCGACTTATATTAGCTAACTTGTATTTAGGGAGGACGGTTTTAAACATCTACAGATCTCTATCGGGCTCTGTAGCACTCTGTGATGCAGAGCAATACTGATAGAATGTGTAGCCTCTCAATCCCGAGCACATATTTTGTATAAAACTATATTTTACTAAAATAATAAAAAAGTAGGGCGTTAGCAAAAAATCCCTCAACTAATATAGACACACGTTTCTATCTACAAGAATAACAATTCCACATACAGACGTCTTATACTTCACATATGTCATATACACTACAACAGTAAACAATGCAGAGGGGGCAAGCACCTGAAAATGGAATCATGTCACAAACAAAGCAGGTGTCATGTCTCATCTGTCTACTTTGCTTTTGGATAATACTGAAACTTTCCTAAATACCACATTCTTTGCTTACCGTGCTTTAAATCTCTGACATACATATATACATACATACTACTATTCACCTACTGTACATGTCCTTCTTAATGCTCTCTACTGGAAGCAACCTGTAGTTGCCATATCTAGGATAGGCTTTTCTAACTCTTTTGGCCTCATCCTGTACCATGAGGTGTCACATTCTTTTTCCAAACACAATCTTTAAAACCTTTTTTTTTTTTTAACTCTTCTTCGTCCTACTACCAAGCTTGTGTTCACCTGTTACTGTTAGGAAAGTCCTACTACCAGGTATGCATCTATTACATCACATCACCTGTTACCGCCTGGAGATAGCTAACCAGGTACACCCCACTTGTTACTGCTGGATCACGATAATCTCTCTGATCAACAACCAAACCACAATGCCTTATCAGAAAATATGCTGTCAATACAAAGAACCATGAACAGACGTACAAACAAGCAGACAACTGGCATGCGATTCGTGGGTCAGTATAACGGGCACCTGGGCAAAAGTTAAATAAACCCCACTTTTGATGCCTTTCCCAAGCGTCACACTGGGATTTCCCAGGGTAGGACCACAAACCAGAACACGTCACCGGCAAGATATCAAAAAAAGGTATCTTACCGTGAGGTTACAAAGTTGATCAGGCTCCGTTTCTGGTGTGATCCCGTCAGGAAATCCTTTGTGGTGGCGCGCTGGCTAAGGCTTTAACCCAGGGCCCCATGTTGCGGCGCCAAATTGAAATGGACAATATCAGTCCTTCAGATGCCAGTCTCTGTTCTAATCGGTGGAGAAATCAGGTAAGTTAAGGTGCGCACTTAAAGAAATCACACAGACAACGAATAGGTCTATGCAGCCTCTCTGGTCAAAGCCAGTGATCTCTCTCTTTTTAATGATAGTTTGCTGCGTAAGCGAGTGGGAGTCAACTTAACATTTTAGTCAACTTCAGCATAAAATTGTGCACATACAGATTATTCTATTAATTAAATGAAAATCAAATATCAGCTATTTCCAAAGGTCAAAATATCATGCGTCATTGACGAACGTCAGCCGTGTTTCGCCATCATGGGTGTGTGGGCGATGTTCTGTTCCAGGATGCAAAATGGCTCTCCCACCCTGCTCCTGATACCACATGACTTGTGGTTAGCTACTCTGCCGAAATAGTGAAGTTACGCAAGATACAATTTGGTTTTATCTGAAAAGACAGTTGTATTAATCATTTCTTAAAGTCATATAAACTTAAATGAGCATTTTTCCAGGCCTTATAATATTATTAAAGCAGATACATATTCTTGTCCATAACACTGTGATACAGAAACGCACACATATATTATTATTATAGTCATCATTTATAAAGCGCCAACAGTTTCCACAGCACTTTACAATAACCAAAAGGGAACAAGATACAGATAAACGGACATAGGATGGAAACATTAGGTGTTGAGGGCCCTGCTCATAAGAACTTACAGTCTATTTATACACTCGTCGATATGCACCCCATACCCAAACCCCTACACATCCATATAATACACCTATACGGGTGCACACAGCAATAAAACTCATAGTAATGTGCGTTGTGTATGAGCATATCACAGAATCCACAGTAATAAAACTAACAGTAATATGCAGTGTGTATGAGTGTATCACAGAGCTCCACAGCAATAAAACTCATAGTAATGTGCTGTGTATATGGGGTTATATGAGCTCCACAGAAATAAAACTCATGCTCATACAAACTGTACATTACTGTGAGATTTATTGCTGTGAAGCTCTGTGTTACAGTCATACACACAAAATACAAACGAGTTTGTTGGGAGCGCAAATAAGAAGTTGACACGTGCTTCTTCCAGAAGTTATTCAGATGAACCGCTGTGTCCAGCAATATACACTAAAATATATAAAGATACAAATAATGGCTTTGTTACATACAAACTGAATGGCTGTAGTTAAATGTTCCACATAAAGAAAACCACTCACAAACAGAGAGCCTATTGCTCGTAGTATTTCGCAGATAAGCCTTTATGGGGGGCTCATCCCATCAAACGATTCCCTGAGTGTGGTAGATTGTATTGCAGTTTTCTACTTCCGTGATACGTATGACGGAATGGAGATGTTGTTCCGCCTGCGGGTGTGCTCTATCTGCGTGACCCCTGTCGCTTACCGCTGGCCCGACTACCGAGTGACGCGCACTCGGCGTCTCGTGCGGCCTGGCGTGACCCTGGGGAAGGGTTAGCGGGCGGTGGAGGGGACCCCTGCCTAGAACCAGCCCGACCACTGAGCCATACGGCACTCAGCGTCCCGAGCAGCTGGTTCACTGACCTTGTGGGTGTGGAGTGCGTCTGCGGGCGGCCGTGCGAATCTGGGGATCGGATCTGCCGCGGAGGAATATTCGGATCTGATTGCGGAGGAATATTCGGATCTTATGTGGAGGAATATTCGGATCTTTAAACGGATGAATCTTCGGATCTTACGGGAGCGGCTGAATCTTCGGATCTGATCACCGCTCACTTGGTATACCCGAAGCGCGGTACGCGCCGCGCCTTCGGTTCTGATCTTAAGTCCGTTCTGATCTTAAGTCCGTTCTGATCTTAAGTCCGTTCTGATCTTAAGTCCGTTCTGATCTTAAGTCTGGACACCGCACCCTGAGACCGCGCGGGATGCTCAGACAGTATATGCGGCGGAGAGTAAAGGACATCAGGCGAGGCTGGATGCACTGGAAAATCTGAGTTTATTTTTCACATCACATACATTTATCACTTTACACAATTAGGAATACAATGGGAATCCCTGCCCGCCCACACAAGTCCCATTGGCCCTCGCTGGCAGGAGGCACCCGGGCCCCGATTCGTATTGGCCAATACGAATCGGGGAGTTGCCGATTCGGCCATTTTAAGATCCGAATATTCTGATCTGAACCACGAGGCGATCAGAAAATGGCGGCGGGCAAGGCAGACAAAGGGAAAATACATTTCGCAATAAACCAACGGGGACACTTTATTACACCACACAATCACATCTAAATAAACGTACTTATAAAACCGGGTGCGTGCCACCGCACCTAAGTGTCCATGGCCACCACTGTCACGGTGCACCGCCCCTGGCTGAGGGTGCTGGGCCATTCCGTGACACTCCTCCCCTTCCCACAGTTCGACGCACCTGGTCTGACCCCACCGGGTCATACCGGGGAAGTCGGTGCTCCAGGCCCATAGTCGGTCTGGGGAGGCCTGGCCCCAGGCTTCTCCATTTGGCTTTGCGGCCGTGCCAGCTTGGTCGGGGCCCCGCGTCCTTAGGGTTACCCCGGCTGGGCGAAAGGACATAAGTCCGGGGAGGAGTACCTCCTGTGTCCCCTCCGGGAAAACGGGCGCTAAACGCACCCACCCCGGGTAGTCGATGAAAAGCCCAGTGGCTGTGCGGGGCCTCCAGGCCAAAGAGTTGAGGAGATGGGCAGAGGCCAGCGGCGCTCTGCCCCGTAGTCAGCTCTTCCGCTGAGGGGGTAATTGTAACAAAGGGACAAGGGTAGACACACCCGGCTGCTCTCCGGGCAGCCGAAGGGTGGGCAGAGGCCAGCGGCGCTCTGCCCCGTTGCCAGCTCTTCTGCTGAAGAGGCAGGTACACAAACGGCAACCGAGGGGACAAATGGGGTCAAACCCGGCTGCTCTTCCTGGCAGCCGAAGAGGGGAATACATAATTGCAACGGCAGTCGCACGGGGTCAACCTCACTCTGCCCCTCGGGGCGAGTTGGGAGAAACGGGCAGAGGCCAGCGGCGCTCTGCCCTGGCGTCAGCTCTTCCGCTGGGTGGAAATCTCCTTGCGGGAGGATGGTTTCTTCCCCCCCGGGACGTCACTGGCTGCGCACAACCCAGCCCGGGGGCCATCTGTCTGCTCCACCTGGCAGACTGTGGGTGGTGGGCAGAGGCCAGCGACACTCTGCCCCGTGGCCAGCTCTTCCGCTGGTTGAAGATCTCCTTGGGGAAGGATGGTCACTTCACCCCCGGGGCAAACAACGGTTGCGCACAACCCATCCCGGGGGAACCATCTGTCTGCTCCTCCTGGCAGACTGTAAGCAGTGGGCAGAGGCCAGCGGCACTCTGCCCCGTAGCCAGCTCTTCCGCTGGTTGAAGATCTCCTTGGGGAAGGATGGTCACTTCACCCCCCGGGGCAATCAATGGTTGCGCACAACCCATCCCGGGGAGACCATCCGTCTCCTCCCCCACTGGACCCGTGGCCTCAGCCACCCTGTCCTCTTGCGGGGTGCAGGGGGTAACTTCCTCTGCCGGAACCCCCACGGGCACCCATGGGTCCGCCTCAGCCTCCCATAGGTCCCAAACCTGGGGACTGTCGACCTCCTCCGCCGACCCGTCCCACCACGGGGAGCTCAGGCTCGACTGCGGAATGCCGTCCAACAGTCTTCGATAAGCCACCTCGAGCTCCCACTCTCGCTCGGCTAGGGACTCCAGCTCCTCAAACACCGAGTCCCTGCTGTCTGACGGGATCTCCAGTTCCCGTCGCTCCAGAATGTCTTCCATCCGCTCTTCGGTCTCCTCTCCAAACTCGGGGTCGGCGGCCATGCTCGCGTAGAGCAGCCCCGTGCCTCCGTAGCGAGGCCCTGCAGTGGAACTGCCTTCAATAGGGCGCACTGTCGGAGGGGCGGTTAGCCACCGGAGCGCGCGGTACGCGGCGTCCAGTGCGATCTCCTGTTGCACCAGACTCCGGAGCTCGGCCTCCCACTCCTCTGGGGCCCGACCTTGCAGGAACGCTGCTCGCACATCGTACTGCACCCGATGGACGACAGCGTCGGAAGGAATGTACACACCATGGCAGTCCCGCTCATGGTCCAGGGCCTCGTACCACAGTTCCTCTGTGGACCTCTGATCCCGCTCCAGGCCCTCCTGCAGCCTTCCTGCCAACACGACCTTCATGTCGACGAAGGTGCCCGCGCAGGAGCACTGCTCCTCAATGGGGAATGTGGCGTCCTCAGATGCAGCTCCAGGCGAGCTGTGAGTCTCCATCCGAGGGTCGCGGGGATAAGTGACGTCCTCAGTACAGGCTCCAGGCGAGCTGAGAGTCCCGCAAGCGTAGTCACTGGGGGTTGCAGATTCCCAGGGTGAAGCTCCAGTCGAGCTGTGAGCCTCGACCCAGGGTTCCACAGGGTAGGGTTCGGGGTCAACATATTCAGTCTCTGCTCCGCGGAGCTCTGCCAACCGCAGCTCGTGCTGGCGTTCCTTCTCCTGCTCAACTTCCCGGTAAAACTCCCGAATCACTTCGTATCTGTCCACCGACGATGAGGCATCTCCGAGCAGGGCGATCCGACGCCGCAACTCTCTGAGGCCAGCATCTTCCTCCACCTCTGCGTGGACAGGGCTGGGGACGGGCGTCGCCACCCTGTCCTGATCCATCCTGGTCAGTTCCTTGATCAGAGTCTTCCTCTTCTTGTTACCCGGCGTTCCTCCCCGGTTCTCCAACATCCCACGCAGGGTGTCCCTGTCGTAGTGGGTGTACACCACCATGGCGTAGGTCTCCTAGGGGCCTGCAGAGAGCGATCCCACCGCTGCCACCAGTATGACGGAATGGAGATGTTGTTCCGCCTGCGGGTGTGCTCTATCTGCGTGACCCCCGTCGCTTACCGCTGGCCCGACTACCGAGTGACGCGCACTCGGCGTCTCGTGCGGCCTGGCGTGACCCTGGGGAAGGGTTAGCGGGCGGTGGAGGGGACCCCTGCCTAGAACCAGCCCGACCACTGAGCCATACGGCATTCAGCGTCCCGAGCAGCTGGTTCACTGACCTTGTGGGTGTGGAGTGCGTCTGCGGGCGGCCGTGCGAATCTGGGGATCGGATCTGCCGCGGAGGAATATCGGATCTGATTGCGGAGGAATATTCGGATCTTATGTGGAGGAATATTCGGATCTTTAAACGGATGAATCTTCGGATCTTACGGGAGCGGCTGAATCTTCGGATCTGATCACCGCTCACTTGGTATACCGAAGCGCGGTACGCGGCCGCGCCTTCGGTTCTGATCTTAAGTCCGTTCTGATCTTAAGTCCGTTCTGATCTTAAGTCCGTTCTGATCTTAAGTCTGGACACCGCACCCTGAGACCGCGCGGGATGCTCAGACAGTATATGCGGCGGAGAGTAAAGGACATCAGGCGAGGCTGGATGCACTGGAAAATCTGAGTTTATTTTTCACATCACATACATTTATCACTTTACACAATTAGGAATACAATGGGAATCCCTGCCCGCCCACACAAGTCCCATTGGCCCTCGCTGGCAGGAGGCACCCGGGCCCCGATTCGTATTGGCCAATAACGAATCGGGGAGTTGCCGATTCGGCCATTTTAAGATCCGAATATTCTGATCTGAACCACGAGGCGATCAGAAAATGGCGGCGGGCAAGGCAGACAAAGGGAAAATACATTTCGCAATAAACCAACGGGGACACTTTATTACACCACACAATCACATCTAAATAAACGTACTTATAAAACCGGGTGCGTGCCACCGCACCTAAGTGTCCATGGCCACCACTGTCACGGTGCACCGCCCCTGGCTGAGGGTGCTGGGCCATTCCGTGACAATACGTTTACCTCGGGATTGGCAAAAATAGACATAGCACAATACCAATAACCAATGGGATATATGTAAGCGTTTTTCAGATTACTCACGTGTTCCTGAGCCTCCTTTTGAGTGTATCAGTATTTAGGCATGGGACCACTTAAACTCCACAGGGGGTCCTACCCTTGTATCGAAAGTTGGTAATTCCGTTTGGAATAATCAATAAAATGATCTTCAAGGAGATATATGCAGGAAATCTTTAATATATATAAAACAATAAAACAAATTAAAATAATGGTGGGCAAATCCGAGACGCGTTTCACTTGCCTCCCTGCAAGTTTCATCAGTCATACAAACACACATTTCTTTGAGTTTTATTGCTGTTGAGGTCTGTGATATGCTCATACACACCGCACATTTCTGTGAGTTTTATTGCTGTGGAGCTCTGTGATACAGTAATGTGTGGTGTGTATGAGTGCATCACAGAGCTCCACAGCAATAAAACTCATAGCCAAGTGCAGTGGTCGGAGAGGCCAGGCTCCTCGCACTGGCTCCTGAGTGACAGTGAATTCCCGCGCCGCACGCAGATGACGTCATCAGCGTGTGCCGCGTGCTGATGATGTTATCAGAGTGTGGCACTCTCAGAGTCACTGAGAGCAGTGGAGCTCAGTGGGAATGTGGTCCTAAATTGCCTCAGGCTATGCCGGCCAGCCCTTACGACTGGCCGGCCGGAGGCCCTCGAGTGGAGTGAGGCTGTTGGCCAATAAATATTTTAGGATTTTGCTGAGAGCCTGTACAATTTATCATAATATTGAAATGTATGGTCAGACACCCTATTTACACACACACACACACACACACACACACACACACACACACATCTATATCTCTGTTTTATCCTCAATCTCTCACAACCCAGGGATGTAGCATTTTTTTTAAAAATCTAGTTGTCCATCAGACTAAAACATGCCTGGATCAGGGATTGTGGTTTACATACGGCGTGTATACTGTGCTTACACAGTATGCTAATATAACACAGTCCCTGATCTGGGCATCATATACTGTGTATACCACACAACTGATCCAGGCACAGTATATACACTGTATATAACACACAGTGAATGTTACAGGCAGTGTACATACAGCTGGTTGAGCTGTGTGCATTGTGCTCCCCCTCTCCCTTGTTGCCCTCCCCTGCATTCTCCCTCTTATCTGGGGACTTTTTAACAGACATTTTTTTATTAGCTGTCCGGGTTGTGTGATGCTGCGGGTCAGGTATGCTCTGAGTCTGACACTAAGCATGCAAGGAGTTGAGCGCTCCTCCTCCCTCCCTCCACTCTGCAGCGGTGAGAGAGGGAGGGGGCAGGCCAGCAGCTGCGTGTGCGCCTGTCACGGGGGTCTGATTTATAACCCCAGACAGATGCGCTGACCGGCCCGGCAGGAAAGTGTGCACACTGCCGATACAGATCTCATAGCTTTCCCTAGCGGACAAAGCCTTGTAAAAGGCTTCATGTCCGGTGGGTGGAGGACCCAGTGAGCAGACCTGGCAGAAGGGGGGTGTCATGCCTGCTGGTGCTCCTGCAGTGCGGCCTTCCAACAGAGAGGGTGCCAGTCTCTGAATCAGGCCACTTTGAATGCTGCACCTGATCAGGGATCTAGGCCTTTAAATATCAGTCACTGACTGTGCTCTGAGCCCTGACGTGGTTATTTCTAGCCCTCAGCACGTAGCTATAGCTTCTGCATATTGTTTTTCTGGTTTGACTTCTGACTTGTATATTTGACTGTGATTTCTGTGTTTATCCCTTGGCATATGTTTATCTCGTGTACCGACCTCTGGCTTGTTATTACTACGATATCTCTCCTGTTCCTGATCTGTACTTCTATGTATTTTAGACTAGTACCTGGCCATTCTAAGGACCAGCTTCTCAGTTTAGGGTTTCTTCTTGCCTTTCTGGGTTTTGTCTGTGTGCTGGGTGACCCTATATCCTTACAGGGGTGCTATGTATACAAACCCGGGTTTGTTGACCCCTGACTTAGCATTTTGTACCGCGAGCTTACTGTACTTTCCACATCCTATACTTAACATGAGGAGCGCTAGAGATCTCTAGCGCTTTTGCAACTAATAGCTCACTTGGTGCCGGCGCTAATTTTTTGAGGGGCGCTAATTGCAACATTTTACCTATTATAAATGTATCCTTTATCCACATATATCCTAATTCTAATATATTGCATAATTTTAAACATTTTATGCGGGGGGTTATTCATAGTATGTAAGCGGTTGATTTTTAGGGTGACCGTGTGGTCCATGCAGGCATGTATCTTGGCCTAGGCTGACTAGGCCCAGGCCTTGGGCGGCACTTTTCTGTCACTTTTGGGGGGCGGCAGTCAGCCTCTGCACCAATAACGCCACCCTGCAAAGCGCCGCCCACTGTGACCCAAGGCCGCCGGTTTGTTTATCCCCTTGGCCACAATATCAGAATGTGCCTCCCGAGTCTTCAATGCAGCGTGCGTGCCTTCCACATTGAATCCACCTGCACGGCACGCTGCATTGGCCCTGCCCCTTCAGTCACATGACCACTACAGGTCACATGTAGGGATGAGCTGTTCGGTTCGATCGGTTCGGAGTTCGATTCGAACATCGCCTGTTCGTATGTTCGCGAACTACGAACATTACCGCATGTTCGCCCACAATGCACCACAATGGACCACAATGCACTTTTCCACTGGCCTGAAACTTGTAGTTGGCTACAGTCTTGCACCTGACCACAGGTCAGGTGCAAGACAGGTTCAAGACTATGCCAATCATGGCTCAGAGTCCTGATTGGGCAAATTTTGCCCAATCATGGGCTCACAGAGCTAAGTCCCGCAGCACACTATATAAGGCTTCACACAGCGCTTCAGCACGTGTTTGAGAGGAGATTGTTGTTGTGTTAGTGTGTGTTGTTAGTGTGTGTTCTCACTGAGAGTCTGCCACCAGCTACTGGGGGGGGTCTCATTTCTACAATATTTCTGGAAATTGTTCTAATCCGTGTGTTCTCACTGCCACCCACTATTTTGGGGGTCAGTAATTTCTACAAAATATTTGGGAATTGTTCTAATCCGTGTGTTTTGACTGCCACCCAGTATTGCCACTGCCACCCATCAGGGGGTCTCACTGTCTTTATAGGAGGTTTCTGGGAATTGTAATCTGTGTCTTGTCACTGGCTGCCAGCTATCAGGGTGTCTCACTGAGTTATACCAGAGTCCTGGAAATCTTTAATCTTTATACCAGAGTTGAATCAGAGTTCTGCAGCATATCTCCAATTTTTATAACTGAGCTGAATCAGAGTTCTGTATATATTTAATCTATATATCACTCACCATGTCAGAAAGACCAAAAAGGACAGGCAGACGCTCCCAGGCACAGATAAGAGGGCAAGCAGCCTCTGTGTCGGGAGGCTGTGCCTCTGGTTGTGGTGGACGTGGTGCATCCTCTGCAGGGGCACGCTTGTCCTTTCTAACTGATGCTGGCCGTCTTAAGTAGCAGCAACATACAGAGGAATTGGTAGATTAGCTAACCAGGCCATCCTCATCCTCCGAGTCCTCTGCCAGCCAGGCTTGTAGTGGTTTACATTCCACCTCAGCTGCCAAAGCATCTAATGCAGCCTCCATGTCCACAGCTACTCCTGCCGTAGCCTCATTATCACACACGGAGGAGTCAGCTGAATTGTTTGACTACAATGACAGTGACATGCTGCATGAGGATGCGCAGCAACTACAGTGCTCTGATTCAATCTCTGAGGTTGAGGATGGGAGTATAATCAATTAAGAGGAAGGGGTGCCAGTGATGCAGCATACTGCCAAGTTGCCAACTGCAGCATACTGCCACGTTGGCTCCAGTGACGAGGAGATAGGGGTGATGACAATGATGATGAGGTCACTGACTCCACCTGGGTGCCTGATTGAACAGAGGAGTCAAGTAAGGAGGAGGCACAACAAACACGAGGCACAACGTCCTCTATGACCAAACATAGCACTAGCCAGTCCAAGGCATCAGATGTCAGAGCTGCTCAGGTGCAGAGCGCTGTTGTCTCAAAGCACACATCAAGGAACTCTGCTGTCTGGGATTTCTTTAAGAAATGTGCAGCAGACCCCAACGTTGCTATTTGTAATCTATGTCAGATGAGGCTCAAGCATGGAAAAGACACTGGACGCTTGGGTAACACGTGCTTGAGGCGACATATGACATCCTGCCATGCATCCCGTTGGCGCTTTGTGTAGGTCCTCCTCACCTGTCTCTACCCCCACTATATGTCCTACCATGTCATTGACTCCAACCTCCACTGACAGGGATGATGCTACAGTAATGGATGTACCAGCTCCTTCCTCACAATGTGACAGCATCCCATCAGTTGAATATTTACACAGTCAGATTACGTTGCCCCAGCTGCTGCAGCCTAAGAAAAAATATAGACCAAACCATCCCCAAGCACAGCGTCTAAATGCCATCTTAGAAAAATTACTCGCATTGCAGCTGCTGCCTTTCCAGCTGGTGGACTCTGCTCCCTTCCGTGAATTTGCTGAATATGCTGTACCACAGTGGCATGTTCCAAAACGCCATTACTTTTTACGGAAGGCCATTCCAGCACTATACCAGCACGTGGAAGACAATATTATCGAGTCATTGGGAAAGGCAGTCAGCAGCAAGGTGCATGTGACTTTAGACATGTGGTTCAGCAAGCATGGACAGGGCCGTTACATTTCCTTCACAGCACACTGGGTAACTCTGATTGCAGCTGGGAGGGATCCAAGATGGGGCTCTGTGCTGGAGCTTGTTCATCCACCACGCCTCCAGAAAGCTGTTTGTATGAGGTCTGTCTGCTCCACCACCTCTCCCTCCTCCTCCTCCTCCTCCTTCTCTGTCTCTGGCGAAGTGGCAGTTAAACCGAGTTTAAGTGGCAGGGGCTACGCAATGGCTCAAGCAAAAAGATGCCATACTGTGCTTGAGCTGGTTTGTTTAGGGGACAGGAGCCACACCAGGCCAGAAATTCTGTCAGCTCTGCAGGGGCAGGTGCAGAGATGGTTAACACCATGCCAGCTTCAGCTGGGAATGGTCGTCTGTGATAATGGCAGCAACCTTCTCTCCGCCCTACGCAAGGGTAAATTGATGCATGTACCATGCCTAGCACACGCCCTAAATCTGGTGGTACAGCGTTTCCTAAGCAGGTACCCAGGGCTGGCAGAGCTTCTCAGCCAGGCCAGAAAAGTCTGCAGCCACTTCAGATGGTCATTCACAGCAAGTGTTCGCCTGGCAGAAATTCAAAGAGAATTCCACCTTCCCACAAACCGTCTGATCTGTGACATGCCCACCAGGTTGAACTCGACATTAGCAATGCTGCAGCGTCTGCACAAGCAGCAGAGGGCCATCAACAAGTACCTGTGTGAGTATGGCACAAGGACAGGTTCAGGTCAACTTGTTTTTTCCCCCCGCAGTGGCTGATGATCAAGGATGCATGCACTGTACTGTCACCATTTGAGGAGGCAACGAGGATGGTGAGCAGGGACAGTGTAAGCATCAGTGGCACAATTCCTTTAGTGTTCCTGCTGGAGCACACTCTGCGGGAAATTATAGATGTGGCTCTAGAGGCAGAGCAGCGACAGGAAGAGGAGGCCTTCCCTAGCTCTCAAGGCCCCAGTCTTTCCGCAGACAGCATTCCAGCGGGTCCTCCTCAGATCAGACAGGAGAAGGATGAGGAGGAGGAATATTTAAGTAGTGGGGGCATTGAAGGTGGGGATTCCTCAAGGGAGGGTTTTGTGTGCCCAGAAACCCAAGGACTAGTACGTGGCTGGGTGGAGGAAGTGCACGATGGGGTCATCCTCCTCGTTGACCAGGAAGACTCGGAAGCCAATGCCACCTCCAACCTACGCTGCATGGGCTCCCTTATCCTGCAAAGCCTGCTAATGGACTCCAGGATTCGTTCTATCAAGGAGAGGGATCATTACTGGTTGGCAACCCTTCTTGATCCATGATACAAGAGTAAAGTTGCAGAGCTCATCCTGCCCGCACAGAGGGAGGACAGGATGAAAAAACATGAGGACGCTCAAAAGCGACACTTGTGTAACACCTTTTCGAGGCACTGGCATTTTACAAAGTGATGACACAGGTGCTTCTGAGGCTGCGGATGATCAGAGGAATAGAGGTGAAGGCCGGGGCCACTTGACTGATGCCCTTTTAAATTTTTTTAGTCCACCACGCCCAGGGACGTCAAATGTAGGCACCCATTGCCAGCGTCTTCACCGTATGGTGCAGGACTACCTAGGGGAAGGGCAGACCTGGATACCTTTACAGCAGATGATCCACTGGCTTACTGGGTGTTGAGAGTGGATCACTGGCTAGAACCTAGCCAATATGCTATGCAGCTACTAGGTTGCCCTTCATCCAGAGTGCTTTCTGAAAGGACGTTCAGTGTCGCTTGAGGTTTTGTCACAGACAAAAGAGTGCGTCTGTCCACCGACTCTGTAGACCGGCTGACATTTATAAAAATGAATCTGTCTTGGAACAGCAGTTATCAATCCCCTGATGCTGACGTAACAGAATAGATCGGGGATTTCTTCTGCATTCACAAAACCTCCACCACTGAACTACTACACAATACCACAAAGGGGTTACGGTGTGAAGGCACTTGCTGCCACCAAAGGCAAAATATTTGGGTGCACGGACTAAATTACCAGATTTATATCATTTTAATTTTTTGAACCGCAGGGTCCAAGCCTGCACTCTTCCACAATACCACAAAAGGGTTACAGTGTGACGGCACTGTTGCCGATACTAAAGGCCCAATTTTAAAGCACCTATTGTTTCTTTCATCCAAAGCCTGCATATGTTTCACCATAATTTAGCCAAAAAAATCACTAAACTTGTTCTGCGTGTCTTAAAAGGTCTCCTCTTTTAATACAGACTGCCACCCCAAGCAGTTGTTTATGAATAGATTAAAGGAAAACCGTTTACCGTCATTTGAAACGTCATTTTTTGTTTTTAAATGTTTCTATACATCCTACATATCCGCCACTTCACGGGCAGGTTATGGGGACCTCCTAGGCACCATATTTGAAGGAATTTTTCATTTTTATTTTTAACCCTTATTTCATGGAAAACTCACTGTTCCTTTAAAAACTTATTTTTTTTAACTTTTTGTCCTTTTTTCCTGTCCCCCAGGGCACTACCCGGACCCCTATACACCTTTTATGGCAAATATCTTGCATATATGCCCTCTTGCAGGGCACTCTAAAAATCAAACTTTTGAGTCCCATTGACTTGCATTGAGTTTGGTTTGTGTTCGCACTCGAACTTTCGAAATAGGCTCATTCCTAGTCATGTGTTCCATATCGGCAGAGCAAAGGAGAAGAAACAGGGTGCGGTGTTGGAGCCTGGCTGCAGCATCAAGGAGTCTGCCACTGCCAGCCTGTGTTAAGGACCCGGAGCGGATAGAGAAGAGAGTGCCGATGAGATCGATTTGGAGGTGATGCTGGTCACTGGTGGTGAGTGATGATCCACTGTGTGCAGTGTTACTTTGGCTACATTGTGAAATTTTAAAGTGGGGGAAGATAATTGTGGGGTGGGGGAGCAGCAGGCAGCCCTTCAGTCCCCCCTGCAAAAGCCAGCCTCCCTTTACCTATAATCCCCCCTGCAGCAAGCAGCCCACCCTCCCTTCAATCCCCCCAGCAGCAGCCAGACCCCCTTACCTATAATCCCCCCTGCAGCAGCCAGCCCCTTAACTATAAACCCCCTGCAGCAGCCAGCCCCCACTAACTATAATCCCTCCCTGCAGCAGCCAGCCCCCACTAACTATAATCCTCCTGCAGCAGCCAGCCCCCACTAACTATAATCCCCCCTGCAGCAGCTAGCCCCCACTAATTAAAATCCCCCTGCAGCAGCCAGACCCCACTAACTATAATCCCCCTGCCGCAGCCAGCCCCCACTAACTATAATCCCCCTGCAACAACCAGCCCCCTAACTATAATCTCCCTGCAGCAGCCAGCCCCCACTAACTATAATCCCCCTGCAGCAGCCAGCCCCCACTAACTTTGATCCCCGGCAGCAGCCAGCCTCCACTAACTATGATCCTCCCTGCAGCAGCCAGCCCCCACTAACTATGATCCCCCCTGCAGCAGCCAGACCACCTTACCTATAATCCCCCCTGCAGCAGCCAGCCCCCTAACTATAATCCCCCTGCAGCAGCCAGCCCTCACTAACTATAATCCCCCCTGCAGCAGCCAGCCCCCCTAACTATAATCCCCGTGCAGCAGCCAGCCCCCACTAACTAACTAACTAACTTCGTTCGGATTTTTTAAATTTTCGTCTCGGCTCGTTTTGGCTGATTTCCATTTCGGTTCGGTTCGTTTCGGCTCATTTTTCGTATCGACTTGTTTTAGGAATATCGGCCATTTTCGTGTTTTCGGGTCTGCTCGTCTTTCGTATCGACTTTTTTCGTGATTTCGGAAATTTTTGTGTTTTTCGGAAAGTTTATTCTCCTCGTTTCAAAGTGTCTATTCGTTTTGATGTAAACTAATGGTTTATTGGTTTGTTTTTCTGATCCGATATTTTCTGTCGATACGATAATTCTTTCGATACGTTAATTCTGCCGATTCTGTCGTTTTTTGTTTATTAAATAAAGATCCTTTTTTTCTTATGAATATGCATTGCACAACTTTATTTAATCGTATTAAAATGGTATGAAAGGAACAAAAAAAAATGAACAAAACGCTTTAAAAAACGCAAAACTGACACAACCCAAATGGTCTGACTTTTAAAATAAAAACCAGAACAAAAGGTTTTAAAACGGAAAAAAAGTTGGTCAAAATTATCTGAAACGAAAAAAAACACAGAACAAATAAAACGATTTAAAACAACAAAAAAAATTAACCCTTTCGCTGCTGATTCATTTCACGCCTGTGTGCTGTGCTGCTGAGCTAATTTTTACCGGTTTCGCTCATCATGTTTAAATGCGTTTTGAAGCCTTATTTTATTATATGACCCAGACATGTTATATATATCGTACTTTCCGGCAGACTCGGCAAATTCATAATATATCATTATATGTATGCGTCATGTCCTGTCTGTATATTATAACAAAAAATGCAATAAAATTAGAATTTTCAATAATTTACAAGGTGTAAAGTGTTTTTTTTCACATTCTAACATGCAATTGGTTGCGGTTCTATTTTATATGAGTTGCGCTTGTTAAAAGAATTTAAAATGGGGGACTTGTTACATTTTTTTGGGTGAAAATTACACTATTTTTAACTAACACACCCCATACAAAAATCCTTAGTGCAGCATTATTGTTCACATTATAATTGAAAGGGGAACAATATTGCTACAATAACAAAACAAAACAAAAACAATGTTTATATTTTTTAAAATATTTTTTTATTATATTTTCATTTTTTTATAATTTTTTAGTTTTAACATAATGTCATGGAACTGACGCACACATAACATGGTCATGTTTGGTATCATTGGAAAGGCCATCCTTTGGTCGATCCAACAATACCAAACATTAACCCCCTAGCTGCCGCGGATCGGGAGATAGGGGGTAACAATGAACCCCCTATCTCCACCATTGGTGGAAGTTAGGGGTTAACTCCAGAACTGACGTCATTGCGCTATGCACGATGATGCCAGTCGTCAGGGGAAGATCCCGGAAGCTTGGCCGACATCCAAGATGTCGGCCAGAGGATTGTGACCTGACGCCTTTCGGCGCCGAATAAGGATCCAGCACCCACCGGGGGGCGGGGCAATCAGCCTGAATCCTGGCCGATTGCTGCCTCCTGTGCTAGGGATGCACTCAGCGCGTCCCTAGCACAGGAGGAGCACTTGGCAGGACGCGCTTAGCGTGTCCTTAGCAGCCAAGTGGTTAATGCAGCATATGAATCCGCACACTGCGGGGAAGCGCCTCTGTATAATTAATGCAGAATATGAATCCACACACTGAGGGGAAGCGCCTCTCTGCGGTATAATTAATGCAGCATTTGAATCCACACACCGCTGGGAAGCACCTCACTGCGGTATAATTAATGCAGCATATGAATCCACACACTGCTGGGAAGCACACCCCTCAACCCATACACGATGAGGTCTTAGGACTGTCGGCAGCTGCTGTTCCCCCACGCTGTTGTCGTCCTGCAAAGATGTGACCTTCTTGGCAGGCAGCATCTTAGCGGGCAGCGGTGGGAGAGAGCTCATAGCTGGGAGAAGCGGCAAGGAGGTGTGGCATGAAGCGTGCAGCGTGTATGGAGCCGCGAACTAGACCTGAGCCGCACTGAGAATCTTTGGGTTGTGTCGGAGAAGACTTCACGACACGCAGTGCAGCCATCAATATTTTTTGATGAATTCTTGGTTATACAATGAATGTGACTGTGGACAAAAAACCATGCCACGGTAATCAAATCTCAAGGCAGTACAAGGTTGTGTTAAAGTGTGTGACATTTTTTGGCCAGGCAGGCAGTGTAGAATGTGCACAGTCACATTCATGGCCACAAATATGTTGACAAATTTATGACAAAGGGTCCACAGAAAGGTCAGAAAATTTATGTACATACAATTTTAACAGTGAGGAAACCAAGCAATACATATTAAGTAAGGAAAAGCAACGCACACAAACACAGGAAAATAGTGAAAAAATATAACATTTATGTCCAAAACATGCCACCTGGCAAACTGCCCAACTGGGACAAACATAGGGGAGGAGGAGGAGGCTGGTCTAGACCCGTTCCAGAACGTCGACGGCTTTGTTGAGATGCTCCCGCAACTCCTCTAGCAACTCCTGGATGGCATGGAGTTTATTGCCAGCCAGGCGTAGCTCCCCAATCGCCACCCTGAGGCTCTACCTGTTCGGTCTGGCTTCTCCTGCTATATATCCAATAAATGAAAGAAGGAAAATACAGTAAGTAAAACAGGTTTCTATTTTTGACTGAAAGTCTTTAAAAAATATAACAGTATATACCAGAGCTGGCGGTCTCCTGAGGCTCAGACTCCCCCTCTTCCTCCACCACCACTGTCAGCACCTCTTCCGGTTCTGGTTCTATATCTAAGAAATTAAACAAAAGATAAAATACAGTAAACAACAAAACTGATTTGTTTTTGAATAAAAGTCGTTGCAAAATACAACAGTAAAAAAAAAAACTGAACTGGCGGCCTCCTGCGGCTCTGTCTCCGTCTCCCTCTCATCGTCTTCCTCCTGCTCTTCCTCCTGTACCTCTTGTGCTATATATAAAAAAATTTATGAAAATACAGTAAACTAAAAAGGTTTCTGTTTTTGACCAAAAGTCGTTGCAGAACTGGAGCACTGGAGGTGCTGGTCGCCGGGGCATGAGATGCTGCCTTTGTCTTCCTGTTTTCTGCCAAATCCAAAAAATAACACGTAAATAATGCAGACTGGAAAAAATGGTATATCTATACTAGGGATGAGCCGAACACCCCCGAGTTCGGTTCGCGCTCGAACTCGAACTTTTCAAATGTTCGGATTCAAACTCGAACTCAATGCAAGTCAATGGGTCTGAAAATTCGATTTTTAGAGTGCCCTCCAAGAGGGCATATATGCTAGATATTTGCCATAAAAGGTGTATGGGCATCCAGGTAGTGCCCTGGGGGACAGGAAACAAAGACAAAAAGTTTTAAAAAAAACGTTTTTAAAGGGACAGTGAGCTTTCCATGAAATAAGGGTTAAAAGTAAAAACAAAAAAATTCCTTCAAATATCGTGCCTAGGAGGTCCCCATATTCGAAAAAACAAAAGAGAAACCACAGACCATCAGGCTAGTGGATGAGGACAGCAGTCACCTCACCTCATAGGCACTTAAAGCTAGAGGTGAACACCCTGAACAGGATTGAACCTAATAGACTATATATCACAGAAAAGAGAAAGCAAAAACTTCCTCAAACGAACCTCAGGGTGCTGAATTAAAACATAACTTTTAATAATTACAGTAATATAAACGAACAGACCAATAAAAAACACATACACAAGGACGAGCTGAGTTTAAATATATAGGGTTGGGGAGGTGTAGCAGCGATAATTGGTCTAAAGTAGCTCAATTGGCTGTGTTACTGATTGGTAAAACCCTCAGTGGGTATTGATACAAATAGCCATATTATAACGAACATTACTGCATGCGTTTAGCGGCGCAAAAAGAAGAACTTGAATTTAAGCAAGCATGGGATAGGCATAAGGCTATCCTAAACAAAAGATAAATCCAGGTAAAGTATCCATGTAATTGGGCAGACTAGATGGGCCGAAAGGTTCTTATCTGCCGACATTTTTCTATGTTTCTATGTTTCTAACACAATTGGCATTCGAATCCCAGAAGGAGTGTAGCGATCATAGGGCAGTCTGAATATAAATGACCAGCCACAATTGAAAAGACTAGCTCGAATACCCCAACATAGGCTGTATGCCGTGTAGACTCGCTTGCTAAATAGCACAACAATATCATAAATTCAATTTCATAGCATTAGCCAGCAACCACAATACTGCTAAATGACACCAGTCACAATTATTGCCTATTTAACTCCAGCTCAAAGACATGTTTAAAAACAAACTCAACACAGACGTGTGTTTCGCCGGTCACCACACCGGCTTCATTGGGAGTAAAAGAAATCTGAACGCTCCATTCGTTTACCATGTATAAATTGCTGGGGACCCTAGTCACATGGCTTGAATAGACCAATCACACTCCATCGGGAAGCAGGAACGTAAATCTAGCTTAATGAGACACCGAGCTTGGAATGGACCTATCAAATGAATGAAGGGTCATCTGTCTATCAGGGTCCAATCGGTTAGAAGCATTTGGTTAGGACCAATCACCAGAAGACAGCTGGTGGAGTACTAGTAGAGAGATGATAGTGATGACGAATAGCATGGCTCCACTTTAGATAGCGCTTTTAAATCAGCGGATTGCACGGGACTCATACTCCTACTTGGTCTACCATAGAATAAATTAAGCTAGAGTACCACCTTGCAGTCACCAAAATCGCACCCGTAATTGGCCGCTGCAACTGGTCAGTAGTTCCAGCAGTTTGGAGACATAAATGATCACGTCAGGAGAGTATGACTGCGAGTCCCTCATTACTGTGTTAGATGGGTTAGATGGAATGCCTACATGAGACATAATATTGCTATACCCACAGGAATACCAGGAAGACCAGTAGAAACCAACTGATTTAAGATGTTGTATCACAGGCCGACCAGTAGGCGCACAGAGTAATAACGGCGGCCGGAATACCTAGACTCCAGGGTACATCAGAACACACAGTCGAAAGAGTCTTAGGGCTTAGTCTACCTTCAGATGGTTTATAATGAGTAACCAACATATAAACCGTAACAATACATATCTCTATTGACTTCTATTCGATGCCAAAGGGTGAATAGTCGCAACAGAAAGCATATCCAGCTACAGGTCACTACTGGAGAGGTACATATAATATCCTAGATAGAAGAAAATAGGAGTGCGGAACATCTAGTTAACTGATAGTACTCAGAGATATTTTGCCAAGACCGATCAAATATTATGAATGATCTAGAAATCTGACACTCAAAATAATAAGACTGAAAACCATCAGATCAGACCATACAAAAGATAAAGTAGTCATACCATCTACTAAAGTACCTTGGGTCATACTGTACTGAATTGAGTAGATCTCGGTATTCGAATGAACACAATTTGTAAAGATATTAACAGGCACAAATAAGATGATCTCAAATAAAGGGCGTAAACGAAAAGCCCTCATTAAGACCAAGTGGAGCTAGGGACTTCATCTGATAAATCCACCAGCATTCTCTGCGGCGTAATTTCAAATCAAAATCGCCCTTTCTAGAGGATGGAGTAACCAGCTCCAGACCACAAAACCTGAGCAATCTGGCATTGTTGTCATGATATTGTGACAGATGGCGTGATATCGGGGTCTCTTGAGCTCTTTAAACAGAATGGACATGCTTCATAATTCGTCTCTTTAGTGGGCGTAAGGTCTTACCCACGTATTTCTTTCCACAACTGCATGAAATAAGATAAACCAGCCCTGCTGAATTACAGTTAAAGAAAGAATCGATTTCAAACCTAACCTTATTCTGAGAGTCCATAATATTTTTAGATGTTTTCAAGATGTAGCTACAGGCCACGCATCGGCCACATCTATAGGTACCTCTCAGATCATGGGCAAGCCAAGTAGTCGATCTCGCACTGGATGAAACCTGATGATGACTATGTACTAGCTTGTCTCTTAGATTACGACTACGTCTAGCTGTCATCGATGCCTTAGTTGTAAGTACATCGGTTAACTGAGGATCGAACGTGAGTAATGGCCAATACCGATCCAGTATATCCCTAACGGGATACCATCCTACATCAAAAGGTACCAATGCACCTAATTAGTTTAGCATTCGATTTTTTATGATCGGTCAAAAGATCCTCTCTTGAGATTGACATTGCTCGTTGAAACGCCGATTTAAGACATCGGTTGGGGTACCCCTTTTCCTTAAAGTCCTTTCTGTTAGGACCCGGCGGCTGGCCCGTCCCTGGCGCTCCCGAGGGTTACGTCCTCCTCGCGGTCCCTCCTGGTGTCCTATGCACGCGTGTCGTCGCCGCTTCCGGGTTTGAGGTTTCCCAGCGGCATGACGTCATCACGCCTCCACCGTGGTGCCTCCTGCGTCATGTGATCCTGTTGGCCAATCGGGAGGCAGGGCGCATGATTTAAACCTGCTTTTTGCTTTTCTCTGCGCCCTTTCGTGGTTTTAGCTTGCTATACCCTTTGGTGCTGTATTCTGAGATTCCTATTTGACTTACTGTGCATGACCTGGCTTTTGGCGACCGACTCTGAGTATCTCCGTATCCCTCTGACCTGGCTTATGTATTTGACGTTGCATTTGGTTTTTCCCTATGTACTGAGCTGATTTACTACTCGCTATCACTTACCCCAGCCACCTCAAGGACTGGTATTATGATTAGAGTTCGGGGGTTTTCTGGTTACCTGTGTATCTACCTAAGCATATCATTTGACCTACGTGTACAAGCTTGACGTACACTCTCTGGTACTCTGTACTGTCCTGTTTCTATACCAGCCACCCTAAGGACTGGTTTCTATCCTCCTTGCCTACGTCCCTGCCTTATAGGTTCACTTCTAGCTACTGCGTAACCCAGCCGACTATAAGGACTGGTATCGCATTTAGGGTTCCAGCCTCCTGTTTCGCCTTAGGGCTGACTGTAGCTACCTACGGGTACGTGTGTCCGCCTGACACTTTCTCAGGATTTGGGATTTTATAATAAATTCGTCATCCGAAGAACAGATTCTGCGTAACCGCAGATACTGTCCTGTAGGGATCCCCTTTTAGATGGATTAGGATGGAAACTCTCCCAATGTAGTAAGTTATTAGAAGCTGTTTTTTTACGGTACAGAGTGGTTGAAAGTTCACCAGTGACATTTTTAATGATCTTAATGTCCAAAAAAATCAATTTCATATTTTTGTACTTCAAAAGGTAAATCGAAGATTCAAACAGTTATTATTGAGTTTGGCCACAAATTCCTCAAAGGAAGATTGGGTACCTCGCCAAGCAACAAGTATATCATCAATGTAGCGATACCACATCTCGATTTTAGAATTAAAAGGACTCAACTCATTGCCAAAGACAGTCTCATCTTCCCAGACTCCCAAAAACAAGTTGGCATAGGAGGGTGCACAGGAGGACCCCATGGCCATTCGTCTGATCTGATGGTAATAGCGACCTTTGAAGACGAAGAAATTGTGTTTCAAAATGAATTCAAGAAGGTCTAATAAGAATTTACAAGTAAAATCTGATATCGTATTGTCCTTTGATAGTGTCTTTTGGATATGTAGGAGCCCCAACTCATGGGGTATACATGAGTATAGAGATTCAACGTCCAAGCTGCAGAGTAAGACATCATCACTAAAGTTTTTATCTTTAAGAGTCTGCAGTATCTGTTTAGTATCTCTTATGTAGGATGGTAATGCGACAACATATTTCCATAGGACTTTAAGTTCCAAACTGCTGGAGCTACTGACCATTTGCAGTGGCCAATTACGGGTACGATTAATGTGACTGCAAGGTGGTACTCTAGCTTAATTTATTCTATGGCAGACCAAGTAGGAGGATGAGTCCTGGGCAATCCGCTGATTTTGAAGCGCTATCTAAAGTGGAGCCATGCTATTCGTCATCACTATCATCTCTCTACTAGTACTCCACCAGCCGTCTTCTGGTGATTGGTCCTAACCAAATGCTTCTAACCGATTGGACCCTGTCATGCGCTGATTCCGGGGTGGTAGGTGCGAGCCAATATGCAATGAATACTAGTAAACCAGATATATTTATATATAAGGATTTATTGAGAAAGGCACAAAAAGGGATAGGCCGGAGGCAACAACAGAATCTAGGAGGGGAAAACGAGAGAAGTGGGAGAAAGCTAAGGAATAGGGGAGGAGAGATTGTATATATATGTATATACACACAGGTAACAGGGCTAGAGGGAACTAGAGCAGAACATATACAGGTTACAGGGCTAGGGGGAACTAGAGCAGAGCATATACAGGTTACAGGGCTAGAGGGAACTAGAGCAGAGCATATACAGGTTACAGGGCTAGAGGGAACTAGAGCAGAGCATATACAGGTTACAGGGCTAGAGGGAACTAGAGCAGAGCATATACAGGTTACAGGGCTAGAGGGAACTAGAGCAGAGCATATACAGGTTACAGGGCTAGAGGGAACTAGAGCAGAGCATATACAGGTTACAGGGCTAGAGGGAACTAGAGCAGAGCATATACAGGTTACAGGGCTAGAGCAGAATTACTATATATGGATAAGAAGAAAGGGAGAGATTGTATATATGTATACACAGGTTTACAGGGCTAGAGGGAACTGCAGATAACAAACTGGGAAAACAGAAACAGTATACTCAAGGTTATATATATGAATATATCAGTACTAGAGATGTGGGCAAGTCCTTGTGATCCAGGTAAGGAAAACTTGGGAGATCCAGGAAGATGCCAAGTCCAGAGGTCTGTAGTAAACAGGAGGTCCAGAAGGTTTGTAAATAATAAGTCCAGGGGGGGGGGAACTGTAACAGTGGTAGTCTTGAGAGGGTAGGATCCAGCAGAGTATGGGTCATAGGTTTCTTGGAGGAATCGCAGGTAGCTCCTAACAGCTTGGATATTTCCAAGGCAATGTGGAAGTGTTGGGTTTCAGGTGTGGCCTGGTTTTATGCAGGAGTAGGTGATGATCTGGGCAACACCTGAGCATTACACAGTCAGAGGCGACTAGTGGTACTGCATGTGAAAGTCTCACTACTATGAGCCAGCACTGGGTTTAGGCTTTTTATTACGCCGGCGGCGATGATCATGACATATGCCCCCCCTAAGGGCACACTCCGGGTGCCCACAATGTCCTTGGAATCGGTGACGGCGTGAGTAGACTCTAGAAGATCTTCGGATTCTGAAAATATGGAATCCAGTATAATTGTATCTGTTAATAAAGACGTTCTTGGTTTAAACTTCCTGGTACTGATGATAGGGGAGTCAATTTTAGTTACTCCAGGTCTCCTTTCAGGACAAGCTCTCCCATATGGTTGTACAGCCGGGGAGAATGTAGGTACAGTGTCTTTTACAGGATCAGTCAAGGGAGGTAATATGTGGTTCACAACATCCTGTAGTTGACTCTGCAAGAACATAAGAATTTTTTGCTGTGTACTCACAGACTGAACGACATCATTAACTTGGTTAGCGAGTGTCTTTATGCTGGATACAATAACGGGTATAGTTGCAATCTCAATAGATTCTTTTACAGATTTTGTTCCTGCAACAGCAGGTAAGTATTGGGTGGTAGAAGTCTCAGCACAAACTGTAATTTCACCAAGTGGTCCAGCATCAGGAGGATCCTTGTCAATGGATGGTGTCTGGCTAATCAACACTGGTTCTGGGTCAGGTACTTTAGTTGGCAGATCCTTGGTACCATACAGTGGTATCTTGGCAGCGGGCATAGTAGTTGATGACATGCCAGTTGTAGGCATCTTGAAAGTAGGTGTATCGCTTACTTGTGTTTCCATAGCAGAGATGTGAGCTGGTGGTACCTCAGCAACTGGTATTCTGTCAGCAGGCACTTTGGCATGGACTGAAGTTCCATCAATGGACAGCGTGGAATCGAACACCTCAGCGGAGACCAAGGTGTCGGCGACAGGCTGTTTGGTACGGAGTGGAGCTTCAGCAGCTGGCACTGCAGCTTGTGTTGAGGTTTCCAGACACAAATCTGTTTGCACAGTGAAGGTCTGAGGGATCTTTTGGTTCAACCTCTGGGATTTTCTTGGAGGGAACCGGATAACAGGTACCAGATTCTGTAGCCTGAGGACCTTGAAAGGGTTGGGTGACTATAGACACTGATGCTGTACCATAGATAGGCGAGGGGGGGGTGTATCTTCTGTGTCTATGAATTCGTCAGACGAGGAACAGTCAAAGGGTATAAAATCTTTCCGTGGATCTCTGTGAGGAACGACTGTGGCCGACCTAATGAAGCCAGTACGTCGCCCAGGACCACCTTTGGGAAGCTGTGTTAATTGCAGAGATATCTCGGTCGAGTCATCACTGTCCCAGCCTTCAGAACTGTTGCTAAACATGGGGAACCGTGAGAGACATTGGTCTGTACTATGATGGCTGGGAGTGATTGGAACAGTAGCTGTAGTGGCATTAACTCTTTCAGATTGGTACACACCTCTCCTGGCTTTCAAGGCTGATTCAAATATAGTCAAGTCCTTTTTGCGAATTAATGTCCCATTGGAGGCAATTGTACAGTCTGTAGGTATGGGCTCCATAGAAACACCGATTTGTGCAGGATACACTGTTGCATTGATGGGTGGTTGGCTGGGAGCAATAGATGGCGAGGTGTTGGCAGCAAATATAGATGTAATATCCATAGGAACACCATATGACTCAGGTACCGATGGTTCATACTCCATATTTCCAGAAGACATAGGTGTAGGTGAAAGAGTTCGTGGTCTGGTGGGCCTTGGAGATGTAGGCGGTGTTACAGGAGACAGAGTTGGAGTGGCGGGTTCTCTGCAGTAGCGATCAGGTACTGGTGCAGGTTTAGACAATGGGGTGGATCTCCTGCTCATAGCTTTGATCACAGGATTCTTTAGTGCAGGTGCAGGATTTTTAGACTTCGGGGTCTGTCTCTGGGGTCTTATTGGGCAAAGCGGGATCCAGTGCCCCCTCGAACCACAGTAAATGCAGACGCCACCCGCTTGCCTCCTGGCACGCTCTGCCGGAGTTAAAGGACCACAGGTTATCTTTGAAATATTGTCTTTTGCAGCAGGGTTGCAAAATCCTTGGAGTTGCAATTGCAGGAATCCAATCAGTTGGGTGAGGAATTCATGGAGGGCTTTCTGGATTAACCCCGTGAGTACTTGATTCATTGCTGGCTCGTTAGTATTTGACTTCCACATTCTGTCATGCGCTGATTCCGGGGCGGTAGGTGCGAGCCAATATGCAATGAATACTAGTAAACCAGATATATTTATATATAAGGATTTATTGAGAAAGGCACAAAAAGGGATAGGCCGGAGGCAACAACAGAATCTAGGAGGGGAAAACGAGAGAAGTGGGAGAAAGCTAAGGAATAGGGGAGGAGAGATTGTATATACACAGGTAACAGGGCTAGAGGGAACTAGAGCAGAACATATACAGGTTACAGGGCTAGTGGGAACTAGAGCAGAACATATACAGGTTACAGGGCTAGAGGGAACTAGAGCAGAACATATACAGGTTACAGGGCTAGAGGGAACTAGAGCAGAGCATATGCAGGTTACAGGGCTAGAGGGAACTAGAGCAGAGCATATGCAAATTACAGGGCTAGAGGGAACTAGAGCAGAGCATATACAGGTTACAGGGCTAGAGGGAACTAGAGCAGAGCATATACAGGTTACAGGGCTAGAGGGAACTAGAGCAGAACATATACAGGTAACAGGGCTAGAGGGAACTAGCAGAACATACACAGGTTACCGGGCTAGAGGGAACTAGAGCAGAGCATATACAGGTTACAGGGCTAGAGCAGAATTACTATATATGGATAAGAAGAAAGGGAGAGATTGTATATATGTATACACAGGTTTACAGGGCTAGAGGGAACTGCAGATAACAAAATGGGAAAACAGAAACAGTATACTCAAGGTTATATATATGAATATATCAGTACTAGAGATGTGGGCAAGTCCTTGTGATCCAGGTAAGGAAAACTTGGGAGATCCAGGAAGATGCCAAGTCCAGAGGTCTGTAGTAAACAGGAGGTCCAGAAGGTTTGTAAATAATAAGTCCAGGGGGGGGAACTGTAACAGTGGTAGTCTTGAGAGGGTAGGATCCAGCAGAGTATGGGTCATAGGTTTCTTGGAGGAATCGCAGGTAGCTCCTAACAGCTTGGATATTTCCAAGGCAATGTGGAAGTGTTGGGTTTCAGGTGTGGCCTGGTTTTATGCAGGAGTAGGTGGTGATCTGGGCAACACCTGAGCATTACACAGTCAGAGGCGACTAGTGGTACTGCATGTGAAAGTCTCACTACTATGAGCCAGCACTGGGTTTAGGCTTTTTATTACGCCGGTGGCGATGATCATGACAGACCCTGATAGACAGATGACCCTTCATTCATTTGATAGGTCCATTCCAAGCTCGGTGTCTCATTAAGCCATTTACGTTCCTGCTTCCCGATGGAGTGTGATTGGTCTATTCAAGCCATGTGACTAGGGTCCCCAGCAATTTATACATGGTAAACGAATGGAGCGTTCAGATTTCTTTTACTCCCGATGAAGCCGGTGTGGTGACCGGCGAAACACACATCTGTGTTGAGTTTGTTTTTAAACATGTCTTTGAGCTGGAGTTAAATAGGCAATAATTGTGACTGGTGTCATTTAGCAGTATTGTGGTTGCTGGCTAATGCTATGAAATTGAATTTATGATATTGTTGTGCTATTTAGCAAGCGAGTCTACAGGGCATACAGCCTATGTTGGGGTATTCGAGCTAGTCTTTTCAATTGTGGCTGGTCATTTATATTCAGACTGCCCTATTATCGCTACACTCCTTCTGGGATTCGAATGCCAATTGTGTTCTTCTTTTTGCGCCGCTAAACGCATGCAGTAATGTTCGTTATAATATGGCTACTTGTATCAATACCCACTGAGGGTTTTACCAATCAGTAACACAGCCAAGTGAGCTACTTTAGACCAATTATCGCTGCTACACCTCCCCAACCCTATATATTTAAACTCAGCTCGTCCTTGTGTAGGTGTTTTTTATTGGTCTGTTCGTTCATATTACTGTAATTATTAAAAGTTATGTTTTAATTCAGCACCCTGAGGTTCGTTTGAGGAAGTTTTTGCTTTCTCTTTTCTGTGATAGGAGGTCCCCATAACCTGCCCGTGAAGTGGCGGATTTCTCGGATGTATAGAAATATGTAAAAACCAAAAAATTACATTTCAAATGACGGTAAATGCTTTTCCTTTAATCACGCAGAAAAAGTTTAGTGATTTTTTGGCTAAACTATTTTGAAACTTATGCAGGCTTTGGATGAAAGTAACAATAGGTGCTTTAAAATTGGGCCTTTAGCGTCGGCAAAAGTGCCGTCACACAGTAACCCCTCTGAGGATATGAATCTGATACAGGCGTCAGTGGCAGTACACCCAAATATTGTGCTTTTGGTGCCAGGCCAGCAAGTGCCATCATACAGTAACCCCTCTGTAGTATTGTGGAAGAGTGCAGGGGTGAACCTTGCAGTCCTATATTAAAAAGATATGCATGAGACTTCCGGGAGGCGGGCCGACTGAATGGCCGCTTTTAACATGAGCTCTGCCTAACGCTCCCCCAATCCTGCTGGTTTCGGGCTTTTCAGTCCACACGGACATATTAACGGGGCAGAGGCTCTCCCTATAGTTCGCTGCTCTCTTTTTTGAACATTTTCGGCAGGCTCTGGAAACGCAGCACTCCCTTCCCCGGAGTCACCAGGCCGGTCCCGGCCGCCATTTTGGGCCCATCAGTGGCCTACAGGAGCCTCAACCCTCCCTTGTTTCCTGCACCCCTGCAGGACGGACCCAGACGCGCTGACTGTTCCGAGGGCGGCTGGCTCCGGAGGTGAGCGCCCCCCTGTACCGACCACCCAGGCAGTGACCGGCTCGAGCGGTGACGGCAGCCATCTTGCGGGGGCCGCGTGGCGGCGCTCCGTTCTGCCCGCGAGTGTGCCCAGAGGATCCCGGTCGTGGGGATGAGGCGACGCCACAGCGCTCTACCAGCTAACCGGAGGCTGTCTGCACTGCTCCGCCGCTGTATCTTTTGAAATTGGTCCCCGACAGGTGGCGGCCCTCTAGCAGGTACAGTCCCATGGGGTCACTGTCCACCATCACTATCCCCTTTGATGCTGCCGCGGGATTGACACCCAAACAGTGGGAGGTCGGGAGCTTGTCCCCCAATTTTTTCGCCCTGAGGTTCCCCTG